>JASAOG010000003.1:0-525000 GCA_030265305.1 Biomphalaria pfeifferi | reverse complement strand
CAAGGCCAGGAAAGGCAGCACCCGCATAACAATAAGTCAAAAGCTCCACTTGACCGCCACTTGTGTTGAGTGACTTCAACAAAGTATATGCAACTGCTTGCACCAATAGCAAACGAAAATCTCTAGTCTCTTTTCACTCTCATGTACTGAGTAGACCAACACATTCTATTTCAAATTACTTTTATTCTTAACATTGAATCAACATCTCTCGTTGCACAATACAATGCAGGTACAATATCTCGGGTTCGAATCCTGGTGAAGACTGGGATTTTAATTTCCGGATCTTTGGGCGCCTATGAGTCCACCCAGCTCTAATGGGTACATGACATAAATGCGATTGGTCGTTGTGCTGGCCACATGACACCCTCGTTAACGTAGGCCACAGAAACAGATGATCTTTACATCATCTGCCTTTTAGACCACAAGGTCTGAAAGGAGAACTTTACTTTACTTTACAATATTTCCTATAACTACAAAGATTCAGTGACGAACTGCAGATTTTGTCATGTTTAAAAAAAAACAAAAAACTTTTAAAATATAACGAGGACACTCCATAGTCAATAAGCCGATAAGACCGCTGAATAGTGGTCTATTTTCTTATCTTATATAATACAGACGTTACTTCAAAAAAGAAGATGATTACGTCCTACGCGTCATGCATTTAGTCATGCATATTAACCAATGACTTAAATTCTGCCAAGTCACTGGTTTTCCTGGCTAGCTCAGGCAACCCATTCCATGCTATAATAGCACTTGGGAAGAATGATTATTTGTACAAATTTGTCCTAGCATATGGGACGAGGAATGTGCCTCTATCTTTGTGTCTTTCAGAGTATTTTATTAAATTTTGTTTTTGTATTTGAAGATTATGGTTCAGTGTTTTATGTATAATTGCTACTTTACTTTTGAGTCTTCTGTCCTGAAGGCTTTCTAAATTTAGTGATTTTACTATAGGTGTTACTCTAGTCAAATGTGAATATTCATTTGTTATGAATCTCACTGCTCTATTTTGTGTCTGTTCCAGTTTCTTAATGTTTTCTTGAGTTGAGGGGTCCCAAACGGAGGATGCCTATTCTATTATTGGCCTAACCAAGGTTAAATAACATTTTAGTTTTATGTTCTTATTTGATTTATAGAAATTTTTTAAAATAAATCCTAATGCTTTGTTTGATTTTTTTATAGTTTCATCAATATGGTCTACTGCAATCTTAGTATAAAAGGGGGCCTACGACGCTTTGTGATTGATCCTTGCCTAATGATATCGCATTGTATTAATTGGGGTGGTCTATTTATTTTGTTTTTAAATTGCTTTTATAAGGCGCCTCTTTCAGGCTTACATCATGCTCAGTTACCTATGGTCCGATCTCTTTTGTGGGGGGAGGTGGGTAATGGGAGAAGGTTTCCGTGCTTCCGTTAGGTGCGCAGCTAAGACAACTCTACTCGAGTCGGGATTCGAACCCGAGCTCTGTTCTTAGTTGGCCAACTCGCAGCCAAGCAGTTTTGGCCTCTTTGCCACACATCGCACATTTAGTCTAAATTCTTATAAATACTTATTCTCATCAGTTGGCATGCGATCATGTAACGGATAGCCTGAATCACAGACATGAGAATCGATTACCTAGCACAGAACATTATAACTTTGACAATTGAAAGAACATATATAATTGATATCAAAAGGATCCACGAAGACCAGCCACGTAACAATTGTGTTGTTGTAAAATTGAAATTAAAACACTTGGCTAAAAAATGATTTCTTTTGTTTTCTTTTGTTACTATAAATTTTAGGAATCTGTGATTCATCCATGATTCATATTCTTTCTTTGGATTCACTTGAAACAGTCTGAGCTGGGTTTAGGGGTGTGTGTGTGTTTTATATTTAATGTGTATGCGTTTAGGTTTTTGGTAGGGGAGAGGAACAGGCCACTTGCTATGGGAGGGGGGGGGAGGTAGTGGCCGTGAAAAATTAGGCCAACTGATGATGCGGGGCACGAGGGGGGGTGAGACAGCGGGGTGGGGGGAGAGAAAGTCACCCCCCCCACTAGCAACCTGTAAAGGACGTATTGAGTCATCACTACCGTAGCGACAACGGACATGCTCTGATGGCTGCAGCCTTCCACGAAGAGAGTATTTACTACCGGAGTTGTCTGCCCAATTGAATCGAGTTATAAAGTAAATTGTGTGGTAAATGGGAAAAAAGTAAATGGGAAACGGAGGGGGGTTAGACACCACACTATAGGGAAGTGGGTTGTGAGGTGAAAAATATAATAGCATTTAACATTTTTACGCTTGTTTAAAAATGAAAGAACAGAATTTCATAATATAATTGTACTGCTCTTTTATGCTGGGTGCAGTGGCGTAGCTAGAGATTTGGAGGACCCTGGGGGCTTGACCTCTTAAAGAGCCCCTGCAATTTGCCATTTGACATCATGACATGAGATAATGGCGTGATATTTAATGTAAAACACATTTGGGAAGGATTTTTAAATTTGGACCCCCTGGCCTAACCTTAGCTACGCCCTTGGCAGGCTGGCTGCTTGGTCGATGGGTATCATGATTGTCCTAGTTTGAACCTTTCCCGCTGCTTTCCAGCACGAGGTTTAGGCCAGGACTTAATCTTTGTCATTTCAGGAGGGACACCGGGAACAAATAAGACAAAATAATAATAATTTAAAAATAAACAACAAATACAGTTTTAGCAGTTGGGCCTCTGATATTTTAATGTCAACCGTAAGGAAGGAAGAGGTGCTTCCCTTGACTTAGTTTCAGATTTCTGAGAGCCTGTTCACTTTAGTATATATATATATATATATACACACACACACACAGAGATAGCGAGAAAGAGAGAGTGAGAGAGAGTGAGAAGAAGAAGAGTGAGGAGATTTAGTACCGCAAGAATGAACTTCCATTTCTAGAAATACATTTAGACATAAATTTAGGAAAACTTTGTTGGAACTAGTTAAACAAGCAAGCTTGTCCAAGGGAGAAAATCCGCCCTTACGACTATATGTATCAATAGTGTAGAAATTATTTCTATTATTCGATATGAAACAAACGATATAATTACCAATAATTAATTGACTAAATGTTTAATTTTTGTATTGCTTCATGCTTTGTAAAGTACGATAAATAATTGCTTAAAGTAACTACTTGCGTCCATTACGTTAGTAATTATTTAAGGGGACTAAAACCTACAAATTTAGCGATATCTGTGAATGCTGATAGATTTATTTCCCTTGTTGGTATCAAACAAAATAATCAATTACCAGTAATTGTTGTTGTTTTTTAATTGATTCATGTTTTGTCTACACCAATGAATAAGTGTGCAAAGTTTCAACTTCATCGAGAATGGGTGTGGGAGAAATAAAGTGCACACACTTGTTACCAGACAGACAGAGTGAGTTGATATAAGCTTTGTAAAAACAAGGTTACAAAAGACAGTTTGTGTGGAAACACAAACTCAAAATCGGGCCCCGAAGTGGTCCACCCAGGCAGGCTTCAATATTTTCAGAAAGAACATCCGAATGAAATTATATCAAAGACAAATGAGAGATAAGAATGGAGAAAGAAGGTTTTCAGATCTTGTGTAGTGCCCCAACGGTACAGCAGATCAAAGGATAGGTGCAAGTGAATGCAAAGTTAGATGTGAACCTGGCCTAACTAGTTCCCCTTTCAGACCTTGTGGTCTATAGGGCAGATGATGTAAAGTTCATCTGTTTTTGTGGCCTACGGTTAACGAGGGTGTCATGTAGCCAGCACAACGACCAACCGCTTTTACTTTTCCCCAACAAATGTCAGGTACCCATTAGAGCTGAGTGGACTCAGAGGCGACCAATGATTCCAAAGTTGAAAATCCAAGTCTTCAACAGGATTCGAACCCGGGACCCCCGGTTCGGAAGCCAAGCGCTTTACCGCTCAATCTCTTATTCGAATCCTTTTAAAAAAAAAAAAAAAAAAAAAAATTTAAGAAATGCGATTAATAAAAGTTCTGAAAATTGAAGTTTACAAGATAACTATCTGTTTTAAATTAGGTCGAACTTATAATGCATACTAATTAGTGTTTCTTTTTTAAAAAACTGCTTGCATAACTGATTTTAAAAATTAGATTTTTCGCTTTCAGAAAAAAAAGTAGCCGTTGCATTGGAACTTTGAATGGTCTAAAATATTGTGATGTCGGATTTTCAATATCTTTTGTAGTTTACGAGATCTAAACGGGACGGACGGACAGACGGACAGACATTTCGAACAAAACTAATACCGTCTTTTCCCCTTTCGGGGGCCGCTAAAAATGTGTTTGGGCCACGAGACCTTTACCAGGCACGAACGGAGATAACATATAATGCACACACTAGGCTCCTAGCTAAAACTTATCAACTAAACTTGGTGGGCTATCGAGCGTTCACAAAATAAACATTCTAATGTAAAGGCGCGAGATAGCGCCATCTCTCGCGACTGCACTCTATTTCTATTAATAGATAAATATATAAATTAATACATAAAAATGTATATATGTATATATGTGTGACTGTGTGTCGGCGGACCTGGGTTAATCATGCTCTTTGATTCTAAATATATTCAAACAATTCTGTTAAATTGTAAAATATGTTGATATTAAAATTCACTACGTGTGTGTGTGTGTATGTAAAGGGGGGATGTCACCCTTCGAAAAAAAAAGAACTTAAATACAACTAAAAAAGTCCATTTTAAGCAATTATAACATGACAATTGAGCTTATGGAAAAGTTCGTTGTTCGTTTTTTTTTAAATATTCGTTCATACTTAAAAAATTTCTCTTGCAGATTGTTAATAAAAAGGTTTCACTTTCTCTTATCTTATAAACTACAGATATTCTTTCTTCTTCATTGTTATACTACTTTCTCATTTTTATGTTGGACCATTACATGAGATGAACTGCACAGTGGTTTCCAAATCAGGGAGCTCTCCATATAGTTTTAATTGTTTTGGGGCCAGTGTCTTGTACGGGCCTCTTGGTAAAGAGAGCAGGTTGGGGGACATGGTCAGCATTCTCTGGTGACACTCCATATGGGAAGATTTCACTGGTTCCAATTCTTTCAAAAACGAAGCTACGAGGCTCCATTAGATAACCTGGTCGTACATGTTAATTAGACACTTAAACTCCACCAAGTTAGTGGTTTCCTTGGTTGATTCCGGTAACTTGTCTTTTATTCTAATGTTACTTTAGGAGAGAAAAAAAAGTAATCGTTTGAATTAGATTTACTTCTAGGATCAGAAATATAACTATTTCTTACTTGCGGGTTATTTCAAAACACAGACCAAAAGTTTGGAACTCGTTCCCTATGGAGCTCAGACAAACAACTTACTTCACTACAATCAAGAAGAACATTTAGACCTATCTGTTCAAAACTTTGTTTTTACTAAGCTTATATTGATTTACTCTGTCTATCTACCTGTCTGTCTGGTACCATTTTTGTACACGTTTTTTCTCCCACACCCTATCTCGGATCAAGTGGAAATTTTCCACAATTATTACTTGTACCGGTATCTGAAAAGTTAACCAATTACTATCATCTTCAAGTCTCGAAATAATTTTTGTTTTCCACAAGTTCACTTGATAGATCTATACTATAAAGTAGAATGTGAGGTGTATGTATGTGACTTATAGACATCAAAACCGCTTGACCAATCTTGATTAAACTTGGCAGGAATGTTTCTTGGGTACTAACTTAGACCGTAGTGTAGGTATTGTAGCCCTAAAACAAACTTAAGACCCTAAAAAAAAAAAAAAGTTTTCCGACTCTATTAATGCTATAGTATTTATGGATCTAGGCCATGTCTACAATGTTGACATGAGAAAACATCGAAAGGATTTAGACCTAGATCTAATTTTAAGAAATACACTTTGCGCAGATAGTTTTTTATTTTGACACATGAAAATACAAAAAAAGATCCATTGATTTCATTATATTGTTACGAATCTCACTATCCAGGCTCTCTGCAAACTGCACCATACACCACCAACTTAAAGAACTTGACAACTCAGGGCTCCAAAGTAACGTAACACTTTAATAGTTGAATAAATAACAGCCAATACTGTACAATTGGCAACACGTACACTGTACAAATATCTCTCCGATAACACCGTACCGCCGTATCAACTCTTGCACTGGCCTCTCCGTCTCGTTCCGGGCTTGCACTGGGTTCAACAGTTCAGGACTGACTTCACACACTGGGCTCGTTGTGTCGGACTCGATCACAAAGATTAAGACGCCAGTCGTCTCAACTGTACTTTACAGTACTCCGCACTGAACGTCGTAATGCTCCGTACAGAACCACACCGTTGCACTGTGCTGTAGTCGACCGGACTGTAGTGAACCGGGCTCTGAACCGTCTTGACTGCGACACCTCCGCTCTTATATAGGGTCCCAAATGGCCTTCTAGAACCGGACGGAACAGCGCTCGACGTTTCTAGCTTCGTCACATTACTACATCCCTCATGACGCTCCTGAGCTCTGTTCACGACGCCGATCCTTCCCGTCGTAACTCGTCACGGTTGACCGCTCGTCTAGCGCTGGCCTGGGGCGATTTGTGTCGACTGACTACACTCACACCACTACCCCCATCTGTGCCTCCACCAGGTTTATAACAATATAATAAAAATAACCTTCAATTTTGTGTTTCAAAAGCATTTTTTACAATAATTAGTTCCTTATATCTGTGACTACAGATTTCCTGACGCACATTCTTTCATTAGACAATACCGTAATGAATCGCGTACTAAAAATTAATTCGTTTAATTGTTTACTTTATAATCCCATCCCTAGATCTAAAACTCTAATTCAACTCTAAGATGATAAAACTTCTCTTCGCACAGATAGTTTTATACTTTAACACATGAACATACTAATTATAGTCCATTCATTTCATATTTTGATCAAATAAACATTCAAATTTGGTTTTCTAAAGCATTTTTAAGAGACTACATTCGTTTACGAAAGCTGCGAAGCCGGGTTGAGATCGGCCTATTAGTCTGGGGCTCACTTAATGCATTTTACCCCTTGACCCAAAAGTAGGGTCCACCCAACGTTTTTTTGCAGTTTCTATATCTTTAAAGCATGCTTATTAAGAATCCGATTGATGTCAAGCTGACACCTTTGGGGAAAAATTTTTTTTAAGCGTTAAAGTTTGTTTGTAATACATACACATTGTACAATCACATGGAATGTAAAAATTATATCATCTGGCACAATTATGCAATTATCAACAGACAATTTCTGTTTCAATTTAACTGTTTCAATATCAACAGACAGATTAATCAATTTCTGATTCAACGTCAGATCCTGAATCGCTTTCAACGTCCACTTCATCTACCAGTACATTAATTTTTGTCAATGGATTTTGACAATTTTCTGTTTCATAGCACTGGCAAAAGATTGTGCAAGGTAACTGTGCTCTGAAACACCCACATCGTCCGCTGCTACACGGTTCATCCGATCTACACCCGCAACGAATCATCTGAAGAATTTCTGGAGGCGCTACATCAACACCCACTGGAAGTGTTATAGGGATTAATGTTTTATTTACGTCATCTTTTTGCCAGCCAAATTTGGTGGGATCAAGATTTGGAGGATCTCGTAGTAAAGCAGTTTTCCAAATGCATGTTTGAATATGGGCACGCTTAACATTCTCCTCAAACGCTTCTGATGTCGGGGGCAATGATTTCAATTTAGGTGCTATCGTGGCTTTTCGTTTACCAGTCCTGGAAAGCCATTGGGCATACCGAGTGTCAGACATGTTTCCAGCATCCGGACACCCGTAGCAAGCAGCCATGAAACTTGTAGCTTCTTTTACCACACTGTTCAAGTCAGATTCTATATCTCCCAATTTGAGAAGTGTGTGTCCCTTAAATAGCAACTTAAGAACAGTAGCTTTGCCGATACCAAACATGTATGCTACAGTATCACATCCTGATAGCGCATGCGCAGCTAAAAGGTGTGGTATTATTTGATGATGCTTTCTTGCTGTTTCTCCTATGTCGACCACTTTTCGAATCGTGGTGGTACTTTCCATGAGCAGCTGGCATGTCATATCCTCTGAAATATAGTAGTGTGTCAACAAAGCAAAAACATCTGTGTCATCTGATATAACTTTAATGCACATAGCTCCTTCATTGAATGCATACACAACTTGTTGTGGAATGATTACATCAGCTTCCTCGTGGCTTGTCTTCATATCTTCTCTAGCTTGTCGAATGCCAGAGCAAATTTGTTGTGGGATGGAGTCTTTCCCTGTTACAATTAACCGGCTATTGTATGAAGAAACTGTTGGATGTACATGTTGTACTTTGTTCAGTAGTTGCTCACAAATTATGTCAATAAGTTGAACTTTGTTTTCTGTTACTGTGAGAATGACTTTCTGTGGCTGTATGGGCATAGTTGGATTCAGCTTGTGTTGTCTGGTTGCCGATTTTGCTGCACGCCCACTCCTTGTTACACTTTTAATACTGTACTGAAAGTATCTGTCAAAGACAACATAAACATCATGTTGAGTCAATATTTTCATTATGTACATTATGAATCCATCAACAAAGTCTTGCAAGGTACCATTTACCGGCCAGTGTATGATCCATAAAAGTGCGCAACCATCAACAACAACAACATGTGGTGCTGGAGAATTTCTAGCTGAATGCTCAACTTGAAGTTTTTGTTTCAACACCGATTTTGACTTTGTGATTCGCATATTGCCGCTGTCATCAAACATTGATGGTGGTACTGAGGCTAATTCGTGCTTAAATATATCTCTAATTTGCAAATCACGGGATGGCATTAATCCAATTACTCTAGAATAAATGAGTTCTGTGTCATAACTTATACCGGATCCCATTGCTTCAGCTTTCTTTCTGTCAGCCATGGTAACAACTTTGCTAATGGAGCTATGAAATCCATCTGGCAAATGACACTCATAGTCATTCCACTGCTTCGTACCAAAAGAAATGGCATCATGAACATTTACAGATTCGGGAGCGAATTGGCCAGTGGCAATGTTTACTAAGCTGATGGGGTGGTCACCAGAATTGAGTGGATCAATACAAGTTTGAAGACGTTCATATATTGCTCGCCTGTCTTTCAAATCCTGTGCAATTCTTGCTGGCATTTCTTCTTTATGGCATGTAACTTCGTCACTGTATGCGTACATATCTTTCATGTCACTCAGGTCTTTGGTTATAACACTACAGATGTGTAAACTAAGTGCCCATCTCTTCAGCGCTTGTGGATTGAGAGTGATGCCTATTATACCACCTGGACCATGACCATACCGCATAAAGGTAGACTCAATGTACATATCTGACCATAGGCCATTCCATAATCCAGGTTTGTGTCGCATTACATGTTCTCCCTCAAGGAACCTCAGAAGGACATCACTAGGAAGACGTTCCATTGAGCGAAGATAATATAAGCCATACCTGGCGTAGTTAACATGGCCTGCTGAAAAAAAATATGGCATCATTGCTGCAACAGATAATAGATGCAAAGACCAATCACCCTCTCTCTCTGCTCTCACAAATAACATCATAATCAGTACGGGTTTAATTAGACATTTGAAAAAGCATTCATCCATTGTTGAGACAGTCTGTAGATCAATAATTAATCTGAAAATAAAAATAAAATTTATAAAGTAAATTTATATAAACGTTTATAAAGTAAATAATTAAGGTGCCTCTGTCATTAAAATGAAATACAGTAAAAACCTAATGTTAAAAAGTAGAATCTACGTGGGTAAAAACCACTTTTGACATAATACAGAATTATTTTGGTACTTTACACCTTTACCTATATAGTCCGGTTCTATTGACCCATAACCTAAAAGTTGGATCCACCCAACGTCCACCTAATACCAAATCATAATAGTTGCTTATGCCAGTATTCCCAGTTTTCTTTTCATGCCATGGGGCAACTTTTCCCCGCTATTAGATTTTGAAATTCCAACTTTCAGTTTTATCAGCCCACCCTATTGTGCATATATTATAAGTGAACTTTAACATTAAAAATAAAAATTTCCCCAATGGTGTCAGCTTGACATCAATCGGATTCTTAATAAGCATGCTTTAAAGATATAGAAACTGCAAAAAAACGTTAGGTGGACCCAACTTTTAGGTTATGGGTCAATAGGACCGGACTATATATTCATTCATGAATCACGTACTAAAAATTAATTCGTATAATTGTTTACTTTATAATCCCATTCATTTAAGAAAGCTATCGCTCTTTTCGTTCTTATTAGATATGTATGTATCGGCTTCGGGTAAACCCATTTTCGCAAAACTAATTTTATTTTCGTAGCGAAAGAGAAAAAACTTAAAAGGATCATTAGCTACGTTTAACATACATCTAAATCCAATCAACTAGATTAGTAAACACAAACTTAGACCCGCAGGCCGCGGGTAATGTCAGGCTAGTATATATATATATATATATATATATATTATGGATTAGTAAGTCATTTTGAGGGCATTAGGCCTTGTTCTGAGTGTCTCCTAGGTCTTGAGCAGGAGTTATCTGTACTTGGGTCCCCTTTTGACATTACTTGAAGTCTCCTATACAAAGTAGACCAGTACTTCTCTACGAACATGACGTCGGACGATACAAATATTTCCCTTCAGTTATGCTTGAGGAAGGCTACGTAATTGTAACAGTCAATACATAAACAATTTTAGTCTATAAAGATGTTGGTGGGAAATAGAAATTGAGGGCGGGGTCACTAACAGGTGATCGTTAAATGATGTTATACTTACCTTTGAAAATCTGACAGACAGAAACCGAGGATATTTCATTTCATCTGCAAAATTTAGGTTTCGCTTTGACTTTTGATGCTGTGATAAAGTTTCGCTTTGACGTGTGTGACCTCCCAAATCAAATAAGAAAAAATGTTACAAGAAGTTACTTTTCTTTTTTTGCTCACTGTGCCAAGATTGATGTCTTCTGTTACATGTGGTCACTGCAAGATAGCCAAAGATTGTAACCCGTCGCCAATTGGCTCAAACATCTGAACGTTTTCTTTGGAACTGCTTAAGAACAATTGTTAAATTCAGACTTAATATTCTCAAAAAAAAAAAAAAAAAAAAATATGAGCCAGTGTCTGAGCGGTAAAGCGCTTGGTTTCCGAACCGAAGGATCCCGGGCTCAAATCCTGGGGAAAAATGTAATTTTTAATTTCCGGATCTTTAGGGCGACTCTGAGTCCACTCAGCTCTAATAGGCACCTTCCATTAGTTGGGGAAAAGTAAAGAGGGTTGGTAGTTGTGTTGGTCACATGACACCCTCGTTAACCATAGGCTATAGAAAACAGAAACAGATGACATTTACATTACCTAACCCCAGGGGTGGGCAAATTACGAAGGCGCAATTATCAAGCCCAAACAGTAAACACAATTATCAAGCCCAAACAATAAACACAATTATCAAGCCCAAACAGTAAACACAGTTATCAACTCTAAATAGTAAACACAATTATCAAGCCCAACCAGTATACACGATCAGCTAAGTAAACATAGCAAACATAGACAGCTGACCAAAATATGATCCTATCACTTGTCTCAGTGCGCTATGATCCTATCACTTGTCTGGACCAGTTGGGAAAGAGAGAGGGAAGAAGGAAGTATCTTAGTAAAAGTTTACACAATAGTTTTCTAAATGAAAAAAAAATGTTCACTAAAAGTTCAAGAGTCCTCAACGGGACTAATTCAACTTTCACATCCGTCATGTACGATTTTTTCCCCTTGTTAGAGATACCAAACAAAATAACTAATTTTTTTAATTGATTCTTGTGTTGTCAGGTAAAAGAAATAATTTTGCAAAATTTCAGATAAATCCGAGATTGGGTGTGGGAGAAATAAAGCATACAAACGTTTTGCCAGACAGACAGAGTGAGTGATATAAGCTTTGTAAACAATTTAATGTTCGCATTTTCTGACTAGAACTATCACTACTTCTTGCCTCACTACCTCCAGTGACATGCTTAGCAATCCTCAATCCTCTGATATACAATGCGACCTCGTTTCTGTGTCAACACAAGCGGGCCTCCATAGTGATTCTGAAGGTAGACCCCACAGACTCGTAGGTACACCTGTGAGTCACTGCGTCCCCCCTGGATGAGAAATCTGATCTGTCTCTATTCTCTCTCTCTCTCTCTCGCTCCCTCCCTCTCTCTCTCCCTCTTTCTGTTCACCCCTACCCCTTTTATCTGACAATTGAAGTTCTAGCGTCCCACTTTACTTGTTTTTATGAATGAAAACATTGGACCAATCGTATTGCAAGCTTCTCGACCGAAAAAAACAACTTTTATTGCTGCTTTATCAGCTAGAACACGAAGAAACTACCTGTCAAACGAGAAAAACGTCTCTCTGTACAACCTCTCAACTTTTTATTTGCACTTTATTATTTTCTAGAGACGTCTGGAGAATTGGCGTGGCAAGACGAATAAGACAAGAGGGGAATTTACTAATGTATTGAATCATATTCAAATGTACAGTGGGTTAGCTAGAGATTTGGGGGATCCCGAGGGCGCTTGACCTCATTTGAGATTCAACATCATGACATGAGATAACGGCGTAATATTTAATGTAAAAAACAAAATTCAGGACACTAATTGGTGGCCCCTTTCAAGTGGAGGTCCGGGGGGATTTTCAGATTTGGACCCCTACCCCCCCACCCTACCTTCGCCACTGAAAATGTAAGTATATATACATGCGGTCTGTATATACACTTCAGTTTTCTACTATAAGGTGTCAAAGACGACTGACTTCGAGACAGCAAGCGAGATGTTCATTGGCTGATTAAAATATAATGTATATATATATAGCTGGGAAGATAAACTTCCAAAAAAAAAAAGTTGCTTCCTCTGAATTTCAGTTTTTATTGTTGGTATGTGGGTGTGGGTATGTTTTCTTTCTTTCTGTTTTATAGAAATAGAAGAACAATATAAACATTACAATTATCGCTGAACGAAACCATAAAAGAAACTTGAATTCATTGTATTTCAATTAATATAACGTCAGTTTCTGGACATTTGACTAATTAAAGATGATATCATTGAACATTCTTTTCAACCGACTGTTCAATTTGCAGGTGACATTTCATGTGATTGCATTGCCCGGTTTCCATTACCACGGATCATGATAGGGCTTAATAGAGCAATGATATAGACCCATCGCACGAAGTGTCTGAGTTTCAGAATTTTAGAACGAGGCTAGGAGAAAAATAGCTGGACCAATCATACATCTTAGAGGAGCACCACTCATACATTTTAGAGGAGCACTAATCATACACTTTAAAAGAGCACCAATCATACATTTCAGAGGAGCACCAATCATGCATTTTAGAAAAGCACCAACCATACATTTTAGAAGAACACCAATCATAATCATACATTTGATTTGATCAGTAAATCAGAGATTCTTTATTGAAAGTCAATTAATTTGTTTGTTTTACGATGTAATAATGTCGTATGAAAGGTCCTTACAAATGGAAGCACACACAAATTACATTAAATAGACCAGTGATTCCCAAAGTGGTCTATATAGATCCCAGGGCTCTACGAAGACCTCCAAGGGGTCTACGAAAGTGAAAAAAAGAATTGGAGGTCTATGAGATGTAAATCGGGTCTACGAGAGTGGATCTCGATTTAATAAGGTTGTGATTTTAATAAAAATGTTAAAATAATGGAATTAATTATTTTATACATTTATAAATTATTTAAATGTCGTCATATGTAGGCATTTAAAATATAATCCTATGGCTCGATTGAAAAATTATTTTGATACCTCATTGAAATGGTTTACTTTAGTTAACAGGGAACAAATTTTTAACATGGCCTAATCTAATTATGAAACTACACAGTGGTGTTATTAATTTTTTGAAAAGTTTGCTTCCTTCCTTGTCGAACGTATATTGCCTATGTGCAGTTAATGCAACAAATTTTTTTTTCTACTGACACTTTGAAACCATCTAAGTTGTGACGGATCTTTTGAGACGATGTCATCCCGATCAAATGGATGAAGATTTGAACAACTTTTGAACGACCAACGATAAAGTTGCACAAAAGACTTACAGTAGACAAAATCTTTGGCATTGACATCAAAAAGTGTAGAAGATCGTTTGCCAGTGTCTGTAAATATCTTTTACTGATTGCGAAATTTGGAAAACATAAAAAAAACTATTTTGCCATCCGCTGAAGAAGTTTTACAAACTATTTTGGACACAAACCTACATCTGATATTATTAAAGAAATCCTCTAGGCAACAAAACAACTCAAAGGCCTATTGATGAAATGAGTTGTGACATTGAAAGCTTCTTATATAATTATTTGCAAACGATATATTTCTTCAAACAAGTGGACGAGCCAACCGTGCCTGGTAATAAAACATCTTTTATTGGCAAATGTAGTTTTAATATGGATAAAGAAATCCGCAAAAAAACTTGTTTTTTTTTAAACCATGATACCAGTTGCAAAGGATAAAATACCTTTCATGGTTGGGGCCTACTGTGTTTAGTGAACAATTTTCAATTTGTTATCAACGCAGTTAACCAAACCACTACGTTCAGTTCGCGATAACTTGCCTCAATGTATTGAAACAAATAACAAGACCTGTCATCAGTTCTTCCTTCACAATGAAGTATGATGCTTGTCGAAAAGCTTTTTTTTTTCTTTTTGACACTGTTTCGGAGTTCTTGGATGTCAAAGATCTCATTTTACTTTAAAATTTAATTATGTGGAAATCTGGCATTGCTTATTTAATAGACCTGTTTCATAATTTCAATGAGGTCAACTTACATGTGGTCATGGGGGTAGCCAAGAATTGTACTAGAGGGGGAGTGAGATTTTCGCCCATGCATGTGGTTGTTAATACTTTTTCAGCCGTTAGCTGTACAAAATGATGGCCTACTAATCTATATTTACCTCGGCCTATCTAGTCTTCCACCGTGACAGTGTACTACGAATTTGTTTTGGAATACTTAGATTCTATGAATATGAAGAAAACATTAAATACAATTCAGTTATCGTATATAAACATTTTTTTTTTAAAGTAGCTCAACTTTTATTTCAAACAATCTAAGGGCAATTTAAACAAATGTATAGTATTTTTTTTTTTTTTTTGTAAAAAGGAAACCTCAGAATTTGCGCTATTTAATTTTAGCTTTATCATCATAGGAATCCTTGGGCCTCTTTTCTTTTCTTTGCCTCTTTTTTGGGCTTAATGTGCCTCTTGTATAGGCCATCTTGCCTCTTTTGTGGGCTTTTTTTTTCCCAATATGTTTTTATTTGTAAGTTCTCATAATTCACAAGTATTAAATCATAAACAATTGAAAATTGATTAACCTAAAAATACAATTGTATAGTATTATGTTCAAAATTCTTTTATTAAAGCATTCTTTAAAAAAAACATGTAAATAATTTTCTTATAAAAATAAAAATGTCTTGTTATAAATTAGCTTCTCAAAGTTTGTTTAGGTTGTTGAGTTGCTTGCCTAATATTTACAACCATTGTCTGTTTCGGGAATTTCCAGTCCACCCCAACTTTTCATTCAAACATGTTCCTTCTAACCATGAAATAAGTTAATACAAGAAATTGAAACCAACGTTCTGTTTAGTAGTCATCTCATTGGAAGCAATAACTTGTTGAACATGGCAGCGTACATGGAATACTACAAAATATTTGAATCGGGGGAATCCGTTGTTGAGATTGAACTCTAAATCAGTTTCTGCATGGTGGACCTTTGGTTACTGGAATCAATTTTTAAAACATGCCACTTTACAGTCTCCACTCTCTAGCTATCTTCACGCTCTCTCAAGAGTTGGTCGGGCGCTTTCAATGTGCCAGAAGTAACTGCAATCCACGGAGAAGGAAATTTTTGCTTTCATTGGTACTTACGGATATCTATGGAAGAGCAATGTTATTCACCTCCATTCAGTACCCACAACGTACAACTGCAAAAAACAGTAACTGATATCAGACTTGCTGTTTCCATTTGAACTTGGCCATATCTCAAGACTTCAATCAGTTTTTATTTATAGTAGGATGATGTTGTTTTTATTTTGTTACATTCAATCTATCGAGTCTAGAAGTGCAGCTTGTGCTATTCCAGGAGGTTGCTTAGCATACAATAGGTCAATTATTTAGTTTGACCATATGGATCACTGTGATTTGTAATTGGTCTTTTATTAGTGTTATTTATTTTGAAGCAATTCCAATAAAAGTTTGAATGAAACTAGCGATTTTTTTTTGTAGTATTAGGTGGTGATCAGATCAGGATCTTTATTGAAGAAAAGGCAAGAAAGTAGAATAGGCAAGAAAGTAGAATAGGCAAGAAAGTAGAATAGGCAAGAAAGTAGAATAGGCAAGAAAGTAGAATAGGCAAGAAAGTAGAATAGGCAAGAAAGTAGAATAGGCAAGAAAGTAGAATAAGCAAGAAAGTAGAATAGGCAAGAAAGTAGAATAGGCAAGAAAGTAGAATAGGCAAGAAAGTAGAATAGGCAAGAAAGTAGAATAAGCAAGAAAGTAGAATAGGCAAGAAAGTAGAATAGGCAAGAAAGTAGAATAGGCAAGAAAGTAGAATAGGCAAGAAAGTAGAATAGGCAAGAAAGTAGAATAAGCAAGAAAGTAGAATAAGCAAGAAAGTAGAATAGGCAATAAAGTAGAATAGGCAAGAAAGTAGAATAGGCAAGAAAGTAGAATAGGCAAGAAAGTAGAATAGGCAAGAAAGTAGAATAAGCAAGAAAGTAGAATAAGCAAGAAAGTAGAATAAGCAAGAAAGTAGAATAGGCTAGAAAGTAGAATAGGCTAGAAAGTAGAATAGGCAAGAAAGTAGAATAAGCAAGAAAGTAGAATAGGCTAGAATGTAGAATAGGCAAGAAAGTAGAATAGGCAAGAAAGTAGAATAGGCAAGAAAGTAGAATAAGCAAGAAAGTAGAATAAGCAAGAAAGTAGAATAGGCAAGAAAGTAGAATAGGCAAGAAAGTAGAATAGGCAAGAAAGTAGAATAGGCAAGAAAGATCATGTAACAGTGAGTGGGCCTTGTTTTCAATGTTATCATTTTTAGTAGACAAGTCTTACCTAATGGTAGCTGTATTAAATGTTGGCAGTTAAATTTCACAATTGTTTCAATAATTAAGTTGAATTTTATTTTTAATGAAAAAAAAAAAAAAGATCAATTAAAAGAAATGAATAATAATAATAAAGCTTGTATTCGAGTCCGAAGATTAATGACGAATGCAGCATTTCACGTGGCTACGTAGCCCAGTTGTGACCTACATATTTTGCCACATCTAGCGCAGGTAAAACCATAGTCCACAGGTGGTTGATTTACATTTTCTTTTCCTAGACCACCATCAGCTTCAGGAATCGATTGAAGAAAATCAAAATTGTGTGATATGGCGATAAAGGTTTTAGGTTTTCGTTTTCTGACTGCGGTAAGAAGGTCATCGTGGGGCCCTACCCACGTAGGAAAGGCTGAGGAAAAATCAGGAGGCTATGACCCTAAGGCAGCCTGCATCACACACACTTGTGTCTTGGAGATTACTTTCTCCAAACATGGACTTACTGAAAGATCTGTACCTACCGAATCACTAAGTGCACATGTAACACAATATATTGTAATGACAGCCTAATAGTCAACAACAGACTTAAGTGAAAGAAGAGTTGCTAGTGAATATGATCAGACTACTGATAAGGTCTTCCACTGTTCCGTAAACCTGCTTTTTTTTAAAAATGTAAATGTGACCTTGTGAGTCAGCTTGACCTAGATTTGTCTCTGAAGAAAAGGGTTACGGGAAAAATTGTCTAGTGTAAACCTTGTCATGTGTAATTAACAGAGTGTTACATGGGCGTGGGATCTAGGTCTCGAGCCTAGAAAATTGTAGATGTTTATTTGCATCAATGTTTTTAACTTTAGAGAATGCAAGAAACAGTTTTATTCAAACACGGTGAGCACCAAGCTTATCTAAACCCCCATTCGTGTCGCGTGACAAGATGACCGTGCTGAGACGAGACCATTCCTTTTATAAGGCCTCAACACTGATCTGATTCGTCACAACCTGTGGGCAGTTTAGACTCTTTGCAACGAGCTATTGGGTGACGTTGCAGGTCAGTGTTCAGGCCTTCTATAATGATTGGTCACATCTGAGACCTAGTCCTATATACCATTTGAAATCTGGCATTGTCTTGACAAACATGTTTCAGAAGTCAAGATTATGACATACTCTCCCAAACCTCTCCGATGGAGACGGGAAATAGCGGAGCATGGCGGAAAATAGCACGCGATTGGGTAAGAGAGGAAAGAAGAGGAAGTGAAATGGAGAAATACTGGGGGAAATATAATGGGACCTAAAAAAAAAATTAGAAACATTTTGAAATAAATAGACAAAATACAAAATATCAATGTAGCTCTATTGAAATATCACAATGGAAAATAAAATAATAAAAAAAAATTCTTTATTCAACAAATAAAAGAGTTCAGAAATTTAATTCCGCAGTGTTAAAATGATCCGAAAATATTTTAAAATTAAAAGTTCACTTTCTTTTTCTATACCCGACATACACCAAAACAATGACTCCCTAACATTGATAGAATCAATTACAATACTTACTTTTCTAACCAAACCTCTGTTATTTATTTAAGTTTTAAGAATTCTTTTTTTTTCATGCACCTCAAGCATCTCCACCTTTACTTCCGTCTCTGAAATTTGATTGGGTAATGCGTCAGTGCAGACCAACGAACTCTCGTGGCCTACTTTCAGAGAGTTTCATTATACATCACGTAGAGATTACGCTGTATGTATTAACTAATAAAGATTGATTAACACTTTGTAGATACCACTGTGAACGTTCACTTTCCAGTTATCTCAAAGTTGGCATGTTCTTCTCTGACACATCAAGCAGAGACACTGTCCCCTAACCAGTTCAAGCGACAATGTTTTTAAGTGCAGTGTTTTATCTTTACTGTCATCTGCCATGTCTTCTATCAAAATTGGCGACGAACCATGATTCATGATATCTTGCTTAATGATAGACGCGTGTGAACTAGTGCAGTGATGGTATTACTAACCGCACTAACTCTCGGGCAGCGGCTGCGTCAGACCAGCTTATTATATTAAGTGCTCTTACACCCTGGTGCAAAAACACACACACACATGCATGCAGACACTTTCTTATACATACAGCAACAGAGAGGTATTAGTTACAAAATAAACACTATTACATTACATTACATACATTTTTAGTATATACACGTTGGTGTTGACGGTCGTTGACTTGTAGCACCAAACAGCTGGTAGACAACTAAATCACTGTAGGCGTATTATATATGTATTCCAAACTGACACTAATTATTTATAGAAGAATTTTAATGGAAAAAAAACACACTATTGTGTTTGAGGTTTCATATCTCCGAAGTCCAATATGCTATTTAGAAATAAAGTGTATACTCTTCTTCATCTTGGTCGACATTGCTTGTACATTTGTATAAACCATTTTTAAAAACATTTTCGTGTAATAAATTTATTTTTTTTAGACAGGGTGCTCTTACAAGAACAAAAGTAGTTCACCTAATCCTTAGAACTAGTTGAAAATGGATCTTTAAGATTTGAGTCACAACGGGTCCGATCTATGGGATAATTCTACGCCTGATCACGACCACAGTTTTAAAAGCTCGGCTGATAAGTGAAAAGAGACATTCTGCTCCTATGGAAGTCTAGGAGAAAGAAGGGACTAGATAGTTATAAACATTTCACAACCCATTCACTAAAGTAACTAATTTCTTATAAAAATGTTTTTGTTTGTAAAATGTTTTATATGTTTCAAATGTTCCTTCAGGGCTACGTGGGATGGCAGCGGGCAGGGCTTCAACCCGTGCCATCGACAAGTCCGAACGACAGTCCAGCACGCATACCGCACGACCAGGCAGCCCTCCTTGACTTTAGGTGTTGCATGGCTTTAAAAGTTTTCATCAATAGATTGCAAGACGTAATTATCGTCTTTTTGAAGTAACGTCTGCAATATATAAGATAAGATAATTGACGACAATTAGTTCCAGACTCCAATTTGAATACATGAATGTAAATATTTCAGCTATGATCACACACATACACCCATTTCTTAAACCATTATTTGGAACTTCAGTTGAAATGTATTGAAAAGTCAAGTTAGAATGTATTTAGACAGACACAACCACCCAGATTTATGTGAACCTTGACACCGTTACGTTTGTAAAGGGAATTTCCATAATATTTCTTTGTATATCAAACGAACTATGAGTGTTTTTTTCTTTTTAAGTATCTCGCTTTTTAAAAGTAATTGTCTAAGTGGTCAATTAAAATCTATGTTCTATTCCAGCAACGTAAAATGCATCAAGAAATAGGGAGACAGAAACTTAGTGGTGAAAACACTGATGATTGACAAGACGACTAGGCTTATTGTTAAGATCTAGGTTCAAAGTGAATAATAAGCAAACAACTGCCACTAGCGTCAGGGTGGAAAATAACTTTATTATCTTGATCGAGTGCACCTTAGCGCACCATATCAACACTTTTATATGTAAGAAATTACACTTTTTTTGGCTGCTCTGTCGCTCTCTCACACTCTTTTGAGTTCACAGAACTTTTTCTCTTTTTGTCTCCCCCACCCCCTCTCTCCCTCTCCCTTCTTCTCTCAGCGTATGTGTGTGTGTGTGTATTTGTTTCATTAAGACTTGAGACCTATACCTGCTTACAGCAGTGCATATATTAATAGTTGTCTTTTTTTTTTTTGGTCAGGTTGTCGTGGTGGGGATTCCCCTAAAAGGCCCATCCCAGTCCAGGTTTACTTTGAACAGAACACGCTAACCTCTTTTCTTCTTTGATTTGCAACGTAAGCGTAATAATTCATATCAAAAGGCAGTCGCTTGAAACGTAGGGAGAAAAAGAAACACAAAAAAAAAAAAAAAAAAAAAACCTCAAGGTCACTGAGTAACCCCAGGGGGTCTCAAAATTGTCTCTTTTTTTTGGCGGGGAATGGTGGGGGTACAACGTTTTTTATTTATTCTGAATTTACTGGTGATCAATTAACAGTGTAAAATAAAAGGGACCAGTTATAACGACATTTGCTTTACACGTACTTCAGCTTTAACTATAAGCTATGCTATATTGGTGTTGTAGGAGTGTGGAAACAAATTCTGACATCTTTAATATCAATGATTTCTGTTACATTTTTTTCCCATTGTTTTTTAAATGCATACAGCTGCTAAAAAGATTAGTCAATTCCAATAAAGTCAATTGGTAGTATTAGACAAAGGATCCAGAGTACGAACATTAGAAAGTTGTCAACTATTACTCGTAGTTTCAAGTCTTTTCAAACCTATTTCGGAAATCGTACGTTGTCTGTGTGTCTTAGGGAATAGTACACAATATAGTGCTCATCTATTTGTTGTTTTGATGGTGCAGCGCAGAGCGGTAACAGCATTATCAATATTTGATACATAACTAGCCAGATATGACCTGCGGCCTGCGCGCCTTAGTTTTGATATTACTGATCTACTGGTTTGAATTTAGATCTATGTTAAACATGGGGATGTTCCCTTCACATTTTTTTATATTTTGCCACGAAAATAAAAGTAGTGTGAAAATGGGTTTACCCGTTTAGCCGACATATTTAAATCAAATATAAAATACTGTAAAAACGGGTGTACCTGATTTGTTAAAAAGTTTCGCTCTTTAATAGAGATACAATTAGGTATTTATTTTATCTATTTTTAAGGCCCTCCGGTAGGACAAGGGACATTAAGCATACACTACGTCTTCCGCCATGATCTAAGAAGCATTTATGCCAAGTGTAATCAAGACTGATAAGACCGTTTTGATTTCTATGCGAGACACACATAAGTGTAAATATGGGTGAGTCTGGTGTGAATGTACATTTTGGTTTTTCTATAGTTAAAATCTTTTGTTTGGTGTAAAGTGCACAATCTGTAAGACAAATTTCCTTACGGATAATAAAGACTATTATTATTATTATTATCATTATAATTATTATTATCATGTTAGAAATGAACGAGCAGTCATTCTCTGGCGCTGCCAGGGTCGAGTTTCGCAAAAGAGAAAAAAAAATCATCGTAGTCCCTTTAACAGTTTCCACTGAGGAATTTTCTGGTGATTATTATTATTATTATTATTATACGCCTTACTTTCTACCTTATATATTAGATTTATTTACTTAACGTTTCTCAAAGTATTCTTTGCAGATTTTCATACATGGCAGGAAAGCTAAAAATTCTTTTTTTTTTTGGTGTATCCGGTGTATAATATAAAGGAAGTGTTGTGCTATTTTTTAAAAATGTTTATGATAATTTTGTGTGTGTTTATTTTAAACTGGCGAATCAAATTTTCCAGACTCTTCCGTTTGTCGCACAAACAAATAACATCCCTACTAGTTAGGCATTCGACTTTAACACGAGGACTTTCAACGTAGGCGAAAACTAGAGGAAATAAAGGAGACGTGATTCCAAGATAAACTGCTCCAATGATAAATCAAATTCCATTTAGTCCTAATTCAAAATGTTCATGCAGGTCTTATGTAAGCTCATACAGGTCATACGTAAGTTCATGCAGGTCTTACATAAGTTCATACTGGTCATACGTAGGTTCATGCAGGTCATACGTAAGTTCATGCAGGCAATACTTAAATTCAAGCAGGCCATACGTAAGTTGATGCAGGCCATACGTAAGCTTTTATACTAAGGAATGCTAAGGACGACTGCCTGGTCGGGTGGTATGCGCTCTGGGCTGCGTACCGATGGTACAGAGTTCAAACCCTGCCCCCCCTTCCCCGCCGTCCTGCTAGAGGTTTGATGATGTAATAATCTTCGATTCTGCAGGAACACCCAAACTATGTGAAACAAACAAACAAGTAAATTAAAGTAAGTTACTATTTAATAAGAGTTATAAATAGTACAATAAGTTAATGTCTGAAAGACCAAAGAACTCTAGCTGGTATTAAAAAGTAGGCCTTCTTTATAGCAGAGGGCTTTGGATATTACACTTCCTATTATAATCTATAGAACTGGAGATTAGTTGTTGAACATTCAAGAGTGAACACACAAAACTTTATAGAGTGATCGAAAAGGCTACTGAAAGAAGAAAGCGAAGCCTGACACCATAAGAACAAAACTGTTTGGCTCATACACATACTCTGAACCAATCACAGGAAGTGTTATTGATTGAATTAACTTCCTGTAAACACGAATTCCGTGCCCTTAATAGTAACCCTTAGAAATCCAGGTATTTTAGACATTAAAAATTTTTTAAAAAGTATTTCCACAAGAACTATTGCAGCTAAGGATTTGTGTGTATTTGTGGGTGTTAAGTTAACTGATATTCCATTTTTAACGGCCCCCGAAAGGGGAAAAGACGCTATTAGTTTTGTGTGGCCTGTCTGTCCGTCCGTCCCGTTTAGATCTCAGAAACTAGAAGAGAAAATGAAAATCGAGCATCATATTTTAGATCATTCAAAGTTCTGATGCAACGGCTACTTTTTTCTTTTCCGAAAGTGAACCATCTAATTTTTTAAATTATACATGCAGCAGATTTTTCAAAAAATTACACCACTTTTCAATGAAAAACTTCAGGGCAGGTAACTTTTCTTTTAAAGGTCATGGACTTCTTCATTAATAACTCAAGCTTCATTCATAGATTCGCGCATTGGTACAAAAAAAAATTGCATCTAAGATCAAAATGGTAAAAGTGTCAATGTATCATCATAAAATATATTTTCCATTTATTAACTAACTCACTGAAAAGAATACTGATCAAATGTTGTTTTTAAAAAAGAATTTTGATACGAACTTCGTTTTAGTTATAAGTTTCAAAAATAACATTACTTTTATAGCGCGCAGTTTTGACATATCCTCATTATAGGGGCCTACACTTGACAGTCTAAATAAGGCTAAATAGAGCCTAGATCTAGATATATTTATAATACATATTTATTATAAATGTATTGATAATTTGAACAAAATTTTAATTATTAAGGCAATAACTTATCTTCTGACAGCTTAGGCGTGCAGATTTATTTATTATGTAAACAATAGTATCACATTTAGAAATGAATCGGATACGAACAGCATAGTACACTGTTACCCTGTAACAAAAGGCCTTCTATTCATGATCATAACATTGGCCTAGGTCTAGTATGTAATTGTAAGATTAAACGTGTAAATTCATACGAGTTCTATTCTAGATATAGTAGATTCTATTTCAAGATTCTAGTTCTAGATCTAGACTTAGATCTAGAATCTAGATATAGACTTAGATGTTACTCTAGATATAGACTTAGATCTATTTCTAGATCTAAACTTAGATCTAGTTCTAGACCTAGACTTAGATCTTGAATTTAGATTTAGATCTAAAACTATGTCTAGATCTAGCAAGATCTATGACTTGTTTGTATGACAAATGACAATGAAGATATCCTAAGTGTCCGGACATAGGGATGTCATGACCAAGTCTTAATATTTCAGAACGGAACACATTAGGTATGACAATTTTAAGGGTCTGTTCGTCAGTGCTTCCATTAAGTGATGATTTTTCTGTCCACTTTCTGACAAGAATGTCATTATGCATGGCATATTGTTGGCCTATTTTTGTATCTCCACCTTGTAGCTTGTGGATGATGTTGGCTATTTCAATGTCATTCATCTGGCTATCACGAAGGTCAGCTATTGATGGTATGCCGTTTTGAAATAGATTACAGAAAAAGTCAACTGAAAGTTTGGATTTCTCATCTATCTGGTCAGTATTTTTCTTAGCATTTCTTCGTTCTCGTATTAGTTTTTGTTGCCTGGTTTCTACTTGTTGTATCGTTTCTTGTACTACATTTGTATTTTCATGACATCGATTTAGTTGTTGCATATCCTCTACTTGTCTCGGCCACCAGCTATAAGTTTCTTTCCATTTGGTAATTTGAGACTCTGTTGGAAAACCAATATTAGGAACATTTCCTATTAGCAGTTCAAATGGTCCTTCATCCACCACTATTACTTCCATCATTTCGTTGAAGTATGGGGAGTTAATATGTACTTTGGCCGTCGGATACTCCTTAATGTGGCCACCAAAACCTTGAACTCTGCAACGTTTCCGACAATATTGATTAGGATTCACCAACTTTGCCAACACCACACATTTTGTGGCCCCTGTATCCCTTAGGGCTGCCTGGATGTAATGGCCGTTCACGATTGCAGGGCTGACATATGGTGACAGGTTGCTATCTAGCCCTCCTACATAAGCCACTACTTCCTTTTTCTTATAAATTCTTCTGCCTGTGTCTCTACATTGTTTCGCCACGTGTCCAAATCTACCACATGTATAGCATCTTATACTCTGTCTTGAATCTGTTGTAGTAGCTTTTGTAAATTTGGATTCCGTTGTGGCAAGAAATGCACTTGCTTGATCCTCAGAATCTTTTTGCAAACTTTCGCCAGGATGAGCGGCCACGTATCTTTGGCATAGGTACAAAACTTCGTCCACATGTCTGGGCTTTCTTTCTTGGAGGAATGCAAAGAGATTTTTCCCAGCTGACGAAATTATTTTGTCTATTATGATGAACTGTTTCAAGTTCTCAAAAGATTCGTCAATGCCTGAGGACTGAAACCATTTCTCGAAAGTAGCTTTCACCTCGCCGACAAATTGTTTCATGTTGCCGTCGGTCGGGGGTTTCAGATCGTGAAATTTCTTCCTATAGTCGTCTTCACTGCATTGGTAAAACTCTAGTAAAGTCTTTTTCAGCAAGGTGTAGTCTCCAACGTCTTTGTCATTCAGCACCTGCAGCGCATCTAGTGCTCTTCCACCCACTAGGCTGAGGAGTTCTCTGGCCCATTCTTTCTGGGATTCGCCTTCCAGCCTCATTAACATTTCAAACCTGTGAATGAAGGAATCCATTCTGTCTGTTCCTTCAATAAACTTCTGCATTTTGTTCGTCTTGTGTTTCTCTTGGGTTCGTCGTTGGCTTCAGCTGTTTTGGACTGCTTTGCAATTCGTGCTTTAGATTCTTCTTCCTCCATCTTGATTTTTGCTGTCCCCTGCAGTTCCTGCATTCTGAGTTTTTCTCTTCTTTCCTCTGCTCTTGCGTCCCTTTCTTCGTTTTGCCGGATAGCTCTGGCAACCCATTCTTCAAGTTCTTCCTGCTGGTGACCTCATTTCTTTCCTGTCTCGTACAAGTCCAGAAGTTCACTTTGTTTTACGGACATTTTCAGGATTTAGAAACCTGAAAATAATACTAGTACAAAAGTAAAAAAAAATAATGAAATCACAATTCAAAAATTTGACAGTATACAATCAAAAATTAATACAATGAAAAAAACTATGCTGTCCTTGTACTATCTCAGTAGGGTTCAAGGGTAGACGCACTGGTCTTTATGAAAACAAACTATTTCACCCTGTTCACGAGCCCCCATGTGACCTATAAATAGAATAGGTCATAAGACCAGTGACCTGTACTGCACCGGCAAGTTAGTCCAGCGGTACTTTGTGGTCCCGATTATATTATCTAGGCTAATAACTATAGCCTCTAGATGTATAAAACTACCGAGACAAACAATTAATAATTCTGAGATTTCAGTTGCAACAAAAAAAAAAGTTTATTTACAAACAAAAGAAAAAGATCATGAAAAAAATATAAATGGCAATAAAGGCTCACAAAAGAAAATGGCATAATGAAACAAAGCAAAGTAGCAAGACAGTTTCCGGTCAATATAATGAAAGGACCACCATCACAGAGGCACAATAATGTCTTATGCCGAAAAACCAAAAAGATGGTTTACAATAATATCATACATGCATCAACAATGAAATGACGTCATTCATGAGACACACTAATGTCTCGTATCTAAACAAAAGATGTCTAAAAAAGACATACAGAAGAGGATAAGAGACTAAGTAGACCTATACCATTTACATAAATCCACTAACAAATTGATAAAGTCTACTTATCTCATTATTGAAATACTCTTCCCACAGCAGTGGCACACTCCTCTTGAGTAAACACAACAATAGTACAATACAAGTATTAGTCAAACATTATATAGATTTAGTTCAAGCTACACTGGTCAGTTGAAAGACTCAAGAGAGAGTGGCAATTGTAAACAGTTGACAGGGACTTAAATCAAGTAATAAAGGGGAGTAACTCTAATAAAAAAAATAAAGGTAGCCACCCTTATTGTCCCTCTTGTCACAACACCCCAAAATGACAATTTTGTCTTTTTAAGGACATTTTTATGAGTTTCAAGATATTTCCAGGAGCTCCTTGAAAACAAGAGACCACGGGAACCCTATAATAAATTATAATGGTTTAATTTAATACTTTACACCTAGAATTAGCGCGGGTCTTTTGAACCTTCGGGGTCCACTGCGGCAGCATAGGCCTAAGTCTGGCCCTGATGATATCCAGCTCGCAGTCAACGAATTTTCATCACGCTGCTGCTTTTTTTTGGTTAACCTATAAACCTCGGTTAAACAGAAGTCATGTTCCAGAAGTCACCCAATAAAACCTACTCAGCCCAAAGATCACCGCGCATAGACATCTCTTAAAGTGGTAGATAACTTCACATTATCTGGGAAGTATAGTATCAAATGACGCATTACTTTAAAGAGAGGTTGATTTGTGATCAGGGATAGTCGACGCCTCCAAGCGAGAGTGTGGCGAAATAAATCGCTCCGCCTGTCTACAAAAGTCAGTGTCAACCAGTGATTCTCTCAACTCCTCTATGTGGATCTGAGACATGAGTACTTTATAGAAAGCAACTAAGACTTCTTAAACGACTTCAACAAAGACCGCAATACAAACAGCGATATTCTTGCAAAATGGTATGAACTTCTTATAATCCGACAGCCACCCTTTGCAGGGCACTTATTCCGTATGGGGGACGAATATATTTTTGGCAATCTTTTTTTTAGTAAGCTGAAAGGTTGTCGGAGTAACAGAGATGCCTCAAAATAACGCTCCTTTAGAACACTAACGCGATGTTTTTAAGTCTCTTAGGAAAAAATGCGCGATTTTACTTTGTTACTAGGTGCACGTTTTATACTATAACGTAGAGATTTTACATCACTTGATGATTCTTAGTAAAGCCATAATAATAAGGCTTGTCTTCGAGACCGAAGATTAGTAAGGAATGCAGTAATTCCCATGGCTGCGCAGCCCCAGATGTGACCTACATATTTTGCCACATCCAGGGCAAGCGTAACCATTGTCCGCAGGTGGTCGATTTAGATTTTCTTTTCGCCGTCACCGTTTGTCCTCGGCAGCGGATTTTCTTTTGGTCTCAAATGTGTATCGTGACCCCCAGCTGTCTCGTTCGGAGGCCATATACAACCAGGTGCTCTCTTCTATGTCAGCCAAGGAAAGTTGACGCCTAAGCTGGTTATTGAAGAGTTTCCGTTGGGCGTCTCTGTTACGTCGACTACCTTTTAGCTCACCAAAAAAAGACTGCCTTTGGCATACGTTCGTCTCCCATACTGGATACGTGCCCTATGCAGTGCAACTGTCGGACCATAAGAAGTTCCTATATTCTGTCTATACCGGCCTTGGCAAGGACATCGCTGTTTGTAGTGCGGTCCTGCCACCGTATGTCCATGATGGAGCGCAAGCATATTTGGTGAAAGCACTCAAGATGTCTTAGCTGTTTACTTTAAAGTGTCCATGTCTCAGAGCCAAAATGAATATATTAATTGCAATATTAAATGTCAGAAAGTAACCATTTTAGAAGTTACACTGCAAAGACTTTCTTCCAAGCCTATAATAGCCCAATAGTTTTACACGAAAGAAGCAATGTAAAACGTTCAGACGTGAACTGTGGTTTTCTATAGGCTTACTGTTGGAGGGACTTTCTGTTATAATCGCCATGTACAATTACATTGAGAACTGACAGAGCGAAAAAGCAGCTCTTCGGACTGAAAGTCTTTACCCGATAGTTCATTTTCGTAATTACAACAATATCCCAAAATGACTTCGGGTATATATTCTTCCTAACAGATTAATCATCCGAGCGAGGCTCGGTCACCTGATATTTAATTTTTATTTGCGAGGGGAAAGTTTTGTTGTCAATTGTACACAATTGTAGCTTAAAGTAGGTCAAGAATTTTTTTTCCGTGTTGCCAATATAGCTACTTTTGTTAGAAGAATAAATCTTTTTTAGTTTCTCTTTATTACACGTAACATGTTATTTATTTTAAATGTATGGGTAAGGTTTATAATTATTATTTTAAACAATATAAGATAACGCTATAAGTATAAGTATCTTGACTAATAGATTTTATAAATAAAATTGTCTGAAAAAATAATAGTCTAACTTATACAGCACTAAAGATGTTCATATTCTTATGGAAACTGACAATGCCGTTTATTTTCATCGCAAGTAGGATTGGCGTTTTCCATATTGAATGACACCTCGAAATAACAATTTTGTCTATTTTGAAGGAGATTTGGATTAGTTTTCAAAAGATTTTAATAATTTCAGGTGATTTTCATGACTTTTTCGTATATTTTGCAGTTTCGGAAGAGTTCGAGGAACCCTTTAATAATAAGTTAAAATGGTTTAATTTAATAATTTACTCCTAGAATTCGCGCGGGCCTAAGACCGGCCCTCCGA
Source organism: Biomphalaria pfeifferi (assembly GCA_030265305.1). Taxonomy (NCBI): domain Eukaryota; kingdom Metazoa; phylum Mollusca; class Gastropoda; family Planorbidae; genus Biomphalaria; species Biomphalaria pfeifferi. The sequence continues at coordinate 495,360 of JASAOG010000003.1, read as the reverse complement.
GTAGGTAACACTAATGCAAGAAAGTTGTTGATAATTCAACTTGACATTACTATGCATTTGATTCACATATGTGGCTGGAAAAATGTAAATGGCTAGTTTTTATTTGTGGTACAAAATAAAAGAAGCTATGTATTTTTTTAAAAGTATATGATAATACTTATGCCCTTTTTAGTAATGCAGAATCATTTTTGTCTGTTTATAGCATAAACTAATTTTAAAATGAAGGAATCATTAGACTTTTACTCTATGACTTTGAACTTATTTGAAATAAATGGACCAATAACAAGGGTGAATAAAGAAGATTTGAAACGAGGATTACATTAAACGAATTGAAGTATTGTTAAATTATAGCTTATTTATGGATTTATTTTGTTTGATAACATAGAAGTTCAGTTCAGCGAGTTGAACATTTGTTTAGATTGTGAAAATCTCCAATAGTTTGAGATCTCGAATATTATAGTATATTTTTGTAGAGCTGATTGACTCAAATACAAACTAGTAGATAATGGAACATGAACTGACATTTGTACATATTTTATTGCAGTTTGAGAATAAATGCCTTGTAAGACGCAGAACTACAATGGTACTATGCTCGGAGAGTGGCTGCTAAACATATAAACACCATTTTGTTTGTAGTTTATATGTTCGGAGTTATAGCAAGTCAAATTATATTACTGATTCCAAGTCGGCACCTCGGTCTTCTACAAGTGAGTGAAAGCGCATTCGCATACAGCAAAATTGTTATGGAGTGTGTTTGTGTGTTTTCAAGGTGACTGTGAGAAGTTAGCGATTGGTTGGTGGCTATGCAGTGAGGATGATGAAATAAAAAAGGGTCTAGCGTAATGCGAATATGAAACAGCAGACGATCTAGAGACTTGAAAGAGTAAAGACATTGTTTTGTTATGAGATCTAGTTTAATTATCAATTGATTTCATTTCTTTTAGATATATATCTCATCTCAAGTTAAATCTGTGTATATTGTAATAAAAGTTATATTGAATTTTTGTTCACAAAAAAAGCTTGTTCAAGTTATTTGAAGTCTATTTATTAACAAGGTTACAAAGACAGTTTGTGTGGAAATAAGCCTACATCAGTTCATTTGTACAAGCTGCTTGAAAGCCAACGTCCGAACAATAACACTAATAAACCACATTTTTAATATATATATATATATATATATATATATATTTAATTGCTTTGGTATAGCGCATCTCTCCTGCTATAGTATGCTCAGTGTACTAAGGTCCGAACTCTTGTGAACACGAGGGGAAGGCCGTATTTGGGAGAAGATAACCTTACTGAATTTGGCGCTATATTAGGACCATGCCGATTCTGAAACGTAGACCAATCGTCAGTTGAGAATTTCGGCCTTGATAGAGATGCGAACAGTGGCGTAGTAAGTTACCAGGGAGTCCGGGTCTCAGGAATGAAAAAGAGTATTTACAAAATGCATTCCAATGTACAGTCTTTTACAAGTATTAGTTCATGACACTCAGTGCGTGTGGGATTTCTGATAAGTACCGGTAATAAACGACTATCTTAAAGTGGGTAATGTCATTTATGGGCCCGATCGCAATGAGCCTTTTCGCACGATGGTAACCCATCGGTTTTGAACAAGTCTAATGGTTCACCAGACAAGCGTTTGACTAAAGCTCATCTAACTCTTTTATAATTTGTACAGATAATTATTATTATCTTTTTTACTTTTTAACCTTTAGACCTTAGTCTATTGGACCGTTGCGCACCATTCAAGGCTCGTCGACCGTCTTTTTCCATTTCTCTCTGTCTTTTGCCCTAGTTGGAACCTCTTTCAATGGCAGGCCAATCTATTCTTTTATGTTGTCCTCCCATCGCTTTCTCTGTCTGCCTCTTCGACTTTTTCCTGGTACTGTTCCCTGAAGGAAGGTCTTTTCGAGCCCCGAAAATCTTGTAATATGGCCATAGATTTTAAGCTTGCGTTTTTTTTTACGATAGTTAGCAGGTCATCATGGGGTTCCAATCGCTGCAGTAACCCTGTCTCTAATATGTTGGTTCGTGATGCGGTCTTTAAATGTGATATCTAGGATCCTTCTGTAGCATCTCAATTCCATTGCTAGGATCCTCCTCTCTAGCTCTGCAGACAACGTCCAAAACTCACAAGCATATAAAAATGTGGCCATGACCACATTATTATCTTACAAATTCTCAAAACTTGATTTCAGGCTGCCGGCTATTCAACTTTTGGCAATTTACTCAGGTTTAATTACGTTGAAAGGTAAACCTCGTGTATTTGGTAACTTAAGAACCTTTACGATAAGGCATAAACAAGTGGGGCAAGCTAATACGCCAAACGCTATTGTGCGGGGGAGTGTGGTCCAATTTCTATAGCCCAGACACTTCATCGGCGCGAACTTTTACAGGCGTGCAGACGACAGACATCAAGTGCGAACCTACCGCGACAACTCTTTTTTTCTTTCAGGTCTCTTGAAAGTAAGAGTTCAATAGCAGCGACACACGGGCGCAAGGCGTCAGACATGGAGGCACCATGATTTATATTAATCAGCGCTTAACTGTGAATCTTGTAGACTTGGAGTTAAACACTGTCTACAAAATCGTATTGAAAGGTCACTTCCGGATCACACGCAGACGATAATTAAAATCTTCTACTGAATTAATATATTTTTATCAAAAGAGTTGACAACGTTGAATGGTAATTGAAACGTTGCCATTGCTATTTCAAATGTTCCAGTTAGAGAAGACATGTCAAAGCCTACAAACAACAAAGAGGGTCGCAAAACATTACTTTCAATTCAAACATTTTGTTTATGGTAAACAAAAGACGAAGAAGAAGCACAAATCATAACAAAGAAAAAGTAAAAAGCCTAACAAGGAAAATCAGCACAATTAAATGAAAGAAAGAAAAATAACCCGTCTCTTATACCAGTATGCTTAATAATTCAACTCCTGTATCAGACAACATCGCAAGACTTGAAGAAGAGAAATGCCGGGATACCAAAGCAGACACTGAGAAGGTCGGTAGACCAAGAGGCAAAGAAGGCTGGATGGACCTGGACCCAAATGGGGGGAAATCGCCCAGAATACAGTCCGATGGCGAAGTACTTTTGTGGCACTATGTTCCACTGGAAGTCAAAAGGATTAAGTCAAGTCATTTCAAAAGTATTGTAAAACATTTCTAAGACAAGGGAAGAAAATCCTACATAACCAAACAACTATACGGTATTGCTAAATACGCTGCACTGCACTCATCCTTATCTGCGGAATCGAAGGCATCGTCTTTGCTTAGTTTGCAGTAAAAATATATTCTCATTAGTAAAATAATGGACCTCATTCAACATTCATTCGAGTCAGAAGAATTATGAGGAGTGCAGTATTTTACGTGGATATGTAGCCCCAGCTGCAACCTATATATTTAGCCAGCATGGTCCGCCCGAGGTCGATTTAAAAATCACTTTTCGCCCGTCAACGTCTATGCTCGGCAGGGGATTTTTAATTGGTCTCAAATGTGTATCCGGCGGCCTTTGTAAGTGATCTCGTTCCGGATCCGCCTGCAGCCAAGTGCACTCTTCCAAGTCAGCTAAAGCAATTTGGCGTCTAAGCTGGTCTTTAAAGCATTTCCCATTGATTGGTACCTCTGTTACGTCAACCACCTATCAGCTTACCCTCTTCCCCAAAAAAGGACTGCCTTTGGCATACAGTCGTCCCCCATACAGGATACGTGCCCTGCCCAGCGTAATTGCTGTCGGACCATAAGAAGACCCTCTATACATCACTGTTTGTAGTGCGGTCTTGCCACCGTATGTCCATGATGGAGCGCAAACACACAGTGAACACAGCCTCTTAAAACAAGTCGTGAGTTTAATTCTTCTTTCTATTTAACTGAGATTATATGCGATTAGGTTCAGTCTTAACTCCAGGCACATTGAAACCATAAAGACAACGGAATGAGGTTAGGATTGAGGCAGAGGCTGTACACTCCCGTTTCTGTTTGAAGAGTCCACTTTCGCTCCTTGACTTAAACAGCCGAATGCAGATCTCCCGCAGCTTACACCAGGCTACAAGCATGACCTCGTGCATTTACCTGTGAGAGATAGCAGGTAATCAAACTTTAAAGTTTACATGTACATTGTTGGTATTGATAGTTTGTAGTTCATAGCTTCTCGTGCTGAAAATATCGAAACCTGTCTTTTCCCTGCATTTGTTTACCAAACAGCGGACCCATAGGTACAGCCTATGAGTTTTTAAATAAGTTACTATTAACATAATACATAAAACTATTTTTTTCAATTAGAGTTTTTCTTTTTTTTATATATATAAATACAGTTTCTACTATTCCTTATTGCTCTGCTAGTGCACTGCTAGTAATTTCTCTGCTTCACTTTATAAGTTTTCCGTGTTAGGTGCATACTCATTTGAAGTCATAAAAAAAACTATACATAACTTCGTACATGAGAGAATACATGGGAAATATGTTTATGGTGCGTTTAGTCATCCTGATCACTGCACTAGATAAAAATGTGATGACGAAAATCATGGCGCCAGCTAGGACAACCTCCCCCGGTACAAATATATATAGGTATATTTATTCCACAATTATCACAATGAAATGAAAATCCCGGAACCGGAACTGACATATAACATGTTTAAGAAAAAGAAAGCACTAAACCTTAGGATGAAAATCGTTCATGGATTTATTTTGTATCCGGATCATACATATCGGGTGACTGAGCAGGCAGGCTTTTATGAAGAGCTCCTAGCCCTATATAAATCTATGAATACATCGTTAAAACTTATTTATGAAGAGCTCCTATTTTATCACTTGTTTAATGAAATATCATACTTATTAATATTTATTGAAATCCCCATCCATCAGAATTCTAAGAATGAGAAATTTAATTCTTGATACAAGTTTAGATCGATTCCGAGTTTTTTTCTTTTTAACTTTTAATTTACATTACTGCACGATTTCTTGAGATTATTGCTACTGTCTTGGATTCTGTTGCAGGTATACCTCCAGAATCCAAGACAGTCTCCACTCAGGAAATAGCAAAGCTCTATTTGATGGCATTAAAGCGGCCCTGGGTCCAACAGTGTCTAAGCCTGCCCCCTTTCTATCCAAATCAGGAGAAAAAATTATAGATCAAACCAAGCAGCTAGAACGATGGACAGAACACTACCTTGAAGTCTATGCCACACAGAATACAGTAGACGATGTCGCCCTGGCTTCTCTACCAGATCTTCCAGTACTGGAATGCCTAGATGAGCTTCCTAGCAATTAACTGCATAAAAAATAGAAAATCTCCTGAGAGTGATGGTATCCCAGTGGAAGTAGTGAAAATCAACGAATCACTCCTGCTTCCTGAACTCTATATTCTCCTCTGCCGCTGTTGGGAAACAGGTCATGTCCCACAGGACATGCGAGACGCAGCTATAGTCACAATATACAAGAACAAAGGGATCGGAGTGACTGCAACAATTACAGGGGTATCTCTCTCCACAGTATAGTGGGCAAGATCTTTGCTAGAGTGGCACTATCCAGGCTGCAAGTGATAGCTTCTAGAGTCTACCCAGAGTCTCAGTGTGGATTCAGGAGTGGTAGATCCACTATAGACACGATATCTTCTCTACGACTACTGCAGGAGAAATTCAGAGAGAGAGACAGACCCCTTTACATCGTTTTTGTTGATCTGACTAAAGCTTTTAACATGGTCAGCAGAAGTGGCCTTTTCAAACTCCTGAGGAAAATAGGTTGCCCTCCCAAACTACTGAAGTTCATTGAGTGTTTTCACGAAGAAACTAAATGTACTGTCAAATTCAATGGAGCCCAATCAGCACCTTTTGAGGTTTGCAGTGGTGTCAAGCAAGGATGTGTGCTCGCACCTACTCTGTTGGGCATATTCTTCTCCTGTCTACTGCATTATGCGTACAACGACATAAACAAAGGTGTGTTTCTCCATACAAGATCCTCTGGAAAACTATTTCATGTATCAAGGTTTAGGGCAAAAACCAAGGTTAGGAAGCTACTCGTCAGGGAACTCCTGTATGCTGTTGATGCAACTATTGTGGCTGATTCTGATACTCAGCTACAGTCCCTGGTTGACAAACTATCTGCTGCTTGCCAGAAGTTCGGCTTAAACATCAGTCAAAGCAAGACTAAGATACTTGTCCAAAACACAAACACTGCACCTCAAGTAAGCATTAATGGCCAACCACTAGAAATTGTTGATCACTTTTGTTACCTTGGCTCCATCATATCCAACAACACTCTACTCGATAAAGACATAAACAATAGGATAGCCAAGGCAATGGCCACCATGTCATGGCTGAAGAAAAGAGTCTGGGACAACATATTGCTGACTAGCAGTACTAAAGCCCTAGTCTACCGGACCTGTGTGTTGAGCACCTTGCTGTACGGAAGTGAAACATGGTCAACCTACTCATGGCAGGAAAAAAAGCTGAATGTTTTCCACCTTCGATGCCTAAGGCGGATCTTTAAAATAAGGCGGCAAGATAAGATAACCAATGAGGAAGTGCTACAAAGAGCAGGGTGCCAGGACATCCGCTCTGTTATCAGCAGCAGACGCCTTGGCTGGTTTGGCCACGTTCGTAGAATGCCAGTAGGTCGACTTCCACAGGACATCCTGTATGGCGATCTAATAGAAGGCAGGAGAGCCGCTGGTCGCCCACTTTTACGTTATACGGATGTATGCAAACGCGACATGAAGCTCTTCAAAATCGACACTGGCAACTGGGAAGAGGTGGCACTGGACAGATCCTCATGGAGAGAAAGCATAAAGGAAGGGTCACAGATTGCAGATGTCATACACAACAGAAGCAGAAAGAAGGGTGAAAATGCAACGGCGCCTGGTGATTATATATGCCCAACCTGCGATCGCAGCTGTGTATCAAGGATTGGCCTCTTTAGTCACACAAGAAGTTATAAAGGGAAAACATCGTCTCTCCAGACGTAAAATGCCACAGAATTGATACAAATACTTCTAATTAATAATCCCAATTAATTACTTAATTCAGTTTGTATTTCATCATATACTCTTGTTAATGATTTAGGGTTACACTATTTTATGTAAAACTCAATTGAAACATGTCAATCTTAAAGAAAGAGAATGTCTTATATCCAGCTCAAAGCAAGAGAATGTCTTATGTCCATCTCAAAGAAAGAGAATGTCTTATGTCCATCTCAAAAAGGAGAGACTAGTGTCCAGCTAAAAGAAAAATGTCTACTGTGACTATAAAAAAAAAAAAGAAAAAATCTGGTTGATACTAAAACCAATCTGAAAGTTTCAACTAGGCATACATAAACTTTATTAAAAGCTCCATTAGTTTTCCAACTCGAGAGCCTCTTATAAGCAGTTAAAAATCAGACCTCTTTTCTAGCATGTCCCATCGCAATACTAAGCTAAGACAATCTAAGTTTTAAAGGATTAATATAGAAAATCTTTCTGGAAAGTTTTGCCCTATAACTTCCGTAATGAAGCTCAATCTTAACAGTTGGTAGCTTTTAGTGCAAGCGTTCATCACAAGCGTCACGCCAATAGAAGCTGTCATTTTTAACACGGAAGGAGCCAAAAAAAAATAAAAAAAATAAAGAGCGTTACGGACCTCGTACGATTAACTGGCAATGCTCAATGTTCTCCCCAACCCTTCTCCCCGTTTTGTCAGACGACTGTGACGGCGCCGCCTAGGTGGAACAAAACTAATTGTTCAACCACATCTTGTGTACCTAGTAACCTCCCTTCCTGCTCTCCCTCCACGCGATTGAAGCAGACGATGTAACGTCATTTGGCGCTGCAGACCTGATTACGGAATTACGTATATGAAATCTCAGTGGTTTAAAAGGTTAAAAATAAAAATAAATAAAAGTAAATGAAATAATGAAAGAAATAACCCACAAACCCTCATCAAGGAAATCAATAATATAATAATTTAGCTTTCACTCCTGCCGGTACTTTGATCTTACTTTGACGTTTCTTCAAAAGCAGGATTACGTCCTAGGTCCATTTAGTCAGACATGTTCATCTATGACTTAAACTCTGCCAAGTTGTTGGTTTCCCCGGCTGATTCAGGCAATCCATTCCATGCTCTAATAGCACTAGGGAAGAAGGAGTATTTGTACAAATTTGTCCTAGCATATGGTACAAGTGTTATATCTGTATTGACATGGTATATCAGATATTTAATATAAACGTAATTTAACTACGTTTTGTGTTTTGTAATGAAAATTATGGTTCCATGTTCTATGCATAAAATACTATAATTGCTACTTTACTGTTAAGTCTTCTATCCTGAAGGGTTTCTAAATTTAAGGATTTTACTAAAGTTTTTTCTCTAATCAAATGTAAATATTCCTCTGTTATGAATCTCTCTGCTCTATTTTGTCAAACAGACATACGACTCAATGATACAACAAGACAAGAGAATATCAACCAAGTCTTCAATAATGCTAAAGTTACAATCAGTATGAAACCTACAATCAGACTTAATTAAATTAAATCAATATTCCAATTTCGGGAATGTCAATATGGTGCATAGACCGGACTAACAGAGATTTATATCGTACATACTACCTTTTTATTAGTTGGATTTCCAACATCTACACATGTATATAATAATTTCCATTGCTAAATTTTTGTAAGAGAAGGACCTATGAAAATTTTTATCAAGGTCCTTAATGCCCTCCCCCCCCCCCCCCCCCCCCCACACCCTGTGCTCTTCAAATTTAATATAAATGTATTTAATTATATTTTTGCACATATATATGAATACAGTCTGTGAAGAAATAGTATTTGTACAGGCCCCCTCTAAGGGTAACATCTGGGCGGCTGGAAAGTCTTGCACTCTCGTAAATCCGGTTTCGCTAAGGTAATGATCTGTTTGTCCGTTCGTCTGTCAGTCTTTCTTTTAGAGATTGAGAAAACTATAAAAGATAATGAAAATCCGACATCATGATATTTTAGACCTTTCGAAGTTCAAATGCAACGGCTACTTTTTTCTTTTCTGAAGCGTAACCTTTTATTATTTTTTAAAAATTAGCAATGCAAGCAGTGAAGCAGGTTGTTTTTTTTCATAAAAACACACCATCTTACAGCTTTTTATAATAAAAAACTCGGAACACTTCATAAAAAAATTGCATTTACGATGTATTTACTATATTTATGCAGACGGTTTTGTTTCTTTCGAGAATAATTCCATGGCAGCGTCTGTATTACTATATGAAGTGTTTTTTTAAATATTCAAGCTACTTGCATTTTAAATAAAGTACTTACATTTGTTTTAAAATAGAAAGAATGTAAGTCAAATATCATTTAAAACAATTAACAGGTTTATTTCATATTATACAAGTGGAGTGCAATGTATATTACATGGAATACACTTCCTGCAGGCCTTGAATGAGATATTGACCTTTCACAAAATCATCACTTTGATAATTATTCAATAACATCAGTTCTTGTAATCTATAAAAGGAAAAGGAAAGTTCCCCTTTCAGACCCTGTGGTCTATAGGACAGATGATGTTAAGGTTATCTGTTTTTGTGGCCTAAGGTTAACGAGGGTGGCCATCACAACGACCAACCGCCTTCACTTTTCCCCAACTAATGTTGGGTACCCATTAGAGCTGGGTAAACTCAGAGGCGCCCAAAGATACCGAAATTAAAAATGTTAGTCTTCAGCAGGATTCGAAACCGGGACCTTCAGTTCAGAGGTCAAGCGCTTTACTGCTCAGCCACCTCGCCTTTTTATAAGATAAGATGTAATGATAAAAGCCCGTGTGGACCATTTCATAATGTTGTTACAATTTCTTTCTCTTTTTTTCCCTTTTACGAATATCGAACCCGTATGTGCCAGAGAATGACTCAAACACAATAATTTGGGAATAATTGAAGGTATGTAGTAAAGACTTTAAAGCGAGCTTTTTTTTCAGAATGGCACCTCATATATGCGCCTCTTCCTACACATGAATCAGAGTCTAAATGGAGAACTTGATGATACGCCTATGTTCCGTAATTGTCAAAGCCCAGATATGTGATTTCTCCAATGGTTCTATGGGCTATTTCTTTATCTACGTAGGAGACTGCAGGCGAATTACTTGTGTGGTGTATCTCTCTGTAGTCATCTTGATCACTGCACTAGATAAAAGTTTGATGACGACAAACATGGTCCCACTAAAGACTTATGACGTGATAATACGTATTGATACATAATATATATAACGTGCTGTTTTTTTTTTATTAAAAAAAAACTGAAACAGGAACTTAAATTCTTTGACACCCAGAAAAAAAAAGTTATTCGCTAGGTGAAACATATTTATGCGAACGGATGACTGAGCAGGCCGATTGTTAAAAGTTATTAACAGTTCTTCTAATATTATATCACATCCTGCAAATAGCAAAAAAATATAATATTTATTAGGACATACTCTGTATGCATACGACATAGACCAATCAAACGAAAATATTAAAGGCGGATTCTGGGCTTGGATAATGTACAATAGCGTATATATTTATTAACATTTAATTCCTTTAGGCCTTTTGATTTTAATTATCAAAGAACTCATCCCCTTTAAATAATGGGGTTAACTAGTTATCACTCGTTATGTGTGTGTGTGTGTGTGTGGGGGGGGGGTTCTGTTGTCATTTAGGGTAGTGCTACGGGTTGGCACAAACTGGCTCATAAAATAGACAAATGGTAGTGGCGTAGCAGCCATGCCTGCGAAGGGGCTCAGTACATCCATACCTATAATTAATATTGGAAGATAGTGGCTTATTATCTTGTAGAAGACGTTGGCTTACAAATATTTAGCGCCATAACATTAGTACTTGAAAGGACTCGCAACTGAATTGTATGTACGGACAGTATTATTTGTTATAGACCTACATTTATGGCAATGTCTTTTTGTAGACTACATCTACTTCATAGTCAAATTCAACCTCTTCTAGTTTCTCAGACAGGGAGCATAAAGAAAACACTTCCTCATCTGGGGCAGAATACAGTTTGGCAATCATAAGTTCATCTTGATTTCATTGGTGAAAGAACATTGTTTTATAAATCTTAGATCAAGTCACTCTGTTTGTCTGTCTGTCTGGTACAATTTGTGTACACGTTAGTTCACCCACGCCCATTCTCAAATGAAGTTGAAACTAAACAATGATTTATTGTACCTAACACGCGGGCTTCCTGCCCTGCCTCATAGTGGCGCCCGGGTGGAAACGGTCGTGAGAGGGGACGACTAGGCCAATTGGGTAGCACAACAAGGTTCCCGCGGGAGTGCCTAAGAGGGTGCGAGACTAGCTTCCTTGCACTGTGCGGGGATGTATAAAAGCTCCCTCAGCGATCTGTCAACGTCTAGGCGCCGTCCCTCAAAGGGCCGTTTCATAAATTGAGTGTCCCGCACGGTTAGCCTGGTACATTAAAGGAACATGGCGGGGGTGCCAGTGTCGCGGCTTTCGGCCGCGTCTCTAGTCAGCGAGTTCGGAGTGTCCGTGACACTGGGAGTGAACGCAAAATCAAACTATAAGTTTGACCCTGTGTCTCACCCCCGTCAGACAGGGTGGCGGGAAGGAGGAACTCACTGTCCAATTCAGGCTGGTGAAGGGAGCTTTTGTTCGCCTTTACTGGACTTAAAGTTCCAAGTGCGACGCACAGCTCTACTCACTGGCGGATCCGGGGGGGGTGGGGGGGGGGGGGGGAACAGAATAGTCAAATATGGCGACAGAGTTTATGTAATTTCACATAAATTTATCATAGTTTTTTAAAGTAAGACTTAGCTGTGGAAAATTTAGAATTCATCCTAACTTTTTCAGTAGAAGAGTAACGATTGAAATAAGTTGTGAACCCAAATTCATATTAGAATACTTTTTTTAAGTAAAACATTATTGAAAATGTCATTTTTTAAAAGGATGAATAATGAACTGTACATGTCAGGAGAATGCGTTTCTGCTGTGAAGAATGCAAAAAAACGTTTTTAGCGTCGGAGCTTCGCCCCGTACCCCACTGATGATTAATGAGCTGTAAATGTCAGGAGAAAGCGTTTCTGCAGTGAAAAATGCAAGAAGACGCTTTTGGCGTCGGGGCTTTGCTTATATATATATACATGTATATATGTATACATAGGGTTAGGGTTTACTGTGCGTTAGGGTTAGGGTTAAGGTTTGGAAAAAAATCGCCCCCCGCCACTCCAAAATTCTGGATCCGCTAGTGAGGTCTCTACTAGACAATTTCAGATTGTACCTACCAAAACATGAATAAATCAAAAAAAAAAAAAAAAAAAAAAGTTAATTAATTAATGGAAATAAACTATTATTTTTTGTTAACGAAAAAGGGAAATAAATGATAGTATTTGAAATATGCTTATAACACGATGAAAAAAAACAACGAATTGAATTTCCATTCTTTCTTTACTAGTGTAGGGGAAACTACTAGACATAATATCTCTTTATTTTGTATTTCCCCTATTATCTCTCTTTGATTAAAAATAAATAAAAAAGGAATACAATGCATTAAGTTTTCGGGGGGGAGGGGGGGGAAGACCGTGGCACTGCTGTCGCTGGATGAGGGGGGGGGGGGAGGAGTGAATTCCATCGGATGATGATAGCCAAACGGAAAGAAAAATCAGTTTCTTTAGGTTCCCGTCCCCCTCCTATGTAAGGTGACCAGATTTATTTGGGGAGCCAAAGCGGGACACGTGTCGCTCATGGCACGTACAACGAGCAGACTTGTGTGGAGCACTATGTCAGCACAATGTACACACACACTACACAATCATTGGCTTTCTGAAACGTTTTCCAAGATAGATCATCTTTCTGAGCAATCCAACTGAAAGCGTTATTCTGTCGAGTAGGTCGCTTCTTTCTCTGAAATACCCGGCACTTGGCATAATTTTCGTCAAAGTGTGTCGCCGCTGCATCACTTTTTCTAACCAACTCGCGTCATCCATGCGGAGGAGGAACCTTTTCAATTTTCATTTCTGAACCTATCCGTCAATGGCAGAAGATACTTCGAGAGCACTGACACTCTCCCCCCCCCCCCCCTAAACTTCCGCATGGAATATAGCCGCATAGATATGCTGTGTACGAAATGAGACCACAATTCATCACAAGGGTTTTCAAAGAAGCTTTTGTTTTGGTTGTTTTTGGACACCTCTTGTGAAAAGCTATATGATTTCAAAGCAGGATATAATGTAAATAGTCTCTCCCCCGAATGCTTCAGGGCTAACCACCTGTACTTTCCATAGCCCGAAATTCTGCTACATTCAAAATCGACGAATTTACATTTTAAAACCGATTTACCGAGATGGGAAAACAAATTCACTTTATTGTGGGCTCGAAGCATCAGTGAACGCTGTCAAAAACTTGGACATCACAAACTTGATTCTTTAATTTGTTCATTGCATTGGAGCCAAATCTTTTGAAAGGATTGCTTCACATTTAGTTCTTGCAGATGTGTATTTTGGGTCATGCTTTATTTAATACTAATTTCAAAGTGCAATCTATTGATCCAAAACTATTATTATGGAAAACTGTATGATCGCCAAAAGTGCCTTTAGCGCGACGAATAGATCTATTATATGAATATTTAAATGTCGGAGAAGTAGTCTCCCTTAATAGAGGCGTCTTGAAAGCCACAAAGTGAAAATTGCTATTTGCATTCAGGTGTTTCGTTTTATCCACTTGTGCGACAGAATGCTGGGATCGACATTTCTAGCCTCGCACTTCACTGTGATGGTTGGTCTTTCTTGCCCTTTTTAAAAACGAAAACTCAGTTTGTAAGTCCGTCTGAACTTTGATGTTTTGTCTAATTGGAATGTCTTTACATTTAGATTACTCATTTTTGTTACACACTAAATTTGTCTTATTGGCTGGAGGGGGTCTACCAAGATGTTCTTGAATCCGGGCCCACGGGTACCTAGCTATACCACTGATCAAGCCAAGGAATACTGTATGATGGAATCGATTATCAAAAATAGCGAGAATCATGGGGAAAGACAACACTCTAAAAAAAAAAAACGTGCTGATGTCGGTTTCTGAAAAGAAGGCAGGTTGTTGTAAAGTAAAACCCATTCCTCTAACACAGGTGTTAGTTAGGCCGTGAACTTGAAATAAGGGCCTAAATTAAAGTGCCGTAAGGTAGTAATTTTAAGTTATTAGTTAAAAGATTAAAAAAAAAAATTTAAACAAAAGTGTGACATTGATAGACTTTTTTTTATGAAAGCGGGACATTCTGCGTCCCGCCCGGACATTTTATGAAAAGCGTGATAGACTGTCCAAAGCCAAACTGTCACGTCTAAGTCGGGACGTCTGGTCAACTTATTCATTTGTGAAGTTTGAACAAAATGTCCCCAGAGAATTTTTTTTCCTTTTGTTTGATTTTAGTAGCCGTATGTTAATGGTAGTATTAAATTTGATCCGTCGAAACTAACAATACATGATATAATATAAATACATAGTTTACATAAAAAAACAACAACAAAAAACAAAAAAACACTAAATGAAAGATAACTTGTTCAAGCTCAAAACGCCTAATCTTCTCGATCATCTCCCCTTCCAATCTTTTTTGTTTCTTTTGTAAATCTTTTAATGGAGCATCCATTAATAACGTCTCAACTTTGGTGAGGGGGTGTGGGTGTTCCAAGCTATAATTAATATATATAGGTTCTTACTCGTGTAGTTCCAATCATTCACTTCTAGTAATTCGGCGTCGTTCAGTATTAACTCTTTCTCTCTGTAATTATTTCTAAGGTTCCGACGGGATTCTTCATTTCGCTCATTTGTATTATTTTTACCGTTATGATTAAGCTTGAATAACTTTTTCATTTGTTATCAAAAAGTGTTTTATTTAGTATATATTACAATTAAAGGGGAATGCACGCTCTTTTAATAGAACACAAAGTAAGTTTATACACTAAAACATTAATTTAGTTTAAAGAGGCCAAATCAACGATGGTATCGTCAATTAGGAGAGAAAGAGTTAAGCGTTCTACACAACGTAAATATGCTAACAACAATCTTATTAGGTGTACTACTTTTCTTTTTTTTCTCCCTTATTATTATTATTATTTTTGTTATACGGCTACCCACGTTGTGGAAAAACAAAACTTGGAATAAATAAAGGGAAACAACGAGCCACTTGAATTTTTTAATGCAGGCTACAGAAATGGATGACCCCTTAAATATCTCCACAATGCTCAACCATAACTCCCCTGTGCTTCTGCTGGGGAATATAGAACTTAATAATTACGAAGGTGGCCATATTGTTTGTAAACAGACCAGAAAGTGAGGAGACTTCCTTATCAGTTAAAGAACTGTCACACACACACACAACTGAAGACTTTGATTCTTATTCAATAGTGATAGGGTAAGGAGATAATAATAATTTATTAGAGTAACTTAGAGAGTCTAGATCTTAGGTCAAGCTCACAATGTAAAAAACGTCAGCAAATCATCGTCAATAGTAAAATCTAGACTAAAATTAAAATCTCAATCATTAAGAATCATTCAGTATGATTTAGTCAATCAATCTCGATTACTTTTAATAGATCTAGATCTAGAATCTAGTAGTAATTACTAGATCTAGAAAAAAAAATCTACTTATCTAGACTAGTCTAGACTCTTTTGTACCCTTACCTTACCCCTTGGTCGTAGTATTATAGATCAAGATCTCTAGCTAGACTTTAATTTGACTAAATCAAGGACAATTACTGGTGCAGTGGTGGTAGATGTAGATCTCTATAGAGACAGATCTAAATATATAGAGAAATTAGATCTACCTATCTCTAGATTATCTAGATATGTGTGACAGTTTGAATGATCAATCATATAGTCAATATCTCATAGAGTTATTATGGAGATATTGAAAAATCATTGACTATAGTTAATAACTATAGTATGACCTATGACTTTCTCTAGTGACCAGATCTATATAGAGTTTATGTAAGAGAGGAGAGATAATATTGGTTAACCATTAGCAGCCCTTAAAAAATTATTATATATCAATATGTAGTTTAAAAAAAAAATGTCTAAATTCTGAATCCCTTTAAACTGCTTGATATGACCTGACATAGTAGACCTAGAGACAATCTAGATTTTTTTACAAAGCTTATTGGAACTAACTCTGTCTCTCTGGTAAAAATTGTGCACACATTATTTCTCCCACACCTATTCTTGAATCAAGTTGAAACATTGCACAATTATTCATAGGCATAGACAAGACATGAATCAATAAAACAAAGTAACCAATTAGTCAATTTATTGCTGGTAATTAATTATTTTGTTTGATACCAACATGATACTGACAAGGGAAACTAATCCTTCAATATTCACAGATATGGCTAAATTTGTTGGGTTTAGTCCCCTTTAGTAATTGTTAGCGCTATTTCTCCCTCACGCATTCTCAGATCAAATTGATACTATGAAAAATTGTTAATGTACCTCACTAAACATAAATCATTTAAAAAAAACAACAATTACTCAATTAATTATTGGTAACTAATTATTTTCTTTGAGATCTAATAAGGGAAGTTACTTGTACATTATTGATAGATATAGTTTTAAGGGCAGAG
Organism: Biomphalaria pfeifferi; assembly: GCA_030265305.1. Classification (NCBI taxonomy): domain Eukaryota; kingdom Metazoa; phylum Mollusca; class Gastropoda; family Planorbidae; genus Biomphalaria; species Biomphalaria pfeifferi. The sequence goes on along the minus strand of JASAOG010000003.1, from coordinate 478,791 downwards.
ATCTTCCCCTTTAGATAAGCTTTGTTTAAAAAAAAAGGATTTTTTATATTTTGCTTTTTAATTTTAATTGTTTTGTTTTATACATTTTAGATTTTCCTTTATAAATGAAACTGTTTATGTCCCAGTCCCAACCTCTTGCCGTAGGCAATGGAAGCAGACAGGGTACAAACTAGGACCATCGTTATGACAGTCTGAAGTGCTTTCCATATGGCCATGCAGCCATTGGTCTTGTCTTATATTTTGGACATTTCTAAAAAAAAAAATGAAGACTGTTACATCCATGCTCAAACCACCTGCAGAATGACCGGGGGGGGGGGGGGCAAACATCAGGCAGCATTTAAACTCTGAACCTGACTGTCAGAAACACATTTATCTGCACGGCCAGGCTTCAGATGAATCCAGCCCTTCAAAGCCAGAAAAGAAAACACATCCATTCTTACTAAACAGGAATGCTCAGGTGGTGAAGGTTATTTAAACATTTTTATGAAATGATAGGCTACCATTGAAGTTGTTTTCAGCTTACGTAATGGATGAGGTTAGGATTACATTTCATCTTTCTATTTCATTAAGAAATGGTTTAGGATGTAAAGTAAAGAAAATGATAAAACCTTTACATCACAAATATATTGTGTGGTATGCACTTCCAACTGTTGTCACAATCCTATCACCTGCTGGAAATTTGGGCTTAGGTGTTATAATCATTTGTGTAGGAACATCAGAAACTGGTAAAAAAAAAAAAAGCATATATTCTGTAAGTTAATATTAAATGGAAAGGGGAGGGCTACAGGATATTACCAAAGTTTGAGAACCACTGGGCCCTAAAACCATGCTATCATCTATGTATATTTATAAGGTATTTAGACCTAGCCTACCTATCTAGGCTAAAGTAGAGGAGAGGAGAGGAGCTTTAATACTAAATCCTGAGCTAGTAGTAAAAGTCCTGTTCAAAGAGGAAACACTAAACAACCAAGTGATACATTTCACAGAGTGAATGGATATATCACAATACTTAGAACAATGCTATATGAAGAATAAAGTCAAGGAAATTCATGAACTCTTTGTCATTGTTATATTTGGATATATTCTCATTTCCTAACTCTTATCTACTGATAGCTGTGCTGGTACGTCACATTTAAACATTTTAAAAATGAGGTTTTGATTATCCAAAATATCATAAATTGAAATGCTGATAAGATAAAAAGCAACCTCCGTAAAGATTCATATAAATTTAAATTGATGTGTAAATAAACCTATCCCAGCACCACCGGGCTACCTACGTAAACAAACAGGATCATGGGAACTGATTCTGCCCGTAATGAAATGGATCTGATAAAGTTTTTAATATAAATAGGTAGTCTTACTGAAAGCTGTCATTTGAGGTTCTAACCAAAGACTATTATACAGAGTACACTAGATTTATTTGCTTTGGTAACTAAACGGATTACACAAATTATTTTATTCTACAATTAATTTTGGAAATTCTTCCTCTGAAAGTTTAATGTGGGCTGTTTTGCTTGGAAAGTAAATTTATCCTTAATTTGGATACATTATACATGTAAGTCTGTTTTAATTTAAAGTTCAGATAAAGTTTTATTTTTTCTTGCAAGGTTAAAGAATGAGATTTGAATACATTTCATTACACAAAGTCAACATCTCTTTTTCAATGCTTTTAGAATGCTTGTACTAGTTCAGTATTTAAAGTTACAAAATATAGTTTTACAGCTGGGTTAGATCTTGTGGGCAACATGTTTGTGCTTAGTGTGAAAGCCAAACTCAGAATGGCCTCCTCTGCTAGTATGGATGATATAATTGGAAATGTGTAGATACTTGAGATTGCAAGCGATCAAAATAAAAAAAAAAAAATGTAATGATGCTCAAGTTGCTCAATGGTAAATTTATTGTTAGTAACTTAATAGAACATTTTGTCTTAATGAAAAGATTGAAGTCCAATGAAGCTGCCCTCTGAAAAATCTCTTTTAGTGTTTTATTTTTTGAGATAAATATTTGGTTTGAGTCTTATAATAAATATAAGTTTAGCTAATATTACGTTGTCTAATAAGTCAGCTCTATCAAGTTCAAAATTAAATTGTGTCAGTTAGTGACATGAATAAGAACATTTTTACAAATGAATGTTTATAATCATGAATGATAATAAAAAGAATGCATCCACATATTTTTATTTAACACTTTGAAAAGATAGCAACCATTGTCAGACACTAAATTTAATATATCTAAAAACTGTTGAAATGTGAAAACTCTGGTTTTAAATGCAGTCATTAAGGATAAACCTTTTCAGTACATGCCAGTGGCTGAAGAAAAGAAACATAAAACAATCTAATATCCAACACTTTAACAAATGTCAAAAGTTTTAATATTCTGCTGAGTCTAAACAACTCACAATGGTTAATGATTTATTTCCTATTTTTGATTTCAAATTTCAGAAATTTTTACTGTTGGACAGAGTGGATTAATTAAAAACACAGATCACAATGTCTCAGGGAGTAGTAATCTCACAGCCCAGGAATCATGAAAAGGGCAGACAGGACATGCAAATGAACCCAGTTGTTATCCAACCAGGCTACCCAGGAATGCAGGGCCAACCAGGTAAATTAGACATGTCATTACTGTATTGTTATCATTGTCTTCCCCAGAGATAACTCCTCCCTGGTGTCCAGGATTAATTTCCTGTACACGGAGTCTCAAACTCTTAAATGGTTTAATGTTTTAAAATCTTAGGAATAAAACATTTCTATTTAGACGCTGCCTACCTCACAAAAAAAAAAAAAAAAAGGATTGTCTTCAAGTTCATAGTTTAATTAGGGGTGTAGCATTTTACTTGGCAACACAGTCCTAGCAGTTATCTGCATATTTTGATACATCTAGTGCAGACACAACTCACCAAAAATATAATAACAACAACAAAGCTTACTGACATATTTATAGAAAAGAAGAAGAGACATTTGATCTAATTAAAGTAAAAAAATTAATGACTTTGTTTGTTACAATAAGGTAATTACAAACACATGCTTGTCATGACAGGTGTCAATGAAGATTTTTCAAATGAAATTTTTGTTGATTTTAGCACTACTTTTGAGTTCACTGTAGCAGAACTGTTAAGTTTGAAGATCATTATAAACATCAACACATTTTTTAAGGTGGCTTATCAGTACAAGAAACATTCTTGGCCCTGGTTCTTACTAGTGCTACCTTTTGTTACAGTTATATGAGAATGTTGTGTTGGGATTTATCCCTATTGTCAGGGATGATGATTGTACAATTTGAACTTTCAGGAGAATGTGTTTACAATCTATTATGCAAAAGCATTTACTATCTAAATGTAACATATAAAAATTCTGTTTGAGAACCAGCTTAATTTTCACTTGTGGTAGCAAAGTAAATAATTAACATTTGTTCCTGGTTGTACCTTTTGCGTGATATATTGTTTTGTATACATTTAATACTGCTTTATTTTTTTTTATCATTATGTAAATTTGTTGTGATTACAAGGACTCTTTTCTCATATAAAGACAACACAACAGAAACATACCGGTACATAGAACAGACATAAAAAGTTCATTCAATGACTACACACAGGCATCTTGGTCATCTGGTTCAACACTTCCTGTTCTCACATTCTTAGATCAAGTTGAAATTTTGCACAATTATTCATAGTGACAATGCATGAATGAATAAAAAAAACAAAATCAATTAGCTGATAATTAGTGGTGATTAATTAATTTTTCTGACTTAGAAAAAGGGAGTTAAAACTTGCAATATTGAGAGCTATGTAGGTGATTTTTTGCAGTCCTTCCCATGTGGATAATCTTTGTTTTAAAAAAAAAACGGTATTGTCTTTATATTTAGCTCGTTATAGTTTTTTAATGTGAGCCATTTATTTAAACTGCTTACAGTAATGACTATCCAAAAGATAAGTTGAGAATAGATTTCATACCTGAGATGATTTAATCCCTATATGTTATCTTGTCTTAGTCATCAGTATCTATGTGATCTTTACATCATTGAGTCATTTTGTATGGCCTTTTACTTAATTCATTTACAAACTTAAGAGGCACATCCTCATGGAAAACTGATATTTTTTTAAAACTTCATCTTAATAAGCATCATGTTTCATCTCTTTTGGAAAATTACAGTAGTTGATCATTGTTTTGTGAAAAAGTAAAGTTGGTTAGTCATTGGTCACATGATACCCTTGTTAACAATGGGACACAGAAACAGATGACCTTTACATCATCTGCCCCAAAGATTGCGAGGCCTAAAAGGGGAACTTTTCTTCTTTTTTACTGGTTTTTGTGTTAGCCACAGGACTTCCATGTAAATTTTAGGCTAATGAGTATAACTGTTAAATCTCTTGCAGTTGCATCTCTAGAACTTGAAAAATTAAACATATTTAATGAAGTTTCCTTGTAAAAACTACTGTCACATTAAAAAGTCAAAGTAGGAGCCTCTCAATAATGCAAACAGAGATGCCTGTCATCAATTTCTTTAAGTCACATCAGATGCACATAACAGCAGACATCAGTTTGGACTCATGAACATCTTTTGCCTATTGCAAAACTCAGTAGGCCCTAGTATTGAACATTTTGCTTTCTCTACATCCTGTTTGGTTTGCTAGGATCTGTTTCATTCAGCATAGTTTTGAAGGTCCTTGAGATATCAAATGGTCATACTAAATAGTGACTAGACCATCATCAAAAACAGAATTTCTGCCATTCACTTCACACTTCTGATATGGATAGGTCTTCAGTTTTTGTTTTAGGCTCATTTGCTTTTATGTTGTCTATTTGGTCAGACATAGATGACGAAAAGAAAATATAAATTGACCACCAGCGGACAATAGTTATGCCTGAGATGGATGTGGCAAAATATGTAGGTCAAAGCTGGGGCTGCGTAGTCACAGGAAATACTGCATTCTTCATTAATTTTCAGACTCAAAGATAAGCCTTATTATTATAGTCACAGTGTAGTGTTGTGTAGTAGCATTTGTAATTGTCATAATTAACAAGAGGTTAATCTTTTACAAACTTGTTTTACAAATCATTAGTCATACTAAATATCATTGACTGACTCATTCACCAGGTATGATGATGGGCCCACCACCCAATGTAGTCATACCTTACGGCCTCCCACCAAGCTTGGCGTACCTTCAAAGCCTAGATCTAATCAAAGTTCATCAAATCTTGGAGCTTGCGGAAGGTTAGAAAATGTATCTCTGACATTATTTGTTATACACAGTTGGCTTTGTATAGCTAAATAAATATCTTATTGTCTTTCATTTTTTGAATGTAGAAAAAAATAATGTATTGCAAGAAGACTAACAGAAAAATAGCTAATACATTACTATTTGAAACATTTCAATGTTTTCCTATACATAGTTTACTATTTGAAACAATTCAATGTTTTCCTATACATAGTTTACTATTTGAAACAATTCTATGTTTTCATATACATAGTTTACTATTTGAAACAATTCTATGTTTTCCTATACATAGTTTACTATTTGAAACAATTCTATGTTTTCCTATACATAGTTTACTATTTGAAGCAATTCTATGTTTTCCTATACATAGTTAACTAGTTGAAGCAATTCTATGTTTTCCTATACATAGTTTACTATTTGAAACAATTCTATGTTTTCCTATACATAGTTTACTATTTGAAGCAATTCTATGTTTTCCTATACATAGTTAACTAGTTGAAGCAATTCTATGTTTTCCTATACATAGTTTACTATTTGAAGCAATTCTATGTTTTCCTATACATAGTTAACTAGTTGAAGCAATTCTATGTTTTCCTATACATAGTTTACTATTTGAAGCAATTCTATGTTTTCCTATACATAGTTTACTATTTCAAACAATTCTTTCTATGTTTTCCTTAAATAAAAAAAAAAAATGTAGACCAAACATATTGGGGAAGAAAGTTAAAAAAATACACAGAACAAATAAAATGTTTCTCTGAAGTTGTTGTATATTTACATGCACATATTATTTTCAGTGCTGATTGGCTGGGAGCGAAACAATAAATATGACATCTGCAATGGCCAAGACCAAAAATTTCTGTACGCTAAAGAAGGTAGGATGGCTAGGGTTAAAACACTCTATTAGATATATACACTTTTAAATACACAAGATAAAGGTTACTTCGGTAGTTGAAAGCAAAATATGGGCATTTAGCCTAGATATTTAGATAATACATTTACTGTATAGTTAATAGTTTATGGGAATATAACAAGAACATTTAGTAGCTTTTAAGTCATTCTTCTCATTATCAATAAAAAAAAAAAGCTGAGATAATCAGTCTAAGATGAACTGCACAGTGGATTCTGAAATAATCAGTCTAAGATTTACTGAAAAGTGTCTGAAATAATCAGTGTATTATTTACTGCACAGTGGATTCTGAAATAATCAGTCTAAGATGAACTGCACAGTGCATTCCACATTAAGAATCTCTCTTACAGTTAGACTTCTTAAGAGGCATCTTGATGGCCAGCATCTCTAGCAGCATTCTTAATAAAGTATCTATATGATAAGGCATGTAGGTTGGAAGGATGTGACGAACTTTAGATGATGACACTCTCCAAGGCCTTGTTTCTTTGCTTTGATCTTTGTTTTATCAGGATAGTGTAGTCTGAGGGTAATTTGTATATATTCTGAGATCCATTAAAGGGCAATTTCCTGTGCTCTGTCCTTACGTATTTGATATATAAGGTTTAAGGTTTCAGGAATGTTTTGACATTCAGGATGGACATTTGACTGTTTAGAGCAGGGTATGTGAAGGATTGGTGGGAAAGCTGTTAGCTCTAATGTTTACCTTTTATCATTGATACAGGACAGATTGTGGCAATGGACATTTCTAGTCATTTATTTATGGCTAAAAATTATCACTTTGTGGGGTGGGATGAGGGTGCTAGAACTTTGAATCTTTCCACTTCTGGCATTCCCTTACCATACTTCTGATCTCTTCCCTTCTTAAAATGTTAAGTAAAGAGTTGGCATATAGCCTCTTGAGACCCTTGAACAATAAAAAGATGTTCTTCAAGCAGCTAGGAATGAAATATTTGCTACATGTTCTGTTCTCTTAGCCTCATATACCACTCTATATATCATGAAGTTCTCATCTGTCAATGTGTTGCTCATGAGGAAGGGGATGGTGGGTTAATGTCATAGTTGTCTAATGTTGTCTGATGTGATCATGGTAAAATGTAGTTGATAGCTTTATATCCTGTTTATCAGTTTGAATGAAATACTATCTCTTGCAGTGGATGTGTGCAAGATTATCTCAGCTTTAAGACCATCGGAGAATGTGACTACATTTTAGTCTTGCCTAAATTTAAGTGTGTGTTGTCTTTATAAAGTAGTTTTTATGTTTCTTGTATTCTATTAAAAAAAAAGATTGTGATGATGCAAGAATGTGTACAGACAAATGAGCTTTTTAGCACATAGGTGGAAGTTGTGTGTCCAGAACAATGAAACAAATTCTGTTCATAACAGTTTAATTTTAAATTACTATCTTTAATAGGCTTATATGTTCAAAATCTTCATCTGTCTTCCTTAGCTGCAACCAGAACATTATTTTAATTCTAGTCTCATACCTGGAACTAGCTTTAAGCTGTGCAACTCTTCCATTAGTCTCATGGGTGTCGAAGGCTGATGTTGCATGTCCTGTCATTACATTTTTATAGATACTGATTGCTGTACACGCCAGTTCTGCGGTGTCATGAGGCCTTTCGTCATGAATGTCAGTGACCTTCAGGGCACCCCCCTAATGACCTTGCACAGACCTTTCCGTTGCCAGGGATCAATATTCTGGTGCTGTTGCCTGCAGGAGATGGAGATTCAGTCCCCTCCTGGAGTATTACAAGGGAGAGTGAAAGAGATGTGAGTACAGCCCCTTACATTTTTACTGACTCTTCAACTTACTGCCCATCAATATATTAACTACTTACAAGTTTGACATACATTATCATTGATCACATTCAACCAGTTACATTGAATACATAATGTGTCCATTTATATAATCTCATACAACTGGTTGTCCAGTAATATTACCATTGATCACATTCAATGGGTTAGATTAAATGCATGTGTCCAGTTACATAATCTCATACAACCCAATGTCCAGTAATATCATTGATCACATTCAACCGGTTAGATAAAATACATAATGTGTCCTGTTACATAATCTCATACAACCGTTTTTTTTTAAATTGATTCGAATATTGTCATGGACTAGGAATATGTTTTGCAAAATTTCAACTTGATCTGAGAATTCACACTCAACCTGTTAGATTAAATACATAATGTGTCCACTTACATTATCTTATACAACTGGTTACATTGAATACATGTGTCCAGTTACATTATTGCTGATCAGGTACAACACAGTAGTATTGGATACATAATCATGAGTAAGTGCTCATCCTTGACTGGGATTTAAAAGGGAAGCAGACTTAGAGACATCTTCATAGTTCTATTGCATGAGAAATCTGTGGTAGAATAACGGCTTCAGTGATGCACAGTTTGGTAGATATATTCGAATGGCCTCTTGCACTTGATTTGCCTGTTCATCTCATTCATAAATGTTACTTCCACTTCTTGCTCACATGCATTGTGGATTACCCAGCTCAATTGTCTACACAACAATATTTCTAAGCTCCACTTCATCAAAACAGCTACTCAATAACCTGCTATGTGTGTCAAGAGATCAAAATAAATGTCTGGTCTACTGTTTCTAGTTATACATCACTTAGTCTAAGGGAAAAACTTTTATAATGCTTGCCTTGTGGCCTGATATTTGGACAGCTTCCAAGAGTACAATTGAAAGGCTGGGTGTAGAATGGGAGATAACTGGGTCTTTTGTTGTAGTATTGACAAGTGGAGATAAATCAGAGAGTTTGATTAGATAAAGAGTGCACTTAATAACTCTTGGCTACTCTCTGTGAGTTCTCCACTTAAGTGGATCTCAACATCTGGTAGGGCCAGTCACTCATGAATATAAGCCTGACTTTTAAATGGTCACTGATTACAATTGTGCAATTAACATACGGTACTATAACAGAATATAGAAACATGAGGATTTATAGAGACATGAAGGTATATATAGAAACATGCAGGTTTATATAGTAACAAGCGGATTTATAGAGACATGAAGGTATATATAGAAAAATAAAGGTTTATAGAGACATGAAGTTATATATAGAAACATGCAGGTTTATAGAGACATAACGGTATATATAGAAACATGAAGGTTTATAGAGACATTAGGGTATATATAGAGACATGAAGGTATATATAGAAAAATGAAGGTATATATAGAAAAATAAAGGTTTATAGAGACATGAAGGTATATATAATATTATACAAATAACATTAGAACGTATTACCTAACTATAATATCTACCCCCCCTTCACTTCGCCTCTGCCGGTAAGTTCGGTCTTTGGCCTCGCTTCTAGCCCGAGCCTCTTGAGATACGAGTAGTTGGTAATAGGAATTTGAAAATGTACATCTGCTTGGATCTTTCCCAGACAGAAGTTTTTTTGTTGTTTTTTCTTATACAGGCTTAGAGTTCCAAAAGTCTTAGACTCAACTCTAAGTACAATTAAGATGAAGAAAATGTTCCATTTCAGAAATAGATTTTCATACATTTTTCGTAAAAATAAATAGTAGACTTAAAAACATAACTAAGTGTTAAGTCAGACTATTAGTGTAGGTAGCGTAGCAGTTTAATTTCAAATACATCACAATTGACAACAACATTAACACTGACTGTACAAAAACATTGTCACTGTTCTGGACTGACTTCACGCACCGTCCTGGTTCTGACTTCGCCTCGTACTGGTCACATTGCGAGGTCACGCGACGTGTCTTGACTTAACACACTCGCTCTTATATAGGGTCCCTCCTGGCCTTCTAGAACCGGATGGAACGTCGCTTGACCACTCGCTTGATTACATTTGCCGTGACCTGCGTGCGTAATATTTACAACACAGGTCCTTGCTGAACTGACGTGTACTGTCACTCGTGTACTGTCACTCGTTACGGTTGACCGCTCGTCTAGCGCTGGCCTGTGGCGATTGGCGTAGTGTAAAACCACAGCACTACCCCCATTTGTCACCACCAGGTTTATAACAAGACATTTAGCCACTGTTTCTGCCCCCCCCTCTTTTTATTTTCCACTATTGGCTATCTGCTGGCTTTCCCTTTCAGGTCTCTACGTCTGCAAGTAAAACGTAAAAAATACTTTAAAATACAACAACAACAACAACAACAAAGGTTAAACGAAGTAATAATTGTATCGATTTGTTTGAGTCAGTCATGTCATTACATTGGTAATAGATCTAGACCAACTACAACAATACAGCTGTGCGATTAATAATATTTTTACAAATGTTTTTGTTTAGCTCTATTTCATGCTTTTAGCTTTCTCATTGAGCTATGATCCTAACACGTATTTGGACCATTAGGGGCCTCCTCGAGCAGACGTGCTAACCACTCTGCTGATGAGGTTCTTATGACCTATAAAGAGGACTAACCCAGCTTATACCACCACTCCAGTCTTACGTCTTTAAGTAAAGCTTCTTTCCCTTGTTCAAGAATCCAAAAAATAAGAAATAATTACCAATAGCTCATTAACTAATTTGTAATTTTTTAAAGTGATTCTTGTGTTGTCATGTAAAAGAAATAATTGTGCGAAATTTCAGCTTGATCCGAGATAGGGTGTGGTCGTGCGGTTTGCGCGCTGGACTGTCGTTCAGATTTATCGATGGTCCCGGGTTCAAACCCTGCCCGCTCCCATCCCCCGTCGTCCTGCGGGAGATTTGGACTAGGAAGTAAATTATCTTCAACTCTAAAGGAATATCCGAAACATGGAAAACATTTGACAAACAAATAACGTGTAGGCCTACAGACGTTTAACCAGACAGAGTGAGTGGATATAAGCTTTGTAAAAAGTACTTTTGAAAATCTCATCTCACCAACGTTTAGTTTGGGTCTATTGAAAGTGAAACTTTTTATTTTAAACAATGAATATGCAAACTGTGTTCACATTCACGTAATCTTTTATAATGCACCTACTCACACCAATCAAGACACATACACATATACACTTAATCTGGGACAGCCTTTGTTCAACATTAGTCAGACTTTTTTGGACTTTTTCACCTCCGTATTAGTTACATTTCTTTTTCGTACTTTATTAACGAATGTAGTCGATCACTATATGTGCCAGGGCAGTTCAGTGTTTAAAGGCGCATCTATATCTAGACTAAAGACATAGACTACCGTTCTGCTAAGGACAAAAGCGCCTTTGATTGCCCCCTAATGAGATTATAGTGGAATAAGTCTCTCCGCCTACTAATACAAAGCATTGTCTACAGAGCAGTGGTTCTCACCACATTTTTTTATGTCTCTAAGACCTTGGTTCTTTTTAAATGATCAATAATGGGGAACGCCATTCTGATGTCTGATGTGATTATTGTATAGCACATTCAGGAAAGCCTTAGCACCAAAGAAAATGTAGACTACCTAAAGGGGTGCATCGTACAGATGAATCTCACACAGAACTTGTCTACATAATCTCATCCACCATATTCTCCTTACCCCCCCCCCCCCCGCGTGTTTCAACATCGGCTACTATAAAAACAAAATGTTGATATATCTACAACTGAAGAAGGAATTAAATAAAGCTGTTTTTGTCCCCGTATAGTGTGACCTTCATCGCCTATGTTTTCTGTCTTGCCTATGAGTATTGTGGTTCGTTAGATATAAACATTTGATGTCAAAATAAGTTGATCTGCTGTGAATTGTTACTTGATGTTAGAATCTTATCACTTGCAGTTGGCACTTCCTGTCTTCTATTTCTGTGTAAGTAAGATTGAGAGCAATCTTTATTGGCCTCCTTCACTGGTAGAACGATTCTACTTCAGCTCGTGGAACACTCTGTTCACGTGGCTGCAGAGCCCTATTCTCAAGCAAAATCTACACCTATTAAAAAAATGCAGAAAGCATGTTGTTTTTCCCCTTGGTTTTGTCACCTATAAATATACAATGCAAAGTGCAACATAAAAAAAGCCTAAACATTGAACTTATCAACGAACTTTTTTACTTAGTTTTTATTTTATTTTAATGTTGACCATATTTTTGGATTGCATATCTTCTGTTTAGTGAAGCCAGAAGTGATATTCAATTCAATAATATTCACCCCTCTAAAGTCAAGGGTGAAGCCAGAAGTGATATTCAACGCAGGTCTGTAGCTTTCGCTACTTCTTATCAGACCATTTGACCTGCTGTGTTTTCTACGTCAAAAATGGGACACACAGGTCTCTTATTGTGTGGTAACCAACGACAGGTCAGATTCTAGACCAGGGATTCTCAAATTCTTTTTCTAATAAAGCTGAAAGACAGTTTATTTTTGTCAAACAAGTATTCCATTTTAACCCACTGTACTTCAAGCGCATGTAATTTTTTTAAAGAAAAAATTTCATTTGAAATCATTGTTTGAATCCAGACGTCCTCAGTCAAGCAACCAGCTTAATTACTAACACGACAGTTAATAATTACTAACACGACAGTTAATAATTACTAACACGACAGTTAATATTTTCTAGACTGATATTGTTGAATGCATTTTATGGAAACATAATAATCATTCTGGTATTAAAACTTCTAAAACTGTGACATTTGAAATATAAATTTTGAAAATAATAAACTGTAGTTCTTTTTTTTATTGTGGAATATTAGGATAGTGTTTTACATTTTTGTTAAAATACTTGATGCGGAAAATTTGCATGTCGCAACTGGTTTTGTGTATTCATGTAAAATACTGCACTCATCCTTAACCTTCGTAACCGAAGACATTGCCATTAATTAATTAATAGCATTAAAAATATTAACCGTCTTAAAATGTCTAAAGTGAGATACAGAATGAATACAGTAAGTGTATGTTGTACAGCAATCTAGTAATGGCACATCGGCACACTCCAGACTTGTCTCTACTCCAAGAAAGCTTCTAGATTTAACTCATTTTAAATTGTTCATTTAGTTTTGTTAATTTATCCTCAAAATACAGTTAATTGTGATTGCAACGCTACCTACACTAATAGTCTGACTTAACACTTAGTTTTGTTTTTAAGTCTACTATTTATTTTTACGAAAAATGTTTGAAAATCTATTTCTGAAATGGAACATTTTCTTCATCTTAATTGTACTTAAGAGTTGAGTCTAAAACTTTTGGAACTCTAAGCCTGTATAAAAAAAAACAAAAAAAACTTCTGTCTGGGAAAGATCCAAGCAGATGTACATTTTCAAATTCCTATTACCAGCTACTCGTATCTCAAGAGGCTCGGGCTAGAAGCGAGGCCAAAGACCGAACTTACCGGCAGAGGCGAAGTGGGGGGGGGGGGCGTAGATATTGTAGATATTTTAGTTAGGTAATACGTTCTAAGGTTATTTGTATGATATTATTATAAAATACTTTTAATGTATACCTCTGTGTGTGGTTCATGGAAAGATGGGGTGGGGAGGGGGAGAGGCGCCAATAAAGTACCTTGCCCCGGGCGCACGTTTTGCTCACTACGCCTCGGCTTACCGGGGAAATTCCGCCATATTCATTCTCTGTACCACATCAGCCTTGCAGTTGTCAGCCAAAACGGCCCCTCGAGAACGATTTGTGATGTAGATCTATCTAATCTACAACAGATCGCCATATTACAATTTGAGAACTACTAATAGTGTTGCATTGAATAGCTTTCAAATAGTCTATTAAAGGTTACAAATCGTAGGTCATGACGTACCAATGTTTTCATATTAACATTTTTTTTATTCCTTACAAAGTTTGTGTCTACACAAACACTAAGTTGCTCCTTATCAGAGTGGTACTGACTGACAGCAGTGGCCGTTTGAACTTTCAGGTCACGTAGTACATGTAGACACGTGCCGAGAGTCAGCAGGACCTGCGTACATTGACAAGTCCGCGAGCTACATGTCTGATAATTCTTATCTATGAGACTTTTCATAATCTGTCAATCTTGCTACTTTCCCCGGGCAATGATCTCAACGACACGAAAGTTACACAACTAATTTCTGTTTGTAATGTTAACACAGAGCCTTGAGCCTACATTATCTTTGTTAACAGAGCACTCTATACATTAAATTATTATTATTGTTATATAATAAATATTAAAATACAATAGATCTAGATTTAGATGTAGGGCCTAAATTTTTTGTACTTGTCAATTTAAGTCGATTATCAATTATGTCATCATAAACAGAGAATCCTTCTCTCTATTCTACGCATAAACTGCTATTATTTCAACAATCAGTATCTCAAAGCCAATTCATTGGTACACTTTTTTTACGAATAAAACAAAAATGTCTTTGTGGTCCAGAATAAACATAACTGTTGCAAAATTTATGTGACTCAATTACCCTCCCACCGTAATGTTAAAGGAGACCCAGGGCATCTTTTTTAATCCAAGTTTTGACAAGTCTATTAAATGAAGACATGAACTATTTGAGAATCATTTTCACGAATCACCTTGTCAACTGTGTCGATGCCTAAAGCTCTCTATAGACGACAGTATTTAAATCATGAACAGAGTTTCTCCATAGATGAACGTTATCAAAGCTTGTTACGGTTAGGTTTGGGGACACCGTAAGAAGCGACAGTAGACGTTCTGTATTGACAGGCACAGGGGACGCTATTTCGAGATGCAAAGGTTAAGATGGGGAGTGGGGTGAGAACTTGGTTCTCTCAATGTAAAGTCAGGTTTCAGATTCTGATGGGCGGCTTCGTGTTATTAAGAGCCCAGGGGGGGGGGGGGGGCATTTGTTCAACCGGCAAGGTGAAAAATTGTAATAATTTTAAAAGAGTTGTCTCAAATCACGTGGCCCTGAGTATTGAATGTGTTTGCATCACCCATTTAACATGACATTATTTGCTAGCAAGTAGGGCATTGGAGGAGTGTTGTATCAAGGCGTACTTTGTTGAGTTACACCGATGGTATAGAGACAGAACATTAGTCACTACGTCTTTCCTTATTATATAAAGTCTATTTACAATGACTATATAATACATTGATTCTTATTTTCCAATTGCCACATCACACTTTGGTTTCTGGAATTTTTTTTTTTAAATCTCAGCTACCTCAGACTACCTTCCATTGTTCCTCACCCGTTCAAGGTGAAAGACACAATGGTCAAACACGTCAAATAAGACAGAGTGACTTGGATCTATTCGTCTTTCTACAGATACTTTTTTAAAGCAGCAGCGCTTATTTGCGACATTTGCTTCCAACTTTTGTAGCGCAATAACGCATAACTCGAATACAACATTGAGTGCAGCTAACAACGTCTTCCACCTCTTCATGCCTAAAAGTTACACAGCTTTTGATTTGTCGACAATTGCGCTGGTTTTTTTTTTTAGCTCGCATTGAGCAGCTGCTTCAGCTCCTGATAATACTAGCTAGAATATACATCTCTTGGAGTGACTTTTGATCTGGGAAAAAAAAAAAGCTGTTTAGCTGACATTTCCCAAATGAGATTTATTTGGACTTGATTTGACTATCTGGGCAATAAAGTAACAAATGACCAATCGCATTTGAGAGAAATAGAGAGCATCTTGACTGAAGCTTGCAGTGTGTTAGGGCTGCTTATTTGAATAAATGAACGCCTTCTTTTGTGAAAAAAAAAATGCTTCTATTTGGCAGTAGTTCTTAAAACTCTCTAGAATTAATCCCCTCCCTCTCAAAAAAAAAATTACACCTAAAAAGCTGTTTTCGAAAATTGCCGAGCCCAGAGTAAGAAGATTTAGATTAAGCTATGGCTTCGTAACCAAAGTTTTCCATTGTTTCTGAGTGTTCAAATTTATGAACAATGTCTTGTTATTACTCTGTTAAAATGTGGCTGCATATTTATAGTGGCAATTAATAACTATGTAAAAAGTTTCCCTTTCAGCCCTTGCGATCTATGGGGCAGATGATGTTAAGGCTCACAGTTTCTATGGCCAATGGTTAACATGTCATGTGGCCAACACAAGGTCCAACCGTCTTTACTTTCCCCAACTAAACTCAGGTACCCATTAGAGTTGGTAGACTCAGGGTGCCCTGAAAATTCCAAAATTCATAATCCCAGCCTTCACCGAGATTCAAACCCAGGACTCCATGTTTTGAATCCAAACTTTTAACCTCTCAGCCACCACTATGCCAAACATTGAAATACCACACAAATGCTAGCCTAAAAAAGTTCCACTTTCAGGTCCACTACTTTATTTCATTCTTCCACATACTTGTTCACTAGCTCATCTTCCTCTAAATAGACTATACTATTTGAACCTCAGAAACTTCAATGTCCCAACTCAACCATTGTGTGTGTGTGTGTGTGTGTTTGTATTTCATCCTTCCACACACTTGTTCACTAGCTCATCTTCCTTTAAATAGACTATACTATTTGAACCTTAGAAACTTCAATGTCCCAACTCAACCATTGTGTGTGTGTGTGTTTGTATTTCATCCTTCCACACACTTGTTCACTAGTTCATCCTCCTCTGAATAGACTATACTATTTGAGCCTCAGAAACTTTAATGTCTCAACTCAACTATTGTGTGTGTGTGTGTTTGTACTCTCCAGCTGGACCTGCTGTGTGCCCAAGTATAAAGTGTATGATGCCCAGAACCAATGTGTTTTCACCATTGTGGGAGACTGCTGCTATTGCAAGTGTTGTGCAGATGTTGTCTTCAGGGTGAGTCTGTCAACATCTCAATTTTGTTACTGGAAAGAGAAACTATATATAACTCTTATCCACATTAGAAATATTTGACATATATTTAAAAAAAAGAAATGAAAAGATTTGAAGTTATGACAGTAATATCATAAAGCTATATCCCAAAGCAAAAGAAAATGGAAATAACTAAAGAGTTTAACTAAACTAAACTAAAAACAAATGAAGTTCCACAACTAATGTCAGGTACCCATCAGAGTTGGGTGAACTCAGGGCTAGTGCAGTTACTGTTAACAAAGATTTAGAATAGGTTCCTCACAAAAATAAAGGGGATTTAATGTTTTGTAAAAGTACAACCAACAAAACAAACTCAAAAGTCTAAATTATTGCCCTTTTTTTATGATTGGAAGCATTAGTTGAAAAACAAAATGTTTGCTTACTTGATTTAACTATGTGAGTCTAGAATTAGGTGAGGCTAAAAATATGTCTATGGTTGCAGGTATTTGAAGGTGACAATGAAGGCTCTGAGGGATCTGAGGATATCCAGATTTTAAAACACTGGGGAGGATGCAGGGAGGTGTTTGGTGGCGCTAATGACTTCAGCATTAAGTGTAAGTACTGGATGTTGTAGGTACTGCTGGTAATAAAACATTGACATTAATACTTCAGCATTAAGTGTAAGTACAGGATGTTGTAGGTACTGCTGGTAATAAAACATTGACCTTAATACTTCAGCATTAAGTGTAAGTACTGGATGTTGTAGGTACTGCTGGTAATAAAACATTGACCTTAATACTTCAGCATTAAGTGTAAGTACTGGATGTTGTAGGTACTGCTGGTAATAAAACATTGATCTAAATACTGCAGCATTCTCTCTGTTATATCATCAATAAAATCCACTGAGCCAAAATCCAAATTTGAATATAAAATATTTTCATAACAACTTTGAAGCATAGAAAGAGTAAGTACACAGATAGAATTGCACAATATTAAAGAAGAAATCCAAAGAGTGAACTAAAGCATTGTGGAAAAACAGTTTAACAGCAGAGCTATAGAATTGAACTTCAGAACTGAATTAAAGAATACCATTCTCTTTCTTATTTATAGTACTCAAATTGGCTTTAACAAAACTATGAGAATCTGAATTAAAATAAAGTTTCAATTATCTCTCTTAAAGTTAATTAGATTTCTTAACGACCTGCAGGATAAAAAAAATTAATGTCACTTCAGATTGTTGCCACTTTGCCCTGCTATACTATCACGATACTAAATAACTTGCTTTATCATGTGGCACAAGAAGAGAAAATTATAAATAGAGTTTTGACATAATTTTCTTTAAGTACATTAGCCTTGGATTAAAAACCACTTAGCTAAACAAAGTTAACAAAATAAACCCAGTACCTCCATTTCACTTCATGTGCCAGCCTTTTTGTCTTCTTACATTATAATATTTTTATGTCATTTTTTCTGGACATTTCGCGATATCATTTTTTTTTCTTTTTTTTTTTAAATACATTTTACTGCATATTTAACATTTCATTTCCATTTCTAATCACAGTTCCTGCCAACTTGGACTTGATGAAGAAAGTTCTTCTCTTTGGTGCAACCTTCCTTATTGACTTCAATTACTTTGAGTACAGAGGCAACCAGTAAACTGCAGTAGGAGTCAAAGGAACATAACTCAATGTTGGATCTGTAATGTGATATATATATATATATATAAATATATATATATATATATATATTCAAATGCATGCAAACATTTGCAAAAATTAGAGTAGTGTACAATGTTTAATTGAAATAATCCTCAGTCAATTAATGATCATCTATGCAGTTAACATATAGATGCACTTTGAGCTATTATACTTGACATTTATAAAATATAGACCAATTTTGTCAACATTTCATACACACATTTGTATCACGTCTAGGTCTTGTTGTTAATGTGCAAATACTAATAACAGTACTCTCACATTGTGCAACTTTTCTTCATGTTTTTTGGAATAGTTAAAATTTTGGCGCTATAAAAATTATGGTCATGAGTTATTTAATTTATTTTTTCTTGTTAATCATTGCAGATAATTACATTTTTATGAAAAAGTTAAGCCAAGAATGTTTTTGATAAAATGAGAAAAGGGTGGAAATTTTTTTTTTAATTTCTTAATTTCAAATTGTGTTTCTCTAAAAAAACTACTTGAACATTTAAAATTGGATTAAAATCCTCTACATGGTCAATGTCACTTACTGCTTCAACTAAGCAGATTTCAGCATCTTGAGGGACATCAAAATAATTATGTTTTGAATGGTAAAAATAAAAAGTAACAAGGTAAAATCAAATGCTCTTAGATTGATCAGTAATTGTGCCAAGTCTAGTAATAATATTCAATGTCCTGAATGTATTGTTTCAATGTATGTGACTACGGTATAACACACAATGAAGTTATATTTTGTATGATTCATGTTAACATAGTATTTTTTATACTCTGGGCTTTTTGGAGAATTTTTTTCTTTATAAGAATTTTCAATAAAAGATTTTAAAACTCTTCTGTCCATAAACTATTTATATTTTTTTATGTTTTCAAGATTTTCTTTTTTTAATTTTACTCAAAAAAAAAGAGTCTTCATTTCATTTTTATACATTATTCTTTTTCTACAGGCCAGTCAAGTGTGACTATTTTTGTTTATATATCTTTTAAGATATTTCAAGTATTTATATATTTTTTTACTCTTGTCTTCTCGATGACTCTTGAAAAACATGTCATAACATGTTAAAGAAGAAAATTTATTTCACTTTACCATATGAACGTTAAGAATTGTGAGTTTTTTTAACTCCTACAAGCAGTTTCATTATGTGTACTAAGTAGTAGCTTTATAATTTATTTATCTTACTTTACAACGGAACAACATTGTATCTTTAAGTGCATTCATGTTGAATATATATTTTTAAAATTTTTACAAGGTACATTTGTACACAGAGTAACAAGGTTAGATTTTTTAAATGTTTATATTTTTAAAAGTCGGCAAACATCTAGCTTCTATTGGCTACATGATAATTTTAAGATATTGTAAGTCTACAATAAAACAGGTTAAGGAAATCATTGCATCTCTTTTTTAATGTTAAAGTTGTAATTAAGTTCTTACAGAATGTTGATTATGTTGCATGTGATTAGTTTGCATCTAGTTAAGCATTACAATGTTTTCACCAAAAGGCTAGAATCCTGTTGGCTCTAGAACTAACTTTTAAATTAATGCAAAGGCCATAAACAAAACAAAGAGGCCAATCAGTGTTTGTCTCCTTGAGACTAGTGTATTTGTTGGTGTGTGTGTGTGTGGCACATCTGTCAACAATTTATTGTTGCCTTGTGAAAAGTTCACCAAGTTTTGTTAACATCCATTATTTCATTGTTAACTTCAATGTTTTAGTCATGAGGTTTTTTAAAAAAAAATTACTTTTATACCAGGTCAAAATATTTTTAGAAGTTAGTGTTTTTGCCAAAAATTGTGAAGAGAAATTCTTTCACATCTCAGTTCCCTAAAATAAACCTTTTACATTTCCCTCCAAAATATCAACACTGATCTCCAGCCCACATTTTATATTCATTTTTAATTTCTTTTTTTACTTAAATGCTAATCTAGATCTATTAAAAATGACTTGAAAAAACTTTAATCAACTCTGTCTACATTGGAAATTACCTATATTAAAATCAATTTCACAATAATTTTTATCAACATGTGACATGGTCAACTTTCTCAATAATTTTGCCAGTATGTGACAAGGTCAACATTCACAATAATTTTATCAACGTGTGACATGGTCAGCTTTAAAAATAATTTTACCAGTATGTGACATAGTCATCTTTCACATTAATTGTGTCCACAAAATGAATGTTATTAATATTTTCATGCTTGCTGATTGTTTGTATTTCCACTATCTCTTTATTTGTTCAGCTTGTTACATCAACTGCATTTAAATGTTACTGAAAGTTCTCTTAGTGCTTCCTGTATTGCTGACAAAAACTTAGATTGTGAGAACAA
This sequence comes from Biomphalaria pfeifferi, assembly GCA_030265305.1. Classification (NCBI taxonomy): domain Eukaryota; kingdom Metazoa; phylum Mollusca; class Gastropoda; family Planorbidae; genus Biomphalaria; species Biomphalaria pfeifferi. Next base: position 458,021 of record JASAOG010000003.1, on the reverse strand, counting down.
ACTTTGGGATTCAATGACATATCAACATATAAATATTGGTGTCTAAGCCTGCATTGTTTGATATTTCTATTGATTTACGTTAATCCTCACCTTAATACTTTTGATGACAACTACTGTGATCTATTCTATCTCACTTTAAGTATCATTGTCAGTCATTTGGTCAGTCACTTAGTCACATGGTTGTAGACACACAGGTACTTTAATCTACTTCCCATGCATTATGGAATGAGTGAATATTTGAAACTATTATTGAAATATATTTTCTTCATCGTGTGTAGAATAATGTTAGCCCCTTATACAATGAATAGTCACATTTTATTGTTGGCTAACACTGTAGAAAATTAAATGTTTTTTATGTTGTGGGGCTGGACGTCATCATAATGAAGGCTGATCTGTCAGTCAAATTTGTCTTGATCATTATCAGTGTTCAATAGTGTGAGGATATAGTCATTTACATGGATTCACTTCTTACTACAAAAAAAAAAGTATTTCCAGAAATTGTTTCCCATTAACTTCATTAAATCTATCTGTAATGTCCACAGAAACATTTCGTTGAGACCAACTTTATCATTTGTATGTTTGGATTGAATTCAATTAAAAAGGCATTTATTCTTAATTATCATAAGAATCATTAATTTATATCATAGATGGTCTTCTCATTTTAATGTTTTAGACATAAATATACATTCAAATAATCATTTTATTTAGATGTCAAAATAAAATCTTAAATTTATAAATAAGGAATTTACAAAAAATATTACATTTTACTGTTTTGTATCTGATATTTTTACACATGTGTACAGTTTGCTACCAAGATTTCTTGTATATATATTTCTGTGTGACTGAGTTAGGCTGTGACTGTTGAGTTTGCACCTCTAATGATATTATAAATATATTTTGTTTTGTATATTCCTGTAGTGTGCTTGTATACTTTTATGTAGTGTTCATAATTGCACAAATTATTTTAGTTTGCATTATTTAGTAGTTATTAGTAGTTTAGAACTAACACTTAGGTTTTAAAAGGAGTGATTCTATATTTTTGTTACTAAGTTTAAGAATTTTTTTAGTCTCTTTTGAGACCAACAGTTGTTATTTTGTTGTCAAAGACAAACTTATTTCAAAGCTCATATATAATGTTTTATATATAAAATTATATTAAGGTGGTAGGACAAATGTGCACAATGTAATGCAGTTTGATAGATTTTATAGTCATGGTTTTGGACCTTTTGTACAAAGAATTGTTGCATCTGAAAGTATTATAAGTATAATAATAATTTAGAACAAAAGTATATGACAGACAGAGCTAGGATATTTCAGATATTGACCGAAGCCCAAATTTCAGTCTCTAAATGACATAATTTACTTCCTAGTCCAAACTGTGACGATGGGGGATGGCAGCGGGCAGGGTATGAACCTTGGACCATTGACAAGTCCGAAGATCAGTCGGCATAACCAGGCAGCTTTAAAAGCTAAGCTTTGATTTTGGAGAGAACAAAAAGTACAATTTGGCAGTCCCTAACATTCATCATTCTAAATGCTGTTTGATATGAGGTATAAACCCCCCCGATACCTAGAGCTAGAAGACTCAATTATTTTTCTACCATGCTCAGTTTTTGGTGTTTACACCTTCTATATGAGATTTATTACAAAAAAAAAAAAAAAAAGCCAACTGAGTTCAGAATCAGATGATAGATCTCTGCATTCAGTTGGCTTTTTTTTTTTTTTTGTAATAAATTTCATATATCATCTGATTCTGAACTCTGACGTCTCTCTAGGAAGTTTAATGCAGTAATCTGCTTAATTTGTTCTAGTTCAATCTAAATCTAATAATGAATTGAAAAAAAGACATTGTTTCTTTCTAACATTTTTACTTGACAAAGATTGACATAAGAAGTAGATATTTGTATTCAGTGCCTTGAACTAGCAGCAACTTTCTTTTCCTTGATCTACTGACAATTTTGTCAAAAGTTTATTTGTTTAAGGACTAAACATTTTTATGTTTTACTAAAAGCTTTCGATGAGAATGTGTTCTTTCTACTAAATACAAACAACTTGAGTATTTGATCAAACTTGCCATCTTACAAACATTTTAGTCTAAACATTCTCTGGAAATCATCAACTGTGACTCAGAGGTCCGATATATGTGCTCAGTACCAAACGTTTGACTTGGACTGACAGACATAAGGTCTAGAATACAATTATTCAGTAACTCAGTACTTAAGAAAGTTGCTTCTTCTTTAGGTTTTTATATGGTTTGGGAAGTTGCTACTGTTGCATTTAGCAATACCTGCCTCTGCTGTTTGAAAAAGACATTATCATTATTATAGTTTACTTTAATAAGTGATGTTATTATTTTGAAGTTATTTATAAAGTTATTTGAATTCTAAATAGTTACAATTATTATTGATATCTCTTAGAAGAAAGTGTCCTCTTTAGGTGACATCAGACATGACATAAGTATATAATCACTATGACGAAAGAACAATAATAATAAACTAAAATGTTGTTTATCAGATAATGTTTGTTGAATCAGTATGTTGTCACCCATGTGACACTATAGTTCAAAGTATACTTATAATGTCCATGAATGAGAAGACAAGACAAACGGGAGACCAATGAATGTAAGAAAGATGAACACAAATTGTTTTCAGAATAGCATTGAAATATTCCAAGATCCAAGACTATCAGATAACTAAGGAAAAATGGTTACCAAACCTGTCTGTTATTTTTGGTTTAAACTGTGATACATTTGTTTACTAGATCAAATGACATTTTCTTAAATGAAACTATACATCAACTTTACACAAATCAAAAGATGCATTACTTTGTATTCTTTGAAGTGCCCTTGGAACAAATATTTGTGTCTGCTCAAAATGATTGTATTTAATGTGGAGAATTTTATTTTTTTTTTTTTATTTGAAGAAAATCTATGTCTGAGACTGAGAACATGATTTTCGGTGATGTTTGTACATATATTACTAATATGTCATTTCTTTTTTGTAAGACTCATTTAAAAAAATAAAAAAGACTCCAGCCTTGTACCATGTTTAGTTTCCATTTGAATATATCTCAGCATTTGTAAACCTTTCTGTTGTGTAGTTTCCTTAGTGAAGCACAATGCCTGATGGAGAAGTTCTGTTAGTCAGATGATTTGAGAAAATATTTTCTCTCAATTTGTACTTCAAAGACCATGCAGTCACCTACCTACATTGTCTCCATGACATAGGATGTTATTTTTTTGGCTTGCCCCACCAGTTTTTTGGCTTGGGATTTTCTGTTGCTTTCCCTATTTGTTATTGGGCACTTAAAAATTTGCCTTTCATTTCTATGGAACAGTCAGTTAAGTGTTATGAGTATTTTTTCAATGTATGTACCACTAGCAATAGTTCATATTTGTTCTCTGTCAGAATCAAGAGTTTATTTTGAGAGAGAGAGATTTTGTTATAATAATGTTATGAAACATTGGCTTGTGATGTATAAAAAAAAAGATCTTATTGTCTATTTCCATTGCTTGCACTCACCGGGTCTGAGCAATGGTTCAATAACAAACAGTTGTTTGATCCCGTCTGTGCTCCTCTGTCATACTATAAATATAGTAGTCAATAACTTATGTTGCTATCAGTTTGAGTTCAAATCTTTTTGTCAGCACCTAATAGTTTACTGTAGCCATGAATAAATGTATTCTACTAACATTGCAATGGTCTTCTCATTTATTTATTGTTTAATAAATCACATCTAGGATTTCAAGAACAATATTTGGCATCAAGAAAGGTGAGCACTTAAGTAATGTTACCATGACCTTTTGGATTTCAGTTGGAAAGATTTGGCTAATCTCTTTTAGACATTCACTAATGTGGGGCATGGGACTTTGTTTTTTGGAAATTATTGATATCAGTCTAAATATCTTTTTTTCTTTTAAATTTGCAGTTTTCATTGAACTTTTTAATAGTGGTTGTTCATGTTCATATTCTAAAAAGATAAAAGACTACACAATAGTTAATGAAATGAAATCGTATGATAGTACATTTAATTTAGCTGTGATCAAAACATACCACAAGCAATGAATTTATATTGCTATTCAAAAATGAAACAACAGTTGAAGACTTGAATTTATAATATTACAATATATTTTAATGAAAAAGAGGAAAAAAATCCTCCAACATCATGTGATGTATTTACACACACACACACACACAAATAAATAAAGATTTGGCAATATAATGAAACAAAATATTTTATTACTAAAAAAATTCTCCACTATTATCAAACTTTAACATTGTTGTCCCCTCGTCTACATTGTTATGTATTATATTTCCAGCCTGTGTCCTTGACTTGATGTTGACCTACTTGAGATATAGAGACGGTGAGAGCAGGACATTATGAGAATTGGTTACAATTATATTAAGTAGCATTTGTTATCAATTTTTAACTAATAACTGACACAGGCTGTAGTTTGTGAAGCAGATTTGCAGTTGGGGGGGGGGGGAGGGGACAAATCTCCCATAGCCTATATCTCCCTTACGCTAATGTTTACAACTAAGTTAACTTTGCTTTAGAATTAAACTGTACTTTTATACTACACTAGTTATTTAACATGAATTGTTTTTACAAATGCCCGATATAATAATCTACACAGACTAAAGTATGACTTAACATATAAATGAGTAGAGGCATAAGGTGTTTTTTCCTAGTTCAAGTTTTAATTAACAATTGTACTCTCTGCTCTCGTCATTTCTTTCTATCTGGCCTGTCTTATTCTTTGAACAAAATCTGGTCAGATATTTTAAATCTGCGGAGGCCAGAAGTGCGAATACAAAGGACATGACGACAATGCCAAAACCACCAATCATTGTTGAGGAGATTCGATGGTCCTGTTCTGACTCTTTGGTTCTTCTATAAGCTGAAGTGTTATGTTTGTCTACCACATAGAGATCAACATCGCCTGGAGTGTGATTCCCAGATAATGTTTGAGAAACCAAGGATGCACACTCTGTTGTTCTATCGCAAGCAGTGATGTATACAGTAGGAGTGCTGGCAACAGAACAATTTGGCACAACAGAACCTGCAGTTTCTGAGATGGCTAAATATTTTGTTGCTGTCGATATTCTTGTGAGAATGTTAGAAGTTTGAGTTGAAATAATCACATTTATACTTGTTTGTAAAACAGATGTTCCAGATTCCTTTGTTTTTGTAGCTCCAAGTATTGTGGATTCTCCACGCGAAGACGCAAGTGTGATGGCAGTTGTGCGGATGGTGGTACATTTCGTGGCAACTAGTTCATCAAAAGCAGTGTCCACAGATGAATGTATATCAAGAGAGCTACTGACGTGGATAGAGGCAGTCGAAGTTGGAAAAGTTTGAGAATATTCCATTGTATGTGGAGATGCATAGTTGTGAGCATATATTGATGCAGTAACGGTAGCACTATTTGTTGCAGGTGCACTAAACATAGCAGATGTACCAGAAGATGTGATTGCACTAAACGTCTCAGATACGCCAGACCTTGCCATTGCACTAAATGTATCACGTGCACTTAACGTTGCAGGCACAATAAACGTATCAGGTGCACTTAACGTTGCAGGTGCACTAAACCTATCAGGTGCACTTAACGTTGCAGGCGCACTAAATGTATCAGGTGCACTAAACTTTGCAGGTGAACTAAACGTAGCAGTTGTACTCAGCGTCGCAGGTGCACTAAACGTAGCAGGTGCACTTAACGTTGCAGGTGCACTTAACGTCGCAAGTGTACTAGTAGTTAGTGAATCAGTTGCTTTATCTGTGAAAATGAATGCAAAAAAAAACCCCATTAACACCGAAGACTAAGCTATACTGTACGAAGGCGAACACAACCAATGTGAGTGTTGACATTGAAGATTTAGCACTAGAGAGTGATGCTGATCTAAGTCTCCCTTAGCACTAGAGAGTGATGCTGATCTAAGTCTCCCTTAGCACTAGAGAGTGATGCTGATCTAAGTCTCCCTTAGCACTAGAGAGTGATGTTGATCTAAGTCTCCCTTGACACTTGAGTGAAGACGGTGTTGTTTCAACTCCAAATGTATGTAGGCTATAGAGTTGTAGTATAACATCAAGTTCTAGCAATATTTGTTTCAATTCTTCAAATATCTTCTTTTTTTTGGTTAGTTTATTTGATATATGGATCAAAATCTCCACTATGGTAGCCTATATCACAATAATTAGATTTTAATGTCACATACCAAATAAACAAGCGTCAAACAACGTTAGATCCACAGTTCAATAGCAAACAGACTTTTTGATGGATATATTTTATGTAGGCCTACAAATCAAATATTAGTTTTGGTAGAGAGATAAAATCCTCACCTATTTGGCAGATGAAAGGTAATTTATTTGAACAATTATCAATTAAGAGTTGACTTGTAGTTCGGTTGAGTGACCCACATGAATTGTTGGCATTGTAGATAGAACTTATTACATTATACACACGAGCTGAACTGACATAATCTGAAAAAAAGTTTATGCAATATTTCTCATCAAAGAAAGTTTATAATTAATTTATAATAATGTATAGCCTACTGTTCAAATTAACTCCCCCTTTTCCATAAGCACTGATAAGTATATGTGACAAAAAAAGCAGCCATTGGAAACATCTAGTTAAACCGAGTAATAAGCTAAATAATAAGCTAAATATCTGTAAGTACCAATATAATTTTACATATAAACATTACTGATAGCTTGTTGGTCATAAAATGGTTAAGGGGGGCTTGACTTCTTTAGGGATCCCTGCAGTTTGGCATCATGATATGAGATAATGGCGTAATATTTAATGTAAAAGCACATTTCGGACAATCATTTGGCCCCCCCCCTCAAGTGTTCCCCTTCCCCACACTAGTTACGCCACTGCACCCTTACTAGTGAGCCACTGGTTCCTAACCTAATATTTGATGTGAAGTTTAGTGTGAAGAGTGAGGATTCGCATCGAAGATCAAAGCTATCTAAGTCGCACAATCATTATTCGCTTCGACTTAAGTGCTATGTGAATTAAAGCCCTTTATTTTTTAGCAGACTCTGAAATCGTCTTTTCCAGTTAGATCTGAATACCTAGAAGCGCTATTTGAAATTTAACAATAGCTTCTAGAGTGGTAAAAACAGGTGAAAAAATTGAACCTTTTAAAATATAAAATTTAATAGGCAGATATGCAAATACACCATTTAAAAGAATAACAACTATACTTTAAAATTTATACAGTTGTGAGAAATAACAGTTATAAGAACAACTTTACTCAGAAAGACAGAAAGATAAAGGCACATTCCTCGTTCCATATGTTGGGACAAATTTGTACAAATGTTCCTTCTTTCCTAGTGCTATTAGAGCATGGAATGGGTTGCTTGAGCTAGCCTGGAAAAGTAGTGACTTTACTGAATTTAAGTCGTTGGTTAACATGCATGACTAGATGCATGGCGCGTAGGACGTAATCTTTTTTGAAGTAACGTCTGCATTATATAAGATAAGAAGTTAAGATTAGAAATATTTTTACCAATTGTTTGTGTTTAGCGCTATTTGATGCTTTTAGTTTTCTCAATGCGCTATGCAAAGGCGGCCTTAGCAGTGCGCGGGACCCTGGGCAAATGTCATATCCGAGGCCCTGAGCCGTAGGGAAAACTATATATATCGTACCACGTCACGCTAACGGGATCGTCTACCTCTAACACTAAAGTGCTGTACAATTGTTCTTTTAACTACATAAACTCGAAGTGTTTTCGACCTCAACTTCTGGATCTGATACGTCCACAAAACGCTACGTAAAAGACATGTTTTCTTTGTGGCTAACATCAAGCGTGCAGCCAAGGATGATGGGAAAATATGCCATCAGGTCTTTAAACTCGTTTTGAATCCTATATTCGAGGTACTGGTCGTGAGCCTCGGCGTTCTTAATTCGCCGATGTTCTTGCATGGTTACATGGTTGAGTCGAATTTGTCAGGTATCTCTTACCAAGCCTAAAAACTGACCGTTGTTTGGCGCATAAAGTTTCACTTTTCTATCACTAAATGCGCAGTTTTTATTTGTTTTTTTTTTGGCAAAGTACTTTCGCAGATCCGAATTTCTAACGAAAAAATTTATGCGCGTTTCTTTTTTTTAGTTTTGTCAACTAAAATACGGGTTTTCACACGGCCACTCGATATATATGTACACAAGCCTATTGGTAAAAAAAAAATGAATACGTTATCGTCAAACTTTCTGAATGCTGATTGGCCGAAATAACTATACGTTGATACGGGGCCTTGGGCTTTTGCCCCACTTGCCACCCTCTAAGGCTGTTACAGCGCTATGATCCTATCACTTATTTCGACCAGTTGCCCCACTTGCCACCTCCTAAGGCCGCTACTGCGCTATCATCCTATCATTTATCTCGACCAGTTGCCCCACTTGCCACGTCCTAAGGCCGCTATTGCGCTATGATCTTATCACTTATCTCGACCAGTTGCCTCACTTGCCACCCCCTAACGCCGCTACTGCGCTATGATCCTGTCACTTATCTCGACCAGTTGCCCCAATTGCTCTCCACCTAACGCCGCTACTGCGCTATGATCCTGTCACTTATCTCGACCAGTTGCCCCACTTGCCACGTCCTAAGGCCGCTACTCCGCTATGATCCTGTCCCTTATCTAGACCAGTTGCCCCACTTGCCACGTCCTAAGGCCGCTACTCCGCTATGATTCTGTCCCTTATCTAGACCAGTTGCCCCACTTGCCACGTCCTAAGGCCGCTACTGCGCTATGATCCTGTCACTTATCTCGACCAGTTGCCCCACTTGCCACGTACTAACGCCGCTAATGCGCTATGATCCTGTCACTTATCTCGACCAGTTGCCCCAATTGCTCTCCACCTAACGCCGCTACTGCGCTATGATCCTGTCACTTATCTCGACCAATTGCCCCACTTGCCACGTCCTAAGGCCGCTACTGCGCTATGATCCTGTCACTTATCTCGACCAGTTGCCCCAATTGCTCTCCCCCTAAGGCTGCTACTCCGCTATGATCCTATCACTTATCTCGACCAGTTGCCCCACTTGCCACGTCCTAAGGCCGCTACTCCGCTATGATCCTGTCACTTATCTAGACCAGTTGCCCCACTTGCCACGTCCTAAGGCCGCTACTCCGCTATGATCCTGTCCCTTATCTCGACCAGTTGCCCTACTTGCCACCCCCTAAGGCTGCTACTCCGCTATGATCCTGTCACTTATTTCGACCAGTTGCCCCACTTGCCACATCCTAAGGCTGCTACTGCGCTATCATCCTATCATTTATCTCGACCAGTTGCCCCACTTGCCACGTCCTAACGCCGCTAATGCGCTATGATCCTGTCACTTATCTCGACCAGTTGCCCCAATTGCTCTTCCCCTAACGCGCTACTGCGCTATGATCCTGTCACTTATCTCGACCAGTTGCCCCACTTGCCACGTCCTAAGGCCGCTACTGCGCTATGATCCTGTCACTTATCTCGACCAGTTGCCCCAATTGCTCTCCCCCTAAGGCTGCTACTGCGCTATGATCCTGTCACTTATCTCGACCAGTTGCCCCAATTGCTCTCCCCCTAAGGCTGCTACTGCGCTATGATTCTGTCACTTATCTCGACCAGTTGCCCCACTTGCCACCCCCTAAGGCTGCTACTGCGCTATGATTCTGTCACTTATCTAGACCAGTTGCCCCACTTGCCACGTCCTAAGGCTGCTACTGCGCTATGGTTCTGTCACTTACCTAGATTAGTTGGAAAAGAGAGGGAAGGGAATGTGGATCGATCGCTTTGTAAATGTATTTTTTAAAAAGTTTTCCTACTTGAAAGGGACTAATTCAAGTCACATCTGTCAACTACGATTTCTTTCCCTTGTTTGATACCAAACAAAATATTTACCAAAATTTAATTAACTTATTTGTAATTTTTAAAAAATTGATTCTTGTTTTGTCAGTTACAACAAATAATTGTGTGAAATTCTAACTTGATCCGAGATGGGGTGTGGGAGGAATAACGTGTAGAGACTTTTTACCATACAGACAGTGAGTTGATATAAGCACAGAGGACGTAGACTTAGAGGGCTAAAGAATTCCGCTGGCGTGGTGGAGCATTGAAGTGCGGGTCGTTTTGTTCATGGTTTAAAAAAGTGTTCTGAGAAAAATAAACCTATATACCAACTAATTCGAAGTATATTGACTAGTACATACTAACATGGACCCAGGTTACACATTAGCTAGTAGCAATATCAAAATAGGCCTACTTAATTTTTAGACTAATCATTTTTATGACAATTTAATTACGCTTGCCATGGATGTGGCAACATATGTAGGTCACAGCTGCGGCTGCGTAGCCACGGCAAATACTGCATCCCTCATTAATCTTCGAACTCGAAGACAAACCTTATTATTATTACTATTAATTATTTGTATATAATATTTATGTTAATAAATGAAAAAGAAATACTTAACAGTCAGGATGGTACATATAGAATGGCTTCTTTAGTTCAGCAACAACGCTTTGAAATTCATTTGCAGTGTCCAAGTCAGCCAGCGTCCATCCTCGTAAAGTGCACGCAAACTAAAAACAAAGCAAGATTATTTATTTATTTATCTATCTATTGTATGTTAATTTTTTTCAAAATCGATTCCTTCCTTTTCAAGTCTGCTATGTAACTAAAGTGGCGGGTTTCTTCGTTTTCAGTATAAAACTCCCCCCTCCCCATCCCCCAAATTTTAGAGGAAAACAAAAGATACATCTACTCAGAATATTGGGGATTCTAGTTTGGTGATAAAGATCCTGGCTTGGAATTATTTAAATACAGTAGACTAGACTTGGCCAGCTAATTTTTGCATATGTTTAATTGTAAGTGTAATAATATATAAAAAGAAAAGTAATTCAACAATTGATAAATTATAGTCAAAATTGGTAATACTCACTGAGGCTGCATAAATTGTCCAAATTGAAGAACTAAACAGTACAAAACATTTGCTGTCGACTGTTATAGTGTTATACAAATTCAATATGCCATTTCCATTCCTACAAGGTGAACCTTATAAATAGACGAAACGCAATACTTAAGAATTATAAATAATGATTTGAAAACTATATCACCAAAGATATATATAGTTATCAGCCGTACTTAATTTTTAATAGCATTATCAATTACTCGGACATAACTGTATTATTAGTAGTAGTGGAATGGCAGTAAAGGTAATTTACTGTATTGGCAAATAAATCGATTGAGCCTCAAGCAAGATGATCTTGACATCCCGTAGCTGTTAATAATTACACAGTTCTCTCCCGTTTCTGACGTAGAATTTGAAAAAACAACATAATCTAGTGAGATGTCTACATCTTGACCTTCATTCGTTACAACAGATCCATTGTTGAATAGATTATTGACCCAAACTGTAGAAATAGAATTATAAGCATTTAGCTAAATTTACAGAGGTCGAAAAGGGTGTACAAGTGGGGCCTTACTTTTATTAACACATACACAGGACTTAGCAGTCTGGTAATCACACATTTCTTACCGATGCTATACTCCCCCTCCCCAAATATCAACCAATCTTTATGTAGGACTCAACTTTTCTTTCTTTAAGCCTGTCAGAGACTTTTATATTGACATCTTTATTTCCATACAAAGATACGAGTCTATTAATAGTAATATAAACATAAAAGCAAGAAAAACATTAAAAAAATATATACATAAAAAGACAATACCTCCATTATCAAATACAAATTAAATAAAATGTAAGAAAAAAAAAATTAAAATAATTTAGTTTTCACCGGATATCGAACTCGTGAGTATGATTTTGCAACTTGAAGGAACGATTCTAGCAATTAAGCCAGCTGGCATTGTATAACAAGTAGTTATTTTTTCGTAAGATTTAGAACTTCACTTCTGCATCTAGGATCTAGACGTAATCTATATTAGATTTACGTAAAAATATAAGCAAAGCTTAGATAATCTAGCGATGAATTTTAATCAACTTTCATTTGCTAAACAACACAGTTATCGGTACACAACGGCTACGCCATGGTGTTTTTTGTTTTTTTTTTTTACTCCAATGTACAGCCGTAATTAAATTATTTTCTATTTATACTTTAAAACATTATAACGGGCAAGAGAAAGTTTCCAACGTGTGTTCAAAGAGCCAGTCAATTCTTTTCTCAGCAATATTCAGCAATTGTTAAATGTCTAGAAAGATCGTTAGAGCCGTTTCTGAGATTAGCGTCAAGTTCCGGCATGAAAAGAGGTATCGTGATAAAATAAAAACACAAAGTAATTAAAAGACTTTTACAGTTTCCAATGGATTTTTCAACGGTTCGTGCTATAGCTCTTTCACTTTCATTTAAAGGGGAGAACAATTTTCCATTTGGCTCCAGGCTACTACAAAAGGCCTGAAAATAAAAAATAACAGCGATTAGAGAATAGTACCAGGTGACCGAGCCTCGCTCGTTTGAATGATTTGTTGTGGAAATATATTTACTTATTTGGGATCGGGTAAAGACTCCTAATTCGAAAAGTTGCTTTCGTGTTCTTTTAGTTCTAAATGACAATGTACATGGCGATTAGAAAAGAAAGTTTCTTAAGTCCCCATACAGAACACGTGTAGAACGTAATCATCTTCTTTTTTGAAGTAACGTCTTTTATTTCATAAGATAAGATACAGTCTAGAAAACCATAGCTCACTTTGAGTCATTTATATATCCCAAAAGTATTGGGCTATTATTGGCTTGGAAGAAAGACTTTGCAGTGTAACGTTTCAACTGGTTAAGTTCAGACATTAATATTGCAATTAATAATTCACCAGCAAATTAACAACTAAGTAAAACCTACCTACGGCTCTACGCAATTAAATTGTAAACAATTAATAAAGCACTAAAACACAATAACTTATCATACATTGGCAAATTAAATTTTATTATTTCTCTTCCATAGTTACATAATAAATCAATCTATAATAAGATGGTGCGCAAATGTTTAATTAGGCAATTGATTCATTACAACTTGTACTCGTATGCAAGGAAATGTTTTAGTGTACTGCTGTGAGCCTAGTGACGTAAGCGGTGTCAAGTTTTTCCCTTTGACGTCATGGAAAATTTTCATTCATACAACATTCTAGCCAAAATTAGACCTTACGATCCATGGGGCAGATGATGTTAAGGTCATCTGTTTCTATGGCCGAGGCAGGCCAACGGTTAACGATCAGGGTGTCATGTGGCCAGCACAACGACCAACCGCCTTTACTTTCCCCAACTTAAGTCAAGTACCCATTAAAGTTGGGTGGACTAAGGGGCGCCCTAAAAATCCCGAAATTTAAAATCCCAGCTTTCACCGAGATTCGAACTTTGGACCTCAGGTAGCTGTTGCATCAGAATTATGAAAGGTCTAAAATATGATGTTGGATTATCAATGTATTTTCTAGTTTACGAGATCTAAACGAGACGGTAGGACAAACTGACAGACAGACCACACAAAACTAATAGCTTCTATTCCCCTTTCGGGGGCCGCTAACAAAAGATAACTATTCAATTTTCCATATTCATACGCTCCTCGCTACCATGTTGTCTTGAGAAGCCTGAGAAGGTTTTACCCACTAGCTCGAATTCTGGTCGTTCATTTTGTTAAATAAATACATTTAAAAAGCGATCACCCCCACCCCTTTCCAAATGGCCCAGACAAGTGATAGGGTCGCAGAGTATTCAGAAAGCTAAAAGCATGAAATTGCTCTAAACAAAAACAATTGGTAAAATATTTCTAGTCGCACAGATGTATTGATGTTAGTCTAGACATCTTAGAAATGTAATTACACTACTGATACAAACTAATTGATACATTTAATATAAGCTTTGTTTTTTTTAAGGGCATTTTTTGTAGTATTTTGTTCTTCTTGTTGTTAATGTGTGTTCAGAAACATAAACTTAATTTTGTCTACTTCAAGACTAGCTCAGGCGTCAGGTTTCTCGCCTGGCTTAGTGGAACAACACATGACGTAAAATAAATTATTTGTCATATTCTTGAACCTAGTCTCGCAGATTTTAGACTCTCATAGAATTTCTAGAGGAAGATCTTGAAACTTTAAGTCAACAAACACTCCTTGTTCTGTCTGGATTATTAGGTTCTAGTGGCTCGAAGCCCAAGACAATCGGGACTAGAGACGAGGTCAAATGCCGAGTACACTGGGGAACTCCACCACTTTCCTTTAGTATATCATACTAACCACATGAAATCTAACTCATAATAAGCACATTTTATTTATATCCTGGATATCAATTGAAAACAGATACCAAAGGAAGCGTTCATCAGCTACATATGGATGAAAGTCTTGTAAACGAAATGAGAATCCGTTCTACAGTCCTGACGATTAAATTTCAGAAAACTCTAGTAAAATTCAAGTAAATTACTGTCCTCCCAGCAACATAATTATTAGCTCAAATTTTATTTCAAAGCAAAGGCTTCTAGCATGAATTTATGATAGACCTCTATTTAAACATTAAACTCATCATACATGTAATGTAACGCTTAGACTAACTATATACAACGGCGCACCGTTTCTATTATTTTCCTACATGAAACTATCTATTTCTTTTCTGAGTAAAAAGCATCTATTTAGAACTTTTCATAATTAAATCAATTGGATTCATAATTCGTCATTAAAATACGGAATACTTTTATAATCTAAAATGATTCCATTCCAAGAAGTGCAGGAATTTACGGTCAAATGAAACGGTGTCTTTTAAAGAATGAAAGAGAAATAGAGTTGGATAGAGAAAGATAGAAAGAGGGAAAGAGAGAGAGATACATAAAACTGTTGATTTAATTTTGACGGAAGTTCTACTCCCTCAGCTGCTTCCTCTCTTTACTACATTTCAAGACGGTCTTTTAATTAATGATCAATTCAATTTCTTTGTTGACTTAAACTCATCCAACTCTGAGGAGAGCCAAAAAAAAAGTATTAAGATTAAACACTCTAAGCATTTGTTTCTGTCTTGTGAACACATCGGTTGTCAATACTGGTCAATTTTGTGCTCTTAGAATTCAGAACACTTTCTTTGTAGACAACCACCCCGACCCATCAATTATCGATATCTGGACCAGTCACAACAGCATTAAGAACTAAGAAGCAAAGTAAGGGACAACTCTGAGCTACTTAATTTCATTGTGTAAAAATGGTCAACATGCAATTTAGGTTAAATAAATAAGTAGATCATTACAAATACTATCAATTAGTTCGGATCAGTCATGTATAGATCTAAAGTTGTAGACCAACAAAACTACATCTGCGCGATTAAAAATATTTTAAAAAATTGTTTTTATATAGCGATATTAAATGCGTTTAGCTTTCACAATTTGCTATAGTCCTAGGACCATCAGCACCCTAGGAGTCGCGATATAGGGCGACCCACAGTTTGGTGAACGCTGACCTTAGAATGTGAACAACGCACAAAAGAGTATAACTTACATTATTCTAAACTGAAAAAAAAGTTGTTGGTTGATGTGGATGGTTGATGTAGATGGTTGATGTAGATGGTTGATGTAGATGGTTGATGTAGATGGTTGATGTAGATGGTTGATGTAGATGGTTGATGTAGATGGTTGATGTAGATGGTTGATGTAGATGGTTGATGTAGATGGTTGATGTAGATGGTTGATGTTTAGATGGTTGATGTAGATGGTTGATATATAGATGGTTGATGTAGATGGTTGATGTAGATGGTTGATGTATAGATGGCTGATGTAGATGGTTGATGTAGATTGTTGATGTAGATGGTTGATGTATAGATGGTTGATGTATAGATGGTTGATGTATAGATGGCTGATGTAGATGGTTGATGTAGATTGTTGATGTAGATGGTTGATGTATAGATGGTTGATGTATAGATGGTTGATGTAGATGGTTGATGTAGATGGTTGATCTAGATGGTTGATGTAGATGGTTGATGTAGATGTAGCAACAAAAACTACTTTTTAAATTTTCTATCTAATTACTTTAGAAAAGTTCAACTCATCTACTGTTGGCTGAATTATAATTATTATTATAATATGATAATTATTATAATCTATAAATAGATTTATTATTAGTAAAATATTTTAAATTGAAATCGCGACTATTCTTATAAATGCCAAATGACCATTTGTCATAAACACAGCGCGTTGTATCCAACACAGTGAATACATCAGATTAGTAGAATTAAACTAAGCACAACGATAATTTACAAGACAGATCAAGTCATGCAAAAAGTAATTATTTCAATATGAAAATGTTTGTTAGTTAAAATAATGTTAAAATATTGAAAGTTACAAGGGTGAAAATGACCTGAGAATGGCGCCCGGGGCATCGTACCCCTTGCCCCTCACTACCTCTCTATTTCGAAATTTCAGCTTGATCCGAGAAATAACGTGTAGAAACGTTTTACCAGACAGACAGACAGTCACAGCGAGCTGATATAAGTTTGTAATAAAAACTCAATAGTCCATTCAGAAAAGGAACAAAACTACAATAAACAACAACAACAAACAACTGAAAAATTAATTGGAACAGAAATGCTTAAAAAATAATACATAGATATATTTTACAGTATAACTCTGTTCTTCTTTTCCTTAATGTTTTGTTCAACCTTAAAAACAACATACCTGTGATGTTGATAAATGTACATCTTTTTGAGTCAACTGTTTAAGAGTATAGTACCTTGGAAACAAGAACTTACATTGGCCTCATCCCATGGCTGTGGATACCTTATCGTTAACAAACATTTTCCGTTGAAAGGGAAAGCAGTCTTGTATGGAAAGCAAGGATCATATAGAAGCTGTTGATCGACATCTGGAAAATTGAAATTATTTTAGGAACTTAGTATCACTCAAATTTGCCTATTTATGACATGGACTACGGTCAAAGCTACAAATTACAATTTAAAATAGTCATCTAAAACATATAATCGCTATTAATTATGAAAGTGTGCATTTCATTTTAATACCAATTTAGTAAAATTTTTGTATGAAGAAAAATAATAAAAATTAGTGGGTTTTTTTTTTTCCAATTATTTTTTTTTAATTTGAAATATTGGATCTAGTAGCTCTCTTTCTTTATTAGAACTGATATTGGGCCTACATGAACTTGAAAAACGAGAGAACAAAATGTACCTATTTGACAAAAAAATGAGTGTTTAAAGTGACATTTGTGATCATTCAATCCGCTAAAGTTGAAAAACTCAAGACAGTCTTCAATTCCTTTGTTGTCGTCGGGTTGGCCTTCAACGTACCAATTTTTCGGAATGACCAATGTGGAGTTACTCCATGCAAATGATTTGTTTCCACCAGATCCTCCGATCCAAACTGTCATAAACAAACATTATTCAGCAGGACAATACATGTATAGGAATTAAATGAATATGTGCAATTATAATTAACAAAAGGTGCTTCTTCAACCTCGTGGAATGCCTAGTATCTTGGTCACAAGCCAAGTAGTTTTATGAACCTTAAACAAAGTAAAGTTCCCCTTTCAGACCTTGCAATCTATTGGACAGATGATGTAAAGGTCATCTTTTTCTAATGCCCACAGTTAACGAGGGTGTCATGTGCTCAGCACTACGACCAACCACATTTACTTTTCTCCAAGTAATGCTGGTTGGACACAGCATTAAGGTCCCGTAAAAATCCCAGCCTTCACCAGAATTTGAACTCGGGACCCCCTAGGTTCGGAAGTCAAGCGCTTTACCACTCAACCACCCGGCCCACGTGAACCTACTTTACCACAAAAGAAAATCGCAACTAGATTGACATCCTTCACTACTGTATTCTAACAACAAACCTGCCCACTTCTATTCATTAACGTCCTGAAGGATGTATCTCAATACTCTTTATTAAAGAAATAGCGTCCAAAATGTATTAAACAACAAGAACAAATTTTTTCAGACAAAGCCACATATTGGTGTAATTGTATCAATTTGTTTGGATCTGTCATGTGATTAAATCTGTCACAAATCAAGATTAACAATAATAAGTCTGCGTGATTAGAAATATTTTTAACAAATGTTTGAGTTTAGCGCAATTTCATGTTTTTAACTTTCTCAATTCGTTATGATCCTGTCACTGGTCTGGGCCGGTAGGGAATGGTTGGCTGAGGTAGGGAGAAGTGTGTATCTATGTGAAGGTTACCGTGATTGCTTTTGAAATGTACGACTTCAATTCGAACTCGAGCCTCCTCAAGCCAATACACTAAACACTGTGCCAGCGAAGTGCTTTTGAAAATAGAAGGTCTCTGTTATGATCATTATAATAACAAGAGTCGAAAACCATGTCCGCTTAGTACGGACTTAGTATACACTGAATGACTGCACAACACACATTTTGTGAACACATTCTTACGGACGAGTTACAAGCCAATGTATACATAAGAACGACAATTTTCATAACAGTCTCATAACTATCTAAAGTTAGTTTCAAACTCTCTACGCAAAATATAAAGGGGGCTAATTCAAATTATACCGCCATATTAGTGAAATACAATTTCTTTCTATGTTCAATAAAAAAAATTAGATGTTTTTTTTTATTGATTCTTGTTTTGTCAGCTATAAGAAAAAATTATGCCAAAATGTCAGCTTGATCCGAGATCGGGTATGGGTTAAATAACGTGTACAACCATTATACCAGACAGACAGAGTTTATATAAGCTTTGTACAAATATGTCTAATTGCACAGATTTATTATTGTTAGTCTAGATACACTACAATTCTAATCTCCTGACTGATCCGAACTATTTAATACAATTACACGTAATATAAGCATTGTTTTCTTTTTCTAAAGTATTTTTTGTTTTTTTACAAAGCTTATCTCAATTCACCCTGTCTTTCTTTTTGATAAAAAGTGTGTACACGTTATTTCTCCAACACTCATCCTCGGATCAAGTTTAAACGCACAAGACATAAATCAATAAAAAAAAACAACCAATTATTAAATTTATTACTGGTGAAAATTCTTTTGTTTGATACCAACAAGGGGAGTTAATCCTTCAGTACTTATAAATATGTAGAATTCGCTCTCTTTATATAATTGTACATGCTATTTCTCCCCACCCCTTTCTCAGATCATGTTGAAACCATATCGGCACTTGCCGTAAATACATCAGCTGCATGAAGACTGGGGACTACTGTGTAAGCAATATCGATCCGACTACAGCTAACGCCATTTTTCTCATTTTTATGAGATGACTCATAGTCACTTCGCGACTGAAGGAGTCCATATATTGGTAATTATTTATTTTGTTTGAGAACGATGAAGGGAAATAACGTCTACATTACTGAGAGATATTGTAGTGTGTGCGAAGTTTTCCCCTTTGATTATTAATAGATAATACACTCAAGTTAACGGTATCATAAATAATTAGAATGCTTTTTGAATTTTAAAAAAAAAACATCAAATAAATTAAAGTGTTTTGTATACTAGATATATACTTGCCATGGTCAAAAGTGGATCTCAAATATAGATCACGTGTGACATTAAATTTCGACTCAGTGTCCGGTTCAGCCAGTATTGAGTTGTATAGATAATTTGAACAGAAGTTCTATAAAAAATAGTAATAGAAACCAACAAGAAAAATATGAAAAATACAGCTTTAAAAAAAAGCTTACAATAAGCGTAATGTAATTACGTAGCGTAATTAGTTTGGATTGTCGTGTAATTTTGTTTTTGCAAGTTTTTGAGTTTCGGCACATCGGCACGCTTTAGGCCATGTCGTGCCCAGTCCTGTAATGAAATGTGAAATACTTCTAGACTAACAATAATAAATCTGTGCGATTTCAAATAGTTTTACCCATTTTTATTTTGCTTAGGCAATATCATGCTTTTAGCTTTCTCAATACACTATGATCCTATCACTTTTCTGGACACGATGGGAATAGGGGGAACAAGAGGAGAAAAAGGGGGTCTCTGGGAAAGGATCGCTTTTTAAAAACTGTTTTACGACTTCAATTCGAACTCGACGTCTCAAGCCTACTTAAGATAATATACCTACTACAGTGTGTCAGCGTAGTGTTGATGAAAATTGAAGTTTCATAGTTAACTATTGTTAGTTTCCAACGACCTAATTCTCTACATGAAGTATAAAGGCGACCAATTCAACTAATCCCACCACATCTGTCAAGTTCAATTTCTTTCCCTTGTTCAATACCAAACAAAATAATTACTTGCCAATAGTTAATTAACTAACTGGTCATTTTTTAAAAATTGATTATTGTTTTGGCAGGTACAAGTAATAATTAAGCAAAATTTCAATTTTATCCGAATTTGGGTGTGTACAAACTTTTTACCAGACAGACAGACAGATTGAGCTGATAAAAGCTTTGTTAAAATAATAAAATACGTGTGAAAACTTACATTTATAGCTCCGAATGATCGTCTATTTTTTTTTTATTCGACTGAATGCAATTATTTACTTCAATTCAACAAGTTAAATATAAAAGTACTTTTAAACAAAATATATGAACTGTAATAGTATCAATTATTTTTTGAATCAATCACATATCTATATTTGTAATAGATCTGGACTAACAGTTATAAATCTGTGCGATTAGAAATATTTGTACCAATGGTTCTTGTCAGTGCTTTTATTGTAAGATAGGCAGATAGAGTAGATACAAGCTTTCTAAAATAAAACTGTCCATTTAACTTCTAGTCTACAGAATAATGGACAGGATCAACGTAGATTTCCACTTTTGGTTTACTGGAGTTCACACGCTAGGAGTTTTCCAAAACGGGCTTAATTTTCGGAAGGCTTTGACTCGTTTTGGTCTGCCTCAGCTATTGGCTTGGATAGTGGGTGTTTGGGGAGAGCGCTCATGAGATTTGCATCGTCGAAGTTTAGATCAAATAATAATTTTATTTATAAAGCGTTGTTAACAAACAAAACGTAGGCTCAAGGCGCTGCGATAACATTACAAACATAAACATGAGAGCTAGAATGACAAACTAATCTAAAATTTATAAACAGATAGGTCTTAATGTTCTTGAATGTAGTGTAGCATGTTGTCTGTCTGAGAGTGAGATTGGGAGTGAGTTCCAAACCTTTGGTCCATGCACAGAAAAAAAAAAAGAATTGTATTCCCAAATTGGTAGGCCTAACTGGAGGTATGTAAGAAGGTCTTCCCGCCCTACTGTAGGAGTTTCTGATCTTGCTTTAAGAATGGGGAGGGGGGGGGGGCGCGGATGATTTGGTTGTGGAGGCTGAAGGGATTCTGATGAAATCATGGAGTGGTCTGTCGTAGTTCAAGTTAATAGAAGTATGAAAGTTGAAGAATGATAGACAATCTAGAAACGTGTGTGTGGACAGACGTTTGTAATAGTTTAGTAAGGTATATCTTGTTTAAACTAGTATCACAGTTGTGTTTCTACATGCATCTACTTTCAAGTTGAATCTCTGAATATTGTAAAATAAAAGGGTATATTGGTTTTCGTTTATACGAGAAGCTTGTACAAGTTTATTTTTTTGTGCAATTTACTTTTTGGTAGATCTGTTTTACTGTTGCTTTTTTAAAAGTATATTTAATGATTAAGAACTAGATTTAAATCATTAATCTTTTGATTGAAATATAAATAAAGATTTTAATTTCACATCACACAGAAGAGAACGTTAATTTTATCAAGTAAATGAAGTCAAAGTGGATTTTGAAACGAAAACCATCAGAAAATAAAAATAAACCAAAACAGAATTTCTAATAATAATCTAAAAATGCAGATTCCTAGAAGATTCGTTCGACATCCATAGCCTCAGATAGAAAAATAAATCCCATATTTAAAGCTATTGTGTTTTGAATGTACCTTAGCATCCGGCCAATTCAATAGTGGCGGCAACAGAGTAAAACATGTTCCATTGACATTCACAGATTCAAACGATACTCGGCAATTTACGACAGAGCTGTCAACTTCAAATAGAAAATACAATTGAAAGATAAAGATATAGAAATTGTTACACTTAAAGATGGGAAATATAATAATATTTGCAATATATCTGTAAAGTTTTTTTTTTATTATTGTGTACCTTTTGAGGTTAGCTGTGGTGTCAAGCAGGGATGTTTGCTCGCACCTAATCTGTTTGGCATATTTTTCTCCTGTCTACTGCATTATGCATACAACGACATCAACGAAGGTGTATTTCTCCATACAAGATCCTCTGGAAACCTATTTAATGTATTAAGGCTGCGGGAAAAACCAAGGTTAGGAAGATAACTATCAGGGATGATGATGCAGCTATTGTGGTTGATTCTGATATTCAGCTTCAGTTCCTGGTTGACAAACTATCTGCTGCTGGCCAGAAGTTCGGCTTAAGTATTAGTCAAAGCAAGACTAAGATACACAAATGCTATTTTGGCTCCATCATATCCAACAATGCTGCACTGGATAAAGACATTAACAACAGGATAGCCAAAGCAATGGGCACCATGTCACGGTTGCAGAAAAAAGTGTGGGACAACATATTGCTGACTAACAATACTAAAGCCCCAGTCTACCGTACCTGTGTGATGAGCACTTTGCTATACGGAAGTAAAACATGGTCAGCCTACTCATGTCAGGAAAA
Organism: Biomphalaria pfeifferi; assembly: GCA_030265305.1. Classification (NCBI taxonomy): domain Eukaryota; kingdom Metazoa; phylum Mollusca; class Gastropoda; family Planorbidae; genus Biomphalaria; species Biomphalaria pfeifferi. The sequence continues at coordinate 435,454 of JASAOG010000003.1, read as the reverse complement.
AAAGCTGAATGTCTTCCACCTCCGATGCCTAATGCGGATTATTAACATAAGGTGGCAAGATAAGATAACCAATTAGGAAGTTCTTCGAAGAGCAGGGTGCCAGGACATCCGCTCTGTTATCAGCAGCAGACGCCTAGGCTGGCTTGGCCACGTTCGTAGAATGCCAGTAGGTCGGCTTCCACAAGACATTCTGTATGGCGATCTAATAGAAGGCAGGATAGCCGCAGCTCGCCCACTTTTACGTTATGAGGATGTATGCAAACGCGACATAAGGCTCTTCAAAATCCACACTAGCAGCTGGGAAAAAGTGGCACTGGATAGATCCACATGGCGAGAGATCATAAAGGAAGGGTCAAAGATTGCAGATGTCATACACAACAGAAGCAGAAAGAAGGGTAAAAATGTAACGGCGCCTGGTGATTACATATGCTCAACCTGCGACCACAGATGTGTATCAAGGATTGGCCTCTTTAGTCACACAAGAAGTTGCAAAGGGAAAAGATTATCTGCTGAGACGTAAAATGCCAGAGCATCTGTAAAGGACCTACTATTAATTCTTCTATAACATCATTTCCGAGGATTATCCATATTATGATAACTCTGTGATTGTAATTATAAATAGCATGTTGCGTTTTTTTTTTTAAATTTCATCTTTTTATTTTTTTTATTACCAATATTCAAATCACTCCTTCATGGAACAATGATCTAGAAACTAAGAATGACTAGCTCGTTGGCCACATGGGGAAACTAGTTTGACTGTTATGTGTTTTTTCAAAACAAAAATAAATCAATCTAAATTTGGCTTGACTATACTTAGAACAAAAAAATGGCCATTGTGTTCCGAAATTATACGATAACAGGGTAAATTTAAAGTTGATTGAAATTTTAATGAAAGAGTATCTAAGCTCTACTAATATTTTTTTTTACTTAAATCTAATATAGATTACATCTAGATTCCAGATCTTGAAGGATATCTAGACTAGAGCGTAAGAGATCTAAATCAGAAGTCTAGGTGTACATCAAAGCATGGGCGTAGCCAGGGGGTGGTTTCAACCCCCCCCCCTCGAAATGAAATCCCCCCCCCCCCCCCCCCCGCATCGGAATTCAGTAATTGATTTTTTGCTTTGATTTTGTTTATTTTGGGTGACATTTTAATACTATACCATCACTTGCCCCAGCGTAGCTAAGGGGTTTTGAGATTAAAACCCTCTACCAGGGGGGTTTGAGTTTAAAACCCCCTACCAGGTGGGTGGAGTTCAAAACTCAAACCAGCGGGTTTTAAGTTTAAAACCTTTACCAGGATTTTTGCAGTTAAATTCCTATCTTCTTAAAACAAAACAAAAAACACCAAAAAACAAAAAAAACGACAATCCCCCAATTCCAAGAGCCACAGTTCAGGAAGATTTTGATTGTATAACCCCCTATTAAAAAAAAAAGCAAATTAAACACTCAAACTTTTATGAGGGTTTTGAGTTTAACCCCCTCTCTTCAGTAGGGTTTGAAGCTAAAAATACCTCTTCAAAAAGAAAAAAAAAAAAGCAAATTACGCACTCAAAATGTTATGAGCCTAGGTAAATGGGTTTTGACTCAGTTTTGAGTTTAAAGCCCCATTCAGAGGGGTTTGAAGCTAAAAATGCTTCTTCAATATGAAAAAAAAGTTAATAATGCACTTAAAATGTTATTTATGAACGTTTGAACCCCTTTCAGCGGGGTTTGAAGGTAAAAAATACTTCTTTAATATTAAAAACAAAGCAAATTATTCACTAAAAATTCTATGAGTGTAGTCAAAGGGGTTTTGAGTTTAAACTCCCTCCAGTGGAGGTTGAAGCTAAAAAAATAACTCTTCAATATAAAAAAAGCAAATTACGCACTCAAAATGCTATGAGAGTTGCCAAAAGGGGTTTTGAGTTTAAACCCCCTTTTAGCGGGGTTTGATGCTAAAAAAATACATCTTTAATATAAAAAAGCAAATTACACACTAAAATTATTTGAGCGTAGCCAAGCCAATTGTTTTTTTTTAGTTTAAACCCCTCTCCTACAGATGGCTTTTCTTAAAAGTTTAAAAACCCTTCCAGATGGTTTTTGAGTTTAAAATCCCACTACAGAGAGTTTTAAGGTTGTAAACCTCTATCTTCAATATTATTGAAAAGTAAACTACAGTTACCAAATTCTAAGACCGTAGCTAAATGGGGTTTTGAATTAAGAAAAAAAACAACTCCAGAGATTTTTTAGTTTAAAATCCACAACAGAGGATTTTGACTATAAAACTTCCCTTATCGATATAAAATCTAAAGCAAACTACAGTCACCTAATTCCAAGAGCGTATTCAAGAAAGGCGGCTACACATTTCTAACAGTGGCGGGGCTCCATTAATAAAGTGTATTGAATAGTCATCTGCCAAAATTGAAAAACACTCAACAAAGATGGCTACGACAGATTTTAGGAGTCAGTTATAGAGATCGGTTCTAAATCAAGGAAATCATATTCCGCTCCCCCAGACCCCATTGCTGGCAATGGCAGGGAATCTACCATTTTTCCACTAACTCCCTGAAGAAACATTCTACGGCATAATAAACGTCTTCCGAACGAATGAAAGGTCAGAATGTAATAAAGATAATGTAAACACACACAAACATACTATTTTTTTTTTCGCGAGGGGGGGGGGGAAGAAAAAAAATCCCCCCTTCCAAAAAAAAATCCTGGCTGCGCCCATGCATCATAGTGTACATCTAGTATTAGATCTGGATATCCATCTAATGATAATTTCAATAAATAATCACAAATGTAAGAATACCTGACACATCAAAATACGTTCTCGTATCCGATGTTGTCAAAATCACGTGTTCGAGAACTAATTTTTTAAATATTTTAGTATACTTTAAGTTGTATTATGGAGTTATTGTCTTCAAAAATTATTTTCATGTTTCTCTTGTTTATTCAATGAAGTAACATTAATTTAAAAACTTTTAACTTTGTATCTGTGTTTTTGTAAGTTTACTTTAGACAGGTTTATTTCTTTCTTCAGAGCTCAAGTTTTTGAAAAAAAATTGTCTACCAATAAAGCACAGCTACTCGACAGATTTAGTGAATTTTTTTCCTTCGTTCCTTATGCCGTACACTGAAATAAAAATCTGGACCAAAACTTACCTGTTAGAACTAAAGTAGAGGTAACAAGGAGGAAAGTAACGAGGACCATTTCCAACAGACCAGTCTCTAGATGACCTTCATACCAAGGGAACTGTGCGGCAATGAATATACACATAAATTATAGCTGAAGCTAGAATATAAAGTCTCGTCTCATTTTAGCTCGATCTCTACTTGCATTTAGCAAACTGAACACTTATAAATAAGGAGAAAAGATAACAGATACACATTAACAAAAATAGTTGCATATAACATCATATTACAATTCACTTACTTTGAGAAATACTTCTCTAGTACTTAAGATTTATTGCTTAGTAAAATAGCTCTACATGTGACGGTTTGAAGCATACTCACTGTAAAGACGTACAACTTACCTCCCCACTGCGCCATCAGTTGTCAAGGTGATTGTCATTCTTTGCTCAATGTTAACATAGGTGTTAACCCTAATAGTTGCCCATGAAATTAAACATTACACTTCTGCACAACTTTTTTATTTAAAAAAATTGAAAACCTTTGTGTTAATACAGCCCTGTTTCTCCTGAAGTTGACCTAAAGTGGATCATACGAAACAGTGTTTCTATGTTGATTTTCTGATATGTCTAACTCTTCTTGAATTCCACCCTATTAATTATATATGTAGATAGGAATTCTTTTCAACTATTCCGCGATTAAAAGAAATAAAATTGACACGTTTAATTAAATACTGAATCCTTTATGTTTTTATTCCTAATAATAATCCTATTCTGAGCCATTCACTTATTAAATGACAAAACATTTACATTTAAAACTAATCGATAGCTCAATAAAAATTATATTTTAATAAGTTCGGGATAAAATCTATAAATGTTTATTATTTTGATCAGCCTTCTTAAAAAAAATTCTTTACTTCGACTACTACTATTTTAATATATACCAGGGATATAATTCAGTATCGTAATCTATTTGATTGGTCTGTCCACAGGGTTTTGTATAAAGCAAGAGTGTAATAAATGTATTCGAGAAAAAACATTTGGAAACAATGACTTTATAAAATATAGTAAAAGTTGAGTTAATTTAACTCATTCCCCCCCCCCCCCCAAAAAAAAACAACCCGTTTGAGCTTATGTTTGTTTCGGATGTTCCTTCAGAGTTGAAGATAATTTACTTCCTAGTCCAAACCTCCAGCAGGACAACGGGGGATGGCAGCGGGCATGTTATGAACCCTGGACCCTAGAGCTGAGACATCCGAACGACAGTTCAGAGCGCATTCCCCACTACCAGACAGACGTGCTATTTCAATTCTAAGAAAACAAACCATCTCGATGCTAATGAAAGTAATTTGATCTTCATTTCTTTCCACGATTAACCTCATTATTATGATTGATTATAGGCTTTTAATATTGGTTTTTGTAGTGCGTAATTTCACGCATACAAAGCCTAATGTCTGTGCCCTGGTCCGTTTCCATTTGTGGACTTTCGTGGCAGAGGAGTATTTGGGATAGTGTTTTTTGGTGATAAAACAATAACCAGACTGACAGGGTCACATATTGCACCACAGGAATGAGAGCCACATACCGTCCATGAGTCATGTATTAAGAGCCATTTTTATTTGTTTTCTGTTTAATCCTATCCAGTCCAATGCCCCACTGGGTGGGACATTTTTTCCCGTTTAGCTCCAATGTCCCACCCAGTGGGCCATAATAATTAGGACCGAATTTAAGTTGAATATTAAACTTTTCGCTCCACTTTCTAATTCCCAAATTTTAAATTACTATCTTATACCTTTTTTTTACCTTTACCTATCCCTTAGTCTGTTGGATCGTTGGGGCACCAGGCGAGACATTTCGACTGTCTTTCTCCATTCCTCCCTTTTTTTTGCTTTGTTTAGAACCTCTCTCAATGGCAGGCCCGTCCATTCTTTAATGTTGTCCTCCCATCGCTTTTTCTGTCTGCCTCTTCTTTGCCTGGCACTGTTCCCTGAAGGAAGGTCTTTGCCAGCCCCGTAGATCTTGTAATGTGGCCATAGGTTTTAAGCTTTCGTCTTTTTACAATAGTTAGCAGGGGTATCCCGTCAAAATAGCGCGGACAAAATAGCGCCGACAAAATAACGCGGACAAAATAGCGCCGACAAAATAGCGCAGAAAAAAAATATTTTAGTCATTTTGAAAGAAATACTTTAGATATCGTAAAATATGAATAGAGCCAATATTTTTTTTTTAAAGTTATCATAATTTTTCAGTCATTTTGCAGCAAACACTTTAGATTTCTTAAAACATAAATAAGCAAAAATCTTAATTAGGTGAAATGAATAATTTCAAAATATAGTGTTTATTTACATTATAAAAGTGTACTTACAAAACACGCAAAGATACTTTTCAAATTTACACACACACACAAACTTTCACAAACTTAAATTGTAGGAAACGTCCAAAACTGGCTTGTTTCCGTACATTGGCAATATAGCTTCAAGTCGTTTGTTAAGTTGGAGGTACTTTGTCTTGCTTGCAGCTTTACGTCGTTCTCCAGCATTGTACCTCAGAATCTTGTTCTCAGTGCCATCCCTCCACTGAATTGTTTGTTCGTGGTAGATTGTCCTGCACACGATCTCTAACATTCCATAATGCTATCGGAAATCACTCTGCGGTTTCGTCGCTGGCGATCGAACTAGTTGTCCTCCCAATATTCATACATATTCCTTACCCCCTGTTTTGATCAAAGAAAGATGCCGCAGATTTCTGATTATAGTATAACACACTTTCCTATTTCTTATCCTATTTTGTCAAGTCACCACGTTTCAAAATCCTATCTTTAGCAAGCTATGCATTTTAATCAAAGGTAAAAAAAAGGGAATGATATAAAATGTAAAGTAGTCCCGTTCTCTGCAAATGTGGCATAATTTCAGATGTATTAATATTGAGACATCAACAAAAATGATGCCCAGGACATTGAATTATTAATAATCCGGTACTTTTATTATACGCATCATATATTTATAAAAGTCATATATAAGTCCGCGCTATTTTGTCTTGAGCTATTTTGTCTGGAAATTTCGCGCTATTTTGTCCACGCTATTTTGACGGGTCACCGTTAGCAGGTCATCATGGGCTCCGATCGCTGCAGTAACTCTGTCTCTGATCTCTTGGTTTGTGATGCGGTCTTTGAATGTGATGCCTAGGATCCTTCTGTAGCATCTCAATTCCATTGCTAGGATCCTCCTCTCTAGCTCTGCATTCAACGTCCACGACTCGTAAGCATATAAAAATGTGGCCATGACCAGGGAGCGCATCAGTCTGGTTTTGGTGCCGAAGGCTAAGCCCTTGTTTTTCCATATTATTTTAAGTTTTGAAAGGGCTGCTGTGGACTGTGCTATTCGGGACAATAGTTCGGGTTTTGTTCCCTCATCTGAGACAATAGCTCCAAGGTATTTGAAGCTGTTAACACTATTTAGCTTTTCACCTCCAATACTGATGCCTCTTTTAAAGCCCTAATGGCTATTGGTCATAATTTGTTTTTTTTTCGGCATTTATTTGCATGCCATGTGCTGCGGAAGTCTTGTAAAAGTGCATCACCAGGTCAGCTAGTTCTTCATCTGTCCCTGCTAGGCCGACAATGCCATCTGCGAAGCGCTAGTTAGTAATTCAGTCAGCAACCTGTGCGCCAGTTTTCACAGCGCGACGCCATGATGCTCTGTCATGTGCCTCTGTCTCCAAAATGCCTGGGTCTAAGCTGAACGCCTTCAGAGAAGCTGTGAGGGTTTCCCTGAAGCGCTTACTTTGACCACCTTGCGAGCGCTTTCCTTCGCTTAGTTGGCCATACAAGAGTCGTTTAGGGATGCGGTGGTCTTCCATTCTGTAGACGTGACCTGCCCATCGCAGCTGGGACTGCATCAGGATTGTCTGGATGCTTTGCAGGCACGCTCTTCGAAGGACTTCAGTATCTGGTATTTTGTCTTGCCATTTGACATTTAGTATTTTTCTCAGACATGTCATGTGGAAGCGGTTCAGTTTCTTTGCATGTTTGCTGTACACTGTCCATGTTTCTGAGGCATAAAGCAATGTAGGAAGGATGACGGCTCTATAAACCCCTAGCTTTGTGTTTGTGGTGAAACCACGTCTGTTCCAGACATAAGATGCACTAGCCTTGGCGATACGCAGGTCGATTTCACTATCGATTTTTCTGTTTCTGGAGAGTGTGCTGCCAAGATATGTGAATTTGTCCACTGCATTTATATCCTGTCCATTTATAGTGATGCTTGGATCCGAGTAGGCTTTCCCAGGAGCAGGTAGATATAAGACTTCAGTCGTTATAATCGTTATACCATCGGCGATAAAGCACATCGTGGGCGCCCATACGAGAAAAACGCAAACAGGATAGTCCTCGTAAAACATGACACCGCACCATCATGGAAGATCCCAGGGCAAGGTCACCAGTTTTTAGATGACTACAAATGTTCTGAAGACTGACTTCTATGTCGAGAGTCTAAACCTAGGTGTTTTCTTATAGCGCCTTGAGCCTGCATTTTGGCTGTTAGCAAAACTATGTAAATGAAATTGTTATTGTGAATATGATTATTGTCAACTATGACCAAATGGGCACATAAGAAGATTATGTCATGGAACTTAAAGCTTTGTCACCCCACATTTTTTGTTGTTGTTATCATCGTTCAAACCACTTGAGATTTAGAAGAAACAAAGTTGTTTATATAATGTCATTCAATTCATTAAAGAAACAACAAGCCAACTATTGATGAGCCCAAGCTTTGCCAACATAAAAGTATTGACAGAAAATTGAAACACGTTACATATTAAACCTTCATAGAGAATGGCTGATGTTCGATCCATCGAAATCAATAAAAGACAGTTGTTGATGAGAAGAAAACATTGTTCTGCAAATTATTTCTAAAATAAGCATGAAAAAAAGAGTTTTTATTCTCCTTCAATAACTTAAGGTACTAGATTACAAGAGAACTCAGAGGCTGCCCCCATCGGATCCGCCGATTAGCAAGGAATATTAAAGCCGATTTTTTTTTTTAATCTAAAGTACAAGAGTTTCAAAGAATTTTTTGGCGTCACTTTTAACATGAAAACAAACTGAATAACTTACAATCTATAAAAAGACTTGTAGACCTTTACATAATGTTTTGTTATTGTTGTAATAAAAAAATGAACATCCTATTATCGATAATGAGAGTTCTGCTTAGAGAACATTTGTTTATTAAAAGTAGAATAAGCTTTTCAATACCCCCCTCCAGTAGGGCTTTAAGTCAAAACCCCCTCGAGAGGGTTTTAAGTTTAAAACCTGTTCAGCGGGGTTTGTAGCTAAAAACTATCCCTTCAATATAAGTAAAGTTTCCATTTGAGAACTTAGCGATCTATAGAGAAGATGATGTAGACATCATACGACTGCTGTTAAAAAAATATAATGGAAGCTTTTTATAATTGTTTAGGTAAAAGAAAGGGGGGAGAATTCAACTCCTGTGTACACGGAAGACTTGCCACTTATCTAATTACTATCCATAAAATTTTGTGTACTCGGAAGGCACGCCACTGCACAAAATACTTTATAATACATTTTGGGAAAATATTTCCTTTCGATGCTGCGTTTACAAATAAATAAATAAAAAATAAGATCCACTGCCCTACTGGAGTATCGAACCCGTTCACGAGCACGTTCGCTCGCTGTACCAGTGTAAATTACGTTCAATACATAACTCTAGAATACATCTAGATTTAGGATTTTTAATCTATAATTTATGATCTAGGTCTATATGTCATTTAGATTATATTTACTTAAAAGCATACAAATATAAGCAAAGATTAGATAATATATTAATAAAACTCTGGCTTGACCGATTATATTTTTTTTTTTCAAAATCTAATCTTTTTAACATTAAATTATGGTATTTGGAACACGATTTTAGTGGGAATTACCGAACTCGGCTCACATATTTCTTTGTATTCAGTAAAGAATTGAATAAATAAATAGGTTGTTTAGAGTAGAACCTGCCTATGCAAAACTCACAAGCATTACAAGAAATAAGAAGATTGAGAAAGTATAAGCCATCCTCAGCTTCATAAAATAGGAATTAAGTTTTTTGCACTTTTTTCCCCGAAAGGGGAAAAGGCGCTATTAGTTTTGTGTGAAATGTCTGTTCGTCTGTCCGTCCGTCCCGTTTAGTTCTCGTAAACTAGAAAAGATATTGAAAATCCGACATCACAATATTTTAGACCATTCAAATTTCTGATGCAACGGCTACTTTTTTTTTCTGAAAGCGAAAAATCTAATTTTTAAAATCAGTTATGCAAGCACTTTTTTTAAAGAGAAAAGCTAATTAGTATGCATTATAAGTTAGACCTAATTTAAAATGAATAGTAATCTTGTAAATGTCATTTTTGTGAACATTTGTGTAGCTACGGAAAGCGGTGTATTCATATTTTTTTGAGGATTTGATTACTAGATTGAGCCAATTCAAAACATTTATATCAATTATAAGACATTAGTTAGGCCAGGGGAGGCTCGGTGACTGAGCGGTAAAGCGCTTGGCTTCCGAATCGGGGGTACCGGGTTCGAATCCTGATGACGACTGGGATTTTCAACTTTGAAATCTTTGGGCGCCTCCTAGTCCACTCAGCTCTAATGGGTACCTGACATTAGTTGGGGAAAAGTAAAGGCGGTTGGTCGTTGTGCTAGCTACATGACACCCTCGTTAACCGTAGGCAGACTTTACATCATCTGCCCTATAGACCACAAGGTTAGTTAGGCCAGGTTCAAATCTAACTTTACATTCACTTTCACCTATCCTTGATCTGCCGGACCGTTGGGGCACTACACGAGATCTGTTAACCTTCTTTCTCCATTCTTATCTCTCATTTGTCTTTGATATAATTTCATTCGGAAGTTCTTTCTAAAACTATTGAAGATACATTAACAAAAAAGAATTTCAATTTGGCTAGAGAACTAGAGAACTATTATCACAAACGACTCTCTGTCTTTCGATATTTTGGCAATTCGCTGAAGAGTTGAACGTTCAGTAAAATAGTGTGCATCTTCTTCTAATTGCATATTTAACAGACTATCCTTGTGTTATTATAAAGTGTAGTAGATCTATACATTCGCTTAACCAGGATTCTTTTTTGGAAAAAAAGGAGGAGGGAATTGAACGGGGTTAAAAAAATTTTCATTACTTTTTAATCTAAGATTCATTAGTTATTAAGATACAAAAAATCGCTCTACAAGTTGGATTAAGGTGGTATTGTCTATTCTGAGAAAAAGTAATTTCATGCATTTCTTGTTTAATTGTGGAATTATTTTTCTTGCTCTTATTATCCAACATTAATCAAAACTCCACCCATGCAACGTGGCCTAGCAGGATATTTAAAGTTACTTACACAGATCGAGTCATAAACAAAGAAAAGACACTCCACCACTTAATGAGATTGTGACTGAGCGTCGCATTAGTTTTGTAGGCAGTGGCGTCACTAGAGTAGGTGACACAAGCTAAATTTGGACTTGTGGGCTAAAGCCCGAGAAGGCTTCTCAAGCCGCGGTAACCACTCTGCTAGCGAATAATCTTTTGTTTCTATTTCAAGTTTGTGTTCAGTAAGCATAAGACGTCAGCCTAATATTCAGTTTATACCACATCTTCAGTCAAGGACTATTTCTTTCACTTGTTTGAGATACCAAGCAAAGTAATTTATTTTTTTACCTTTACCATTACCTATCCCTTAATCTGTTGGACCGTTGGGGCACCAAGCAATTTATTACAGCTCGTAATTTTTTTTTATTGATTCTTGTGCTGTCAGGTAAAGAAATAATTGTGCAATATTACAGCTTGATCCGAGATTTGATGTCGGAGAAATAACGTCTAAAAACTTTTGGCCAGACAGACGGACATAGTGAGTTTATAAACTTTGAAAAAATAGCTTTTCTGATGGTCCCCAAATTCTGATTTGCTAGAAACAATTTGATATCAAGCAACCTGTTCAGATGTCACTCCTTTTTTTTTTACGCCAATGACATTACTGACTTCCCGGTCATTTTGTTATCCCAAGTCAGTGAGTTTCATGTTTCAAAGATATTGAATATTCTTTATATGCTTCTTGATAGTTTGGGAATACCTAATGTCTGAAGACTGTCTTTATTAGATAAACACTGACTATTGGCTGGCCTTTTGTCTGAAGACTCTATTTGATAAGCACCAACTATTGGCTGATGCTTTTTAATAGCATTAAAGATAACGTTTTTTAAATAAAAAAGCAGTGGTCAGCTGGTACTGAGCTAAACAAATGTGATGGAGTTCTAACCTAAATTTTTTAAAATAGAAAAAAATATAAGAATATACATCTACATATTAATTGTGTTTAATCGTCTTTGGGTATTCAGCCACTGACAATTATTTTTCCAACTTTAGTGTCAGCCCCTATTTGTGTGTCAACCTTTTTCGGCTCGCACCCCAAGCACCCCCAGTGACGCCACTGTTTGAAAGATAGAAAGATATAGAAATAAAGAAACGCAAACAGGGACGTCCTCGTGTAACTTAGCACCGCACCTTTGTAGAGAACCTCGGCTATTCAACAAATCTTTAAAGACTTCTTCTGACGTTTATCTCTCTCTCTCTCTCTCTCTCTTTTATTAATTACTTACTGGTTCTTTCCTACTTGTTTATTCCTCTTTATAGATATAAAGCTCCTAAACCACTGACTACATCTGTATATAGATAGATCTATATTGTCACTCACAGATAATAAATACAACTTCCCAGGACAACTAAATTCATCATATTGAGATGTGAAAGAAAAGAAAAGGAAGTAAGAATGAAAAATAAATACAAGTCATAACACAAAATATTGGTCATAATTTATTACCGCCTCTTTAAATAATTTATCAATCTCAATGTTAAAAGAAACACTATCAGTATTTGTTTCGCCATTTTTTGCTGCTTTACTTTTGTAAATCAGTAGATGTTCAGATTAAATAAATATCCAATGGTTTCTCTGGCTACAAGAGTGTCCTTGTCCGTGTGATACGCTGAGCAGTCTCGCCTTTCTTTGACGTTATTGTAATCAAGGTTAGGGTTTTAAATAATTAACCCATAAATGTAAGAAAAGTGAATGGCATTACGTCATGATCTCTAGAAATACATGGGAAGAAAAATAATCATTTGAAGGACCACAAAAAATTGAAATTGCATTTGTTATCATAACATGGATATAGTTATAGTATTGAATACATGCCAATCAAAAATTTTGAAACCAATCAATTACAGCTGAAAAATAAAAAAAGCAAAAGAACCACAAGGTTGAAGTGGAATGAATTATCATAACACTTCACGTTAATATCAAAATAGGCCTATATCGTATTTCTAAATACAATAAACTCTTGTCTCCAGGTTACTTTGACATGTCAATAAAAACTGTTATCAGACTTCACTACGTCCTAGGCACATTCAAGTGTAATTCTTGTCGTACATTAGAGCATATATGAGTGGCGATGGACAGACAACGAAATCTCAACATCGTTCTTGAGGAAGGGAGGAGAAACTACCTCACCAAGCTGGAAGACTCGATTAAGACAAGTGACATGAAACAGGCGTGGGGCATCATGAACAAAATGGCAGGAGCACAAGTCAAAATTAAAAATAATCTTGATACAAGAGGGGAAAAAAGATAAGTCAACGAGTTGAAAGATTTCTATTGTCGCTTCCACATGAAAGATTTTAATTATCTAAGACTTAAAGTCCTTGATGATGTCAATGTTAACAACTGTTTATAATTAGCGATTACTAAAGAGCAAGTCTGCAACATTTTCAAAAACGTCAACCCAATAAAAGCTAATGGGCCTGATGGAATAAAAGGGCGAATCTTAAAAGAATGTGCTGAACAACTAGCTGAACCTTTCCAAGATATTTTTTCTACTTCATTACTAAACCATGAGATACCACTTGTGTGGAAGTCATCTATAATTTTACCTGTGCCAAAGGTTTCCAAACCGAAGGAAATGAATGACTATAGACCTGTTTCACTTACTTCCATTGTGTCTAAATGTTTAGAAAAACTGGTTAAAATGTTTCTTCTGAATGATCGTTGTAATAAGTTAGATCCTTTACAATTCGCTTACCAAAAGGGTAAGGGTGTAGACGATGCAATCCTAAATATTTTAAATTGTGTCTACAAACATATTATTACCGAACACTTGTGTAAGATTGTTCTTTATTGATTTCTCATCAGCTTTTAACACTATACAACTTCATTTACTCATTGAAAAGATGAAAGCGTTGAAGATTAGTCCCTACATAATACTATGAGCTAATGAATTTTTGACCCAGAGATCTCAGAGGGTTAGGGTAAACAATGTTATATCAAATGAACGCATAGTTAACACAGGGGCGCCCCAGGGGGCTGTGACATCGCCATTGTGGCTCATTTTGTACACCAATGATTTTCAATCCGATAGTCCTTTTTGCTCCTTCACAAAATTCGCTGATGATGCTGCTCTTCTTGCCCTGCTCTCGGAGAACTCTGACGTAAATGAGTATTTCAAAGAAATAGAACACATTGAAAAATACTGTAAAGATAATTTTGTATTATTAAATGTAAAAAAAAACAAAGAAATGATAATCGATTTTCGTAGGGAAAAGAAGGAAAATGATATTGTATCTGTAGCTGGAGAGACTATTGAAATTGTGCAAACCTTTAAATACCTTGGTACTATCCTAGACAATAAACTAAATTTTACTGCAAATACTGATTATATCAGCAAAAAAGGGCAGCAAAGATTACGATTACTAAGAAAACTGTCCTCGTTTAATGTTAGCGAAAAGGCCTTGGCTATGTTTTATCACGCTCATATCTGCAATATTTTAAGTTTCAATATCCCTGCCTTGTATGGCAATCTGAGCATTAAAAATAAAAATAAACTTTATAGAATCCTAAATGCTGCTGGTAAAATCATTGGCAAAAAACAAACTCCATTTGGGCGGTTGTTTGAGACAAACATCTATAAAAAAGCTAACAAGATCCTCGAAATAAAGAATCACTCTTTGTGTCAGGATTTTGTGATTTTACCATCACAAAAGAGATACAAGACACCGATAGCAAAGACAACCAGACATAAACACTCTTTTGTTCCCCTGGCAATCAAATCATTAAATAAGAACAATCTGGTATAAACTTTGTCACATGTAAATTATGAGTGAGTCTGGTGTGAATATACACTTTGGTTTCTTATAGTTATAATGTATTTTGTTTGGTGTAATGCACAATTTGTAAGACAAAGTTCCGTACGGACAATAAAGATTATTATTATTATTATTATTATTATTAAAAAACCTTCATCAAATAAAGTTGTGATATTAATAACACTATTGATTTAACTTTGGGGTCGTGGTGTCTAAATGCTAAAGCAATTGGCTTCCGAACAGTGGGGATGACAAAATAGCCAAGCTGTTACGTATTCAGAAAAATGCGCACGAATAGTCCTTAGAAAAACAAGACGAGGTTCTGCTACTACGCTCTTGCGCACGCTCCATTGGCTTCCAGTGAAAGCGAGAATCGATTACAAGGTCGCCACACTTTGTCATCAGTGTATATATAACAACGAGATGCCATTGTACCTTAGCGAACTGATTACTCCATATGTCCTCCAGAGAGCCCTGCGCTCAATGGACTCAACGCTTTTAGTGGTGTCACGTTTCTCCCTCAAAAGCTACGTCTGCGGGCTTTTTCAGGTCACGGACCAAAGGTTTGGAACTCACTCCCCATTGATCTCAGACAGACAACATGCTACACCACTTTTAAGAAGAACATTAAGAAGTATCTGTTTAAAACTTTTTCAGATTAATTGTAATTGTAACTCTCGTGTTTGTATGTGTAATGTTATCACAGCGCCTTGAGCCTACATTTTGTTTGTTAACAGCGCTTTATAAATAAAATTATTATTAGTGTGCACGTGTTCGAGATGAACCAATAGTAGTTCACGCCTGAAGGAGGCCTGTAGTATAGGAAATGTATTTTAGTTTGCCAATATTTTCATCTTGGCCTCTATTTTATCGATATCTCCATAGAAAAAGGGTTTTAAATATTTGTCATTATACCTAAGTTCTAGACTTAAGAAAAAGCTATACATACTAACACATTAAACCAGCATGAGTCAGAGAAACGTTTTAATGTATGCATATAATTTTAATAATAGAAAAATAAACATGCTCGCATCACTTATTGAAATGGCTAGTTCTATGATAAAACAGTTTTTCTTAAAGATCTATACATTACCATAATGTTTACATAGGTTACAAGGTAAAAGGTGATTTGCTTTAGATAATTCTTCTCTACCAAACATAATTTAATCCCAGATTAATTTTAAGCCTTATTTAGTCTTGAAGTACCGAACAATTTTGACCAAGTCTTTGTAGGCCAGCATGGTCACAGTAGTTAGTACAAGAAACATGCCAATACCAGCAAAAACTTTGGGAGATATTCTTGTATCGGAAACAGAGATTAAAGTTCTCTTATACGACGACAGCTTATGATAGTCCAGTTTTAAATAAGAGACCAAGGCGTCTATCCGTTGCCTGATGCTCTGAGTCGTCTTAGGCGTTGTCTTTCTAGTGGTGACTTTTGGACTTGTTTTTGTGGTGGATGTTGACGTTGTTGACTCAAACTGTATCGTTTCTACGTCACTACTGGTAGAGACTATGGACTCATCTGCAGTGGTGGCAACTGCTACAGCTACTGAAGGAGTCGCTACTAGTGTAGCGTCTGAAGGGGTAACCTCTGATGTAGTTTCTAAAGGGATAACACCTGAGGTTGTATCGTTGATGAAGTCGCTGGATGAAGATGTCGTGGTTATGACTTTACTGCATAAAGATTGGTCTCTGTCTTGAAGAGACTGTAAGTAGCTGTCGTGTTGAAACTGAAAAAAAAAAAATTTTTTTCGTCAAATGTTTTCTTTATTTCAAAAAAGTTCTAAGGCGCCAATAAAACCTGATTGTGTTGTGATGTTATACTTACGAGCAAGTTGACATTGCCCAACACAATGAGTAGGGTATATACATTAATGCTGAGAGCAAAATATGCCCAGTTGCAATGTGGACAAAAAAGGTAAACCTACATAGCTCTTAGTCTGTCCTTCTGTCTGTCTGTATGTCAGTTTGTCTATCTAACTATCTATCTATCTATCCCCACCTCTCTTTCTATCTCTCTGTGTATAAATCTGAGCAGATGTAGCCCTGTGCTGTTATATATGTCTCCTAGTCAAAACATAATATGTAGATATAAATTCTGCACTCATCCTTAATCTTCTCTATCAAAGACACTACATTTTAGAAATAAATACGGTTCAATACATTAACGTTTGACGTATAGACCAAATTAATATACAATGTTGGGGTTACTCAATGCAAAGAAAGTATTATAACAAGTAGAAGATTGCCCAAGTCAGAAAAAAAATGTAAGCATTTTACTGGTTCGAGGTTCAAGGATTGTGCCACGTCAGCTATACCCATTGGATGACAGAATGATGAGGTCAGACCATATCCTAGAACGTAAGCTCCAAAAGGTCTTTGTCTATTGGTTAGTTCAATATGTAAGTAGGTCACACTGCTTGACAATACCGTAGTGCATCCCATATAACGGGTACCTATGAAATATAGTATCCATAATGACAGTATAAACTATGTTAAACATAGATATGTTAAACGAACACAAAATGTATTACTAAAAATAATATTTTTTTTTATCAGAGTATATACATTTCTAATGATATGCTTATGAATCTAGACTTAGAAGACGGTTCGCAAAATGATACTGGATGTCTATTAATTTGTTCCACGTTTTTATGAATAGGGCCTGCCTACATGCGGAAATACCCGAAGACGTAGTCTATTCAAGATAAAGATTTTGTAGTCCTCTAACCAAATTAAAAAAAAATACTTTCAACAATTATAACAATCCACCTAGAGTTTCCCCCCAGTGTTGATAATTAACTAGTTATTCTCAAAACGATGTACATCAGCCGTCAAATTCCTAGGAAATTCTTTAGAGCCGTTTTCGAAAACCGCGACCACCTACAAGCCCACCGACTGCACATGAATTGGCAAGGAATTGTAAATAGGGCTATAATATGCTTATTTAATACAGTAGATATTATTGGCAATCGCCAGTAAATGTGATGCAACCAAACAGCGTAGTTACGTCACTACGTTTTATACCTGGTACGAAACGGCATGTCCATCGCACTGAGGCGTCACTGGGCACTATGTCTGAAGATACATTCATCTCAGCAAAAATATAAATATAGACTGTATGGTTTGCAGAGACTCTAACAAAATCATACTCATATCTCCAAACATTGGGTGTCAGCAGTGATGTTACACACAAATCTTGTCTGGTACCTTAAAACAAGAAAACAGTATCTCATTGGATCGATTATAAATATCATTATTTGCTCATATGCCTATATAAATTAATATTATTAATATTAATTAATAAAAATTAATATATTATTTTTACATTCACGCATTCGCTTTACTTATAACATTATTATTTCTTTTAAATTGTTTCCAAAACACTCTCAGTGACTATATCGACAGTGATACGCAAATTAAGACCCGGGGGTCACGGGTAACATATGGCTAGTATACTATAAAATAGAAAGTAAGGCGTATGTATGGAACCTTAACGTAGGTATTGTAGCCCTAAACCTAAACCAAACTCAAGACCCTCCAAAAATATAAAAAAGAGTTGCCCAACTCTATGAAATAAAAGTATTACTATTTTATGTATCTAGGCCACGTTTAGAATGTTAAGATCGAAAGGATTTAGATCTAGATCTAATTTTTAAAACTACTTTTTACACAGATAATTTTTTACTTTGACAAGTGAAAATACAAAATATAGTCTATTGATTTAATTATTTAATAAAATTAACCTTCAAATTTGTGTTTCAAAAGCATTTTTACATAAATTTGTTCCTAATATCTGCGAATTTAAACGTCTTGATCTACTTTATAATTCCATTCATTTAACAAATCGGGTAAACCCGTTTTAATTGTACTCTATATCCTATTCATCCAGCGCTTCTTTCGTTTTTAATAGATATGAATGTATCGGCTTAACGGGTAAACCCATTTTCGCAAAACTTATTTTTATTTTCGTGGCGAAAGAGAAAAAATTGAAATGATTAACTAAGTTTAACTTACTTCTGAATTTTATCTAAATCCAATACACTAGATTAGTAAACTCAAACTAATACCCACAGGCCGCGGGTAATGTCCGGCTATTATATTTATATATATATTTATACGAATATGAATTCAACAGAATCATACAAATGTAGAAAAATAAAGCCTAGAAGATAGATCCTGTATAAAAGCGGCCAAAACTAATCAGCGAATTAAATGAATACAAATCTAATTGCACCTGTTTTACGTGAGTTTATTTGGTAGGCATAAAAGTGTTTGTTTCCGTGTAGAGAGTAGGCTGTGTCTTTATTTATTAACAATTCATAGGTCTCACCAATAGATGAGAGAACTACAGAACTATTGCTGGTGGATATCTGAAATATTTAAAAAATTGTAAACTTATTTCTTAAAATGTAGAAAGAGATAAATAAAAAAAAAAAATCATACTCGGTGTTTAGAAGAAATAAATGTAGCTAGATTGTCATGAAATAAAGCGTATCAAGATCTCCAGAGCGACAGGGTGTTTACTTTTTTACAAAGCTTATATCAACTCTGTCGGATACAAAATTTGAACACGTTTTTTCTCCCACACCCATTCTCAGATCAAGTAGGAACATTGCACAACTATTCAATGGCGTAGACAGTTCATTAATTTTTTTAAAAAATAGTATCCCCCAGTGACCTTGCTTTTTTTTTGGCATCATTGATCCCTACGTTTAAAGAAACATCCATTTGTCTTAACCACGCAACACAAAGACATAGGCAGTACGGTTGATTACTAAATCAAAAAGTATTTAGAAATTCAGTGGGAGGGACAAATGATGTATGTGTGCAGTGGGTGGGTTGATCATTTTAATTTTTTAAAAACAAATTGTGATACGCCTTTGTACGTGCTATCAGCTGTGACAGGTCTCTTTTTCTTTCAAGATCACATAAGCCCTATAGCTCTATGGAAAGGGGTTACAAACACGTTAGTATGCAGATCACTCTTCACCTTCAGATATCCTTTGGACTGTTGGGACAACACACATGATTTGTCGACCGTCTTTCCCCATTTCTCTCCTTTTCCTCTGATAGAACTTCTTTTAATGGCAGTCCCGCCCTTTCTTCTGTGTTGTCTTCCCATTACTTTCTCTGTCCACCTTTTCTTCTTTTCTCTGGTACTGTTCCCTGAGTGAAGGTTTTTTCGAGCAACGAAGACCTTGTAATATGGCCATAGAGTTTTAGTTTGAGTAGTTTTGTTTACAATAGTTAGCAGGTTATAGTAGGGTCCAATTGTTTTCGTAACCTTGTCTCTTCGTTTGGGGATGCAGTCTTTAAATTTGATAACTAGGATCTTTCTGAAGCGTCTAAATTTCATTGCTAGTATGCAGACTGTTATGAAAATTATACTCTGTATCGGTTATCGTTCTTATGTTTACATGTGCTTGTAACTCGTCCGTGAGAATGTGTTCACGAAATGTGTGTTGTGTAGTCATTCAGTGTATTAAAGCCATACTATACAGACATGGTTCTCGACTCTCTTATCTTTATGTTTATAACAATTTAATACACTGAATCCAAAACTGTGAAGTTGTTAGAATTTTGAAATGGATAGGATATTTCGCCCAGAGAAGTTTGACATCGAGCCCACAGCACCTCAAGCAGAAGAGCATTGGCAGCACTGGTATGAAACGTTTAAAAATTTTATATCGGTAGTATCAGTAGACAATCTTGATACTAAGAAACTACTGATAAACTATCTCTCTCCTGGTGTATATCAAATGATACTTGATAAAGAGACATTTGATGAAGCTATCCAGACTCTAAATGGCATCTACATTCAACCAAAGAATGAGGTGTTTGCTAGGCACAGGTTAGCTACTTGCAAACAAGAGCAAGGTCAAACGATAGACACCTACATGCAGAAATTAAGAATTCTTTCCAAAGATTGCAACTTCAAAGCGGTGACTGCTGAACAACACCGAGAAGAGGCTATTAGAGATTCGTTTATCAATGGACTAGTGTCCAACAGCATTCGAAAACGTCTACTCGAAAAGACTGTTTTGACTTTAAAGGACGCCTTCGAGGAGGCTCGCTTACTAGAACATGCTTATCAGCACTCATTACAGTATGAATCATCACAGCCGGAAACTAATTGCGCGGCAACTACTCTCACCAATTCTTCGGCCTCACCCTTGCCAAACGTAACGATTCCTCAAAGTGCTAGCAATTCACACACACATGAAATAAATGCATTAGCTAGGAACACCAACCGGTCGAGAGGAAACTGTCTCATTACGAATGTTAGCCCCTAGGGAGGAACAAAAAGTTATAGAAAATGAGAATCAGAGTAGAACAGAGCTTGATATTGGCTGCCCCATCCAAAGCTTACCTCCCAGGAATCAACCTACTGATTCTATCATGTCTGAAGAAACCACCAGCACCACTGAAGACATAGCCAGACCGTCCGAAACTCAAGCAGATGAAACTACACATACATACAATCTTAGAGTAAGGAGAACTAGGCCCAACTACAAAGTGTAAAAGCTCATCAGCTTACTAGAACTCTTACTTTGACATTCAGTTTTGTCTCCAAAATGACATTTGTTTATTTTACTACTTTCATTTGGTTTTGTTGACTTGCGTTTAATGAGATATTTGATCTATTTGATCAGCTATATCTAAGCTATTTGATTTACACTTACTTATATCAACATGTAACATTATGTCATGCTATTCTACATTGTTTGTTTACTTGAATCTCTATTATTATTCTGCACTTAATTAATTCTTCTATTGTTTATAATACTAGTTAGCATTATTTGAACCGGGGGTGAATGTTATGAAAATTATACTCTGTATCGGTTATCGTTCTTATGTTTACATGTGCTTGTAACTCGTCCGTGAGAATGTGTTCACGAAATGTGTGTTGTGTAGTCATTCAGTGTATTAAAGCCATACTATACAGACATGGTTCTCGACTCTCTTATCTTTATGTTTATAACACAGACATTGTTAACAAATTTCCTTTCATACTAAACTGGCAGCATTTTTTTGTGTGACAGTGCTTTATTTTTAAGTGATGTTAGAAGCCACTTCATTTATATCTAGAGACACAAGTAATTATTACGAATATTTTTTTTAAAATTTTTTAAATACAATAATCGTTTTATTTGTAAACGTAAATTATAAGATGAAAAACAAAATGTATTCTTTTCAATGAAACAATCTTACTATATTTATAACTGTCCAGTTATACACTGCCTGCAGTTTTATCTTCGTCTGTGTACCAGAGAGTAATGCAGACATGCCAACATAAGACGTGCCTATATAACTAATTGGAAGCATTTCTTCTAACGTGCTGTCGTAAGTTATCAGATTGGAAATAAGCTGAAATAATAAAAATAAACTTTGGCAATCAGTATAATAATAATCTTATAATATAATCTTAATATTGGGTAAAATCAGAAATAAATATATAAGCTAAACAACGCTTATCTTATCTTATCTTATCTTATATAATACAGACGTTACTTCAAAAAAGAAGATGATTACGTTCTACGCGTCATGCATTTAGTCATGCATATTAACCAATGACTTAAATTCTGCCAAGTCACTGGTTTTTCTGGCTAGCTCAGGCAACCCATTCCATGCTCTTATAGCGCTAGGGAAGAAGGAGTATTTGTACAAATTTGTCCCAACATATGGGACGAGGATTGTGCCTTTATCTTTGTGTCTTTCAGAGTATTTTATTAAATTTTGTTTTTGTATTTGAAGATTAGGGTTCAGTGTTTTATGTATAGTTGCTACTTTACTTTTGAGTCTTCTCTCCTGAAGGCTTTCTAAATTTAGTGATTTTACTAAAGGTGTTACTCTAGTCAAGTGTGAATATTCGTTTGTTATGAATCTCACTGCTCTATTTTGTGTCTGTTCCAGTTTCTTAATGTTTTCTTGAGGGGTTCCAAATGGAGGATGTATTATTGGCCTAACCAAGGTTAAATAACATTTTAGTTTTATGTTCTTATTTGATTTATAGAAATTTCTTTTAATAAATCCTAATGCTTTGTTTGATTTTTTTATAGTTTCATCACTATGTAGATTCCATAACAGTTTTTCATTTATTATAACACCTAGGTATTGTGCGTTTTTAGTCTGTGTTACTGGTTTGCCATGAATAAGATAAGTGGAATTAATTGGTTTTAGTTTTTTGTTACTCTTAACAGCTGACATTTTTTTGGGTGGAAAGACATGCTCCAATTTGATTCCCATTTCAGTAATTCATCTAATTCTCTATTTAAAAAAGGAGAAAAATCTGACCCAGGAAACTACAGACCAGTATCACTTACCAGCATCACATCCTAGAACACATAATATGTAGCAACATCATTAACCATTTAGAAAAACATAATGTCTTTACGCCATACCATACCAACATGGTTTTAGAAAATATAGGTCATGTGAAAAACAATGAATAGAACTAATTGATGATTTTTCAACAGGTTTAGATAATAGTGAACAAATAGATGCTATCTTACTAGATTTTTCTAAGGCTTTTGACAAAGTTCACCACCATAGTTTGCTTAAAAATTAAAATATTTCGGCATTAATGGTCCATTGAATCAGTGGATAAAAAAGGAACAAAAGTTAGATTATTTGCAGACGATTGCATAATATATAGAACAATTAAAACAACACAAGACACAGACATTTTACAAAGAGAATTAGATGAATTTTCCTCGTCCCATATGTTGGGACAAATTTGTACAAATACTCCTTCTTCCCTAGTGCTATAAGAGCATGGAATGGGTTGCCTGAGCTAGCCAGAAAAACCAGATGGCAGAATTAAAAATCCCAGTCTTCACTAGGATTCGAACCCGGGACCTCAGGTTCAGAAGCCAAGCGCTTTACCGCTCAGCCACCGCGCCTCCATCTATGTTGTCTACTTGGTTCAAGTTAAGTAATATGTCTGTGTCTCCTGGGGCTGCTAATACTGGTGCAAAGTATTTGTTTAGGATGTTTGTTTTAGTTTCATTATCATTATGTATTATCTTTTAATGGCTCCATTTTCTTAGACATAATGTATGACCAATGGTTTTTGTTGTTATCTTTAGATATTACATATTTTATGTATTCACTCTGCAGCTGTCTGCTTACTTTTTGGGTTAAGTGTTTAATATTTATATACTTTTTGCCAACTCTTTCTGCCAACTCTTTCTGCCTTAGTTTCTTTAAATTTTCTTTATAGGTTTCTTCTGTTTACAAAGCCTCTTTAGTCTATTATTAAACCAGCATTTATTTATTTTGTTTCATATGTATTAAGTTGGTATATGATTTTCTATAATGCTTTTAAGATGGTTTTTAATGAAATTCCGGAGTCATCGACTGGTTGTTTAATGTCTTTTTCTAAAAAGAATGTTTGTTGAAAGTTTAATGCAGCTTGGTGTAGTTGTGTTAGGTTACATTTATTCCAGAGTAAGATTTGTCTTTTGGGTTTGTATTGGTTACTGCTTTTATCTGACTGTGTATTTTTATGATCTCATTGTCTGATAGACCAGGGATAATATCATAATCAACTACTAATCCAGGTCTGTTGGTTAAGAAGAGATCTAATGTGTTGTTTAATCTAGTTGGCTTTTTAATGATTTGATTTAAACTTAGGCAGTGTAAAGTTTTTATGAAAAGCTCATTTATGTCCTTAGGGTTTAGGTGTTTATCTATGGTTAGTGTTTTCCAATGTATATCAGGTAGGACCTTATAATGAAAGGTTACTCCCCTGTCAATTATTGATAAAAAATAAATTTTGCAACAAACAAAAGAGCAAAGAAATTTGATGTGTTTGTGGGTCTCTTTTGAACGTGCGGCATTACAACTTCTTTATGGTCTCACTTACCCCAATGGTTCCCAGTGAGAGTTTGACGGCTTGTGTTGAATAGAGATAGGTTCTGTCCAGATTTGTGCGCAGGTTTAGGTTTAATGTTTGATAGAGAATCAACTGATTTACTGTGATGTTTTCAACATTGCTGTTAGATAGATAAAATATAGCAGGAAATAATTGAAATATATCACTAATATAATTACACACCGGCTTTGACCCTTAATTTATTCCCAGGTGTTACATCGAGACCAATCAATAGAGAAGGCCTGATCACCGACCTGCAACGTCACAACTTGTGGGCAGTTTAGACCAATAGTGTGTTGCCACATCACAGGCCTGTACGGCGTGGCAATGAGCCATTGGTCTCTACAGCCCACAGGTTGCGACGTCGCAGGTCAGTGGTGAAGCCTTCTAAGGCTTTTGTCTCGGTTACATGCCCTTCATATTGTGAATGTGAAATGGTGCCAATGTGGAATGTGGAATGGTGCCAATGTGGAATTGTGCCAATGTGGAATGGTGCCAATGTGGAATGGTGCTAATGCGGAATGGTGACAATGTGGAATGGTGCCAATGTGGAATGGTGCCAATGTGGAATGGTGCCAATGTGGAATGGTGCCAATGTGGAATGGTGCCAATGTGGAATGGTGCCAATGTGCAATGTGGAATGGTGCCAATGTGGAATGGTGCCAATGTGGAATGTGGAATGGTGCAAATGTGGAATGTGGAATGGTGCAAATATGGAATGGTGCCAATGTGGTATGGTGCCAATGTGGAATGGTGCTAATGTGGCATGATGACAATGTGGAATGGTGCCAATGTGGAATGGTGCCAATGTGGAATGTGGAATGGTGCCAATGTGGAATGGTGCCAATGTGGTATGGTGCCAATGTGGAATGGTGCTAATGCGGAATGATGACAATGTGGAATGGTGCCAATGTAGAATGGTGCCAATGTGGAATGGTGCCAATGTGGAATGGTGCCAATGTGGAATGGTGCCAATGTGGAATGGTGCCAATGTGGAATGTGGAATGGTGCCAATGAGGAATGGTGCCAATGTGGAATGTGGAATGGTGCCAATGTGGAATGTGGAATGGTGCAAAAGTGGAATGGTGCCAATGTGGAATGGTGCCAATGTGGAATGATGACAATGTGGAATGGTGCTAATGTGGAATGGTGCCAATGTGCAAAGGTGCCAATGTGCAATGGTGTCAATGTGCAATGATGCCAATGTGTGTTGAAAGAAGAAGGAAAGGAATAAGAAAATGGAGTTATGTAAACAATGTTATTATTGACAAATTATCATTCGTTCAACCAAGATTAAAGTTCTCATAATCTACTGTTTTTGGTTCTCTTTTGGTGTATGATTAAGAGTCTCGTAATACCAGACTATATATTGTTTGTTTTTTTTTTGGCAATGGACCCCTCCTATTTTTCTTTTTCTAACAAACTCTTATAGATAAAGCAGAAAGTTAAGGTCATGTATGTATGTATGTCCCGAATAAAAATCAAAATCGTTTGACCAATCTTGATAAAACTTGGCGTAAATGTTCCTTAGATCAATGCAGAAACCGTAGTGTATGTTTAATGTTTCTCCCACACAGGAAGGACCCTAAATAAATAGACAAAAAGTACCTAATTGTAACTTTATTAAGGAACTAAACTTTTGAACAAATCGGGTAAACCCTTTTACCCGAAGCCGATACATTCATATCTATTAAAAACGAAAAGAGCAATAGCTTTGTTAAATAAATGGGGTTATAAAGTGAACAATTAATCGAAAAAATTTTTAGTACGCGATTCATGAATGAATATAGATCATAGACATAAATAAATATAGACTGGCCGAAGGAAGTAACTTCATGTAACTTGAAAACATGTATATCTAATGTATTCGGTTTTCCGAATTATGAAAAATTACATGATCTTCATTCTTAGAGATTAAACAAAGCTACACTGCCTCCTTATGTACAATATATATATAAGTGTGTGGCTGAAATGAATATGAATATTTAACTTTTATACTGCTCATAAATGCTGTATAATAAAGTACACAAAATTGCAAGTCACAAATTTTCGTTTCATAAAACTCTTTAATCGGCCAGTCTATATTTATTTTTGTCTATGATATAGATCTATGCCTATCTCAACTTGGCTTCGCAGCTTTCGTAAACGAATGTAGTCTCTTAAAAATGCTTTAGAAAACCAAATTTGAATGTTTATTTGATCAAAATATGAAATGAATGGACTATAATTAGTATGTTCATGTGTTAAAGTATAAAACTATCTGTGCGAAGAGAAGTTTTATCATCTTAGAGTTGAATTAGAGTTTTAGATCTAGGGATGGGATTATAAAGTAAACAATTAAACGAATTAATTTTTAGTACGCGATTCATTACGTATTGTCTAATGAAAGAATGTTCGCCAGGAAATCTGTAGTCACAGATATCAGGAACTAATTTATGTAAAAAATGCTTAAGAAACACAAAATAGAAGGTTAATTTTATTACATAATGAAATCAATGGATCTTCTTTTGTATTTTCATGTGTCAAAGTAAAAAAACTATCTGCGCAAAGTGTATTTCTTAAAATTAGATCTAGGTCTAAATCCTTTCGATCTTTTCTCATGTCAATATTGTTAACCATGGCCTAGATCCATAGATACTATAGCTTTAATAGAGTCGGAAAACTTTTTTTTTTTTTTGAAGGTCTTAATTTTGTTTTAGGGCTACAATACATACACTACGGTCTAAGTTAGTACCCAAGGAACATTCCTGCCTAGTTTTATCAAGATTGGTCAAGCGGTTTTGATGTCTATAAGTCACATACATACATAGCCTACATACATACATACATACATACATACGCCTTACTTTATACTTTATAGTATAGATATGAATATGCCGTCTGAAACCCATTTTCACACTCTACTTTTATTTTCGTGGCAAAGTAAAAAAAAAAGTGAAGGGAAAATTCTTCAAGTTTTACACACATCTAAATTCAATCCAGTAGATCAGTGGTGCCCAAACTAAGACCCGCAGGCCGCGGGTCATACCGGATAGCGAATATATAAAGTTAAACGCTCCTCCATTCGTGCCTTTGGCCAGCTAATTATTGTATATATTCTGCTGTACACTTTTTCGAGCATCACTTCACATCCCTACCATCCATACACCCTCCCTCACACAATCTCCTCCCTAACAAATCGGCCCTAGACTTTTTTTTTTAATACTATATGACTATTCTTCTGCTTTTCAGTTCTTATTCGAAATAACTCAAGGGCTCAATGATAGTTTTTGGCTTGGGCCCTTTTTCTTATTACATCCTGCAGACAGGTACATAATAATTTAAAATTTAAAGACGATTTTTCTTTTGCAACCCATTGAAAGGACTACAACAGCACGTCATGTAGGTCTACAAGAGAAATTCGGTTCATTTTCGGAAAGCTAGAAAATCTCTTTGAGAAATAGTAGTGGTGTCTGATAGGATGATGGTCCAAGTGTGCTACTATGTTGGTCTTGATTTCAACCCTTGGTACAGAAAACGTTTTTAAAAGTCATTGGAACTCACTGTATGATTAATCGAAGAATATTCGCAGGAAGACACTATCACACGATTTAGAAAAAGAAATGAAAAACGTCACTGCATGGATCAAATGCAACATGGCTTGATTTGCCTTTAATAAAAATACGATCCTTGCAAATGAAACTTCAAATTGGCAAACAAAAATAGACGAAAAATAATATTCCCATGTTACCAATCTTATTTTCTTTATAAAGAAAATGATTATGTCCCTGACCATCGGATGAAATGACAATGTCAGAGAAACAGAATTAGCCTTGCAGGTGGATGAAATTTTATCCTACTTTCCAAATCTACCCGACATACAGTTTGCACTTGCCAGAAGTCGATTCAGAGTTAAAGATAGTCAGGAGACATTGTTTATTGAACTCATTAATAGCAATGTTTTAGTTCCATTAACCTGAATCAGTTCTATGCAACAATCCTATCGCCCATGTGCCTGTGTTGCGCCTTTTTCTTCCGTTTACATTAATAGATTTTTGCAGCATATTGGGGAATTGTAAAAAGGGTCGCCCAGCTAAAAAGGTTGAGGACCGCTGATCTAGATCTAAATTTACATAAGATATATAGCTTTTTTTTCTCGCGGTTAATGTGTCAGTGGGTGGTGCTAGCAAATATATAGTAGATTGTGTTTGGTTTATTCACTTTTTTTTTCAAGAGTTCGAATCTTACTTCTAAATAAAAACTAGTAACATGTCCACTTTTTCTAAACCAGTTATCTGGACAAACAGAAGAGACAAACATAAAAGAAGACTTACTTAAGAATGACGGACATAGTTCCGACCATAACCCATGTTGGTGTACACCAGTTATTTAAAATCAAAGTTATGTTGTTGAGGAACAAACTCTCCGATGACACTGTCAATGACATGTCATCAGCTGTGACAGAGGCACCAAACATTTTGAATTAATGTCATCTTGAATTAGCACGACACATGGTTCAATATGACACAGACACGAAACAGTATAAAATGAAAGATAAAAACAGTGACCATCCATGTCAACAAATGCAAAAACTAGATGGTAAAACAATGAATGATACATATCTATATACATGTTACATTTAACATGGCAGCCCTAAGTACAACCATATAGCGAAATAATTGACAGTCCTGACCAGGATAGGAACCGTCAAGCAGCAACACTCTGTCTGTCAGTCTGTCTGGTACAATATCTGCGCACGTTACTTCTCCAACACCTATTCTCGTATCTAGTTGAAATTTTACACAATTTGTTTGTTGTACGTAATAAGACATGAATTGATACAAAATAATTAATTAAAAAGTTAATTATTTGGTTTGATATCGAAAAAGGAAAATAAATAATAGTTGTTAGAAATGTTCCAGTATATGTAAAGTTATTTCCCTTTTTACGTTTTGTACGCGTTTTTTCTCCAACTTCCTATGACGGATAAAGTTGAAATTTTGCATAATTATTCATACTTAAACACCACAAATTTGGTTGTAATTAATAAATTTATTTTCTATAGAAAAAAGGAAGCTTATCCCTGCAGTATTAAGAGTATTAAGATATATGGCAGTGATTTTTGCGATTTCTCTCCTTAGATAGGCTTTGTTTGTTTCTAAAGAAATTATTTTTTTAACAATTGCATATTTTCATAGTTACCTGTCAGTTGACTTAAAGCTGATAATGGTAGATAAGACGTGGGTTTAAACAGATTTGAAAAATAAATCTGTTCAGGATAAACCAAAGTGGTGCTGGTTCTTGTCTGGTCCATTATATACAAGACTACGGTGACTGGCTGAGTAGAGTTTACTCTAACATAGCGATAATAGACATCTGTAGTTTGTTTTTTTGCGAAACAAACAAATAAATAAATTGATAAAATTATATTAGTATAATTGTTATTGATAGATTGAAATAAATGATACATGTATACCTGTAGTCTGCAATAAGTATCTTACTGTAACATCTGTTGATTAAGTATTTCATAGTTAAGAGCAGGTGACTCTTGCTGCACCCTGCTGACCCCAAACCTAATCGTCACCTGCCGTTCATTATAACACTTTAGCTTCGCGGAATAGGGGTACCTGATTTGTGGAATTGGGGTACCTGTTGTGTGGAATAGGGGTACCGCTGTGTGGAATAGGGGTACCTGTTGTGTGGAATAGGGGTACCGCTGTGTGAAATAGGGGTACCGCTGTGTGGAAATGCTGTGTGGAATAGGGGCACCTTCTGTGTGGAATAGGGGTACCTGCTGTGCGGAATGGGGTACCTGCTGTGCGTAATAGGGGTACCTGCTGTGTGGAATAGGGGTACCTGCTGTGTGGAATGGGTGTACCTTCTGTGTGGAATAGGGGTACGCTGTGTGGAATAGGGGTGCCAGAGCTTCACAATTGTCGACGTGACATAAGCTCTACAAAAGATTTTAAAACGAGCTTAGATCTTTGAACATTATCTCACAAGTTAAATTTCAAAGCGCAACACGAGCTTACATTTCTAGGTTAAAACGCTGCTCTGAAGTGCACAGACATTTTGAGCATCTATGAGTGTAATACAACACCGTAAGAAACCTTGTGAAATGTATTCTTTGTAAAAATAAATAGCAGTTTGACAAATTTCCCCCTTACAGACCTCTGAGGCAGATGATGTGAAGGTCATTTGTTTCTGTAATCGACGGTCTACTGGGAGTCCTTCTTCTTCTTCTAGATATCTTTTTGCTGCTGAACTATCAGCTCTTTTGCAGACTGTGCCAAGGAAAAATAGTGTGCTGTTCTCTTCAGTTGTTCAGCACTGTCGTACAGGGTGTTGGTTATGTTGGGCTGTAGTAGTGGTAGGGCCTGCCTAAGGTGGATTAGGAAGGGGCATCCAGAAAAGGATATGGTTTATAGTTTCGTAAGGGTGGAGAATGGTCTACAAAGGGGATTTGTGTGGAATTTATTTTATTGAGATAGTAATTTAACAGAGGTGTGTGTCCTGTCCTTAGTAGGAAGATTGTAGGTTGCTCTTTGCAGGGGAGGAAGTTAATACTGTCCAGTTTGTTAGGCATGTTCACTTCCTTGCACATGGCTCTGCCTGTGTTTTCTGATGCCCATTGGTTGAGCCACTCCTCTTTTCATTGTTGACTAACATTGACCTTAGGGTGAGGTAGTTTACAAGTCTATCTGGTTGTTCCATAGATGATCCTGCCTTCGATAGCTTATCTGCCCTTTCATTTCCCATGACGCCAATGTGTCAAGGGATCCACTGTAATGTGATTTGAAGTTTAAAAAACCCAAATATACAAATGTAAAATCGTTGTTCTCATCGGGATTTGAATACAATACTTCCTGGTCAAGGAGATCAAGCACTTAACCACTCAACCATAACATCCATCCCTTATATTGATAAAAAATGATTTGTATTAAAAGGTTGTCTGATTAAGTATTTCCCATTTTATGTTAAAATGAAACTTTATACCAAACTATCTTTTGATTAGGAATTATTTTAATTATATATTTGTAAGACAATTTATACTTTAAAGTTTGTTTTAAAGTAAATACAATGTTTCGCTAAGTTTAATTTGCAAATACCTGACGATGTCAGAAACAGATTTTCATTCACAATAAAACGAACAGATTTGAAAGTTGGAGTCAGAGGTAATATTGTCACGTTCTCTGAGTTGTTGCTGCTGTTAAATCTGACATAGATCATATCAGAGAAGTTGGTGGTCGCTTGAAGATGTCCCCACTGTGGACTGGTCTTGGATAGACTTGGAAGTAGAGCCAAATAGATCCGCGTGTTAAGACTGGTTATAGCTGTGGAAAGACGTTATTCAATTTGTAAACATCAAGCCAACATTTTCTATCGTATCACTAATCGTTTTAAAATTGTATGTCTTATTTGTTTTAATATCATCTGTTGTCAAAGATGTAATAATATATGTCTAATATTCGTGATACCAGCGTATGCCCATTACGGAGCAATGGCGTCTTTAATCATAGTTTAATGGAAGCGTTTGAAGAGCCTTTGATAAATTTTCTAGAGCCCCCATGTCTCAGAGCTATCAAACAGTCTGATGATAAGCATTGTTACATAAGCATTCATTTTTTGTTGGTAGATGGAACTAGCTTATCTGCCACACACTCGATTGGCGACAGTGAAAAACTTAAAGGAAATGCTCTCATGAAGACGTCGCCTTACAAATAACCACATTTTGATGTGGACAATATAGAGGCAGTACTTTCCGTTCAACCACTGTGTCGGCCCGAGACCAGTCGTCACAACCTGTGGGCAGTTTAGGCCAATAGCTAGTTGCCACATAACAGGTCTTGATAGCACGTTATTGGTTTTAATTGCCCACAGGTTGTGACGTTGCATGTCAGTGTTGAGGCCTTGTATAACAAATGGACACCTATGCCGCATAAAGGGTTGACTGCATTTCAAAGGCTGTCTTTTTTTTTTTGGAGAGCATAAAGAAGGACGGCGTTACAGAGGTTCCCGCCAACTCAGATTTGCCATCACTGGCATAGATGAAAGTAAGCGGAAGTAGGCTTGTGAAAGGGACTGCTTAAGTGCCATCATACAAATCGTGGAAGACACTTGAGGCCCAATCAAAAGTCCTTGCTGAAGACAGGCGCAGACGACGAAAAAAACAATTAAAGTACCCCCCCCCCTCCAAAGACAACGGCTTTGTCTGCATTGAATGTGGCAAAATATTCAGATCGCTACTAGGTTTGCTAAGTCATGTGAAACACTGCATTCATCTTTAATCTTCGAAAGTCGAAGAAAATTGCCAAAATTAAAGTATTGGCCTATTACAAAACAAAACTATTGTATTAAATTGTATACTTTTAAAGATATGTTATCTCTATGTTAAAACATATGTTGTCGAAAAGTACATCATTGGCATTTTAATTGTAAAACAGTTGTAATCTTTTTGCACGGTTATCTCTAATGAAATGTGGGAAACGTGGTCGAGAGGCTAAGTGCGCTTGAACTTGGCTTGGCTTAGCTACTATGAAGGGGGCTCGAAGTTGGACCCCCTAGTCGAGCAGAGTTGTGTTTACTGTGCGCCTAAAGGCAGCACGGAAAACATTCTCCCAGATACCCCTCCCCCAACTGGTACACAAATGAGATTGGAAAAAAAGCGTAAAGAGCAAGCTATAGGTATGAAGGTAATGC
Source organism: Biomphalaria pfeifferi (assembly GCA_030265305.1). Classification (NCBI taxonomy): domain Eukaryota; kingdom Metazoa; phylum Mollusca; class Gastropoda; family Planorbidae; genus Biomphalaria; species Biomphalaria pfeifferi. The sequence continues at coordinate 402,593 of JASAOG010000003.1, read as the reverse complement.
TATATAAAGCTTTAATTATTTATTTATTTTTACAAAAAAATGATAATTTATTGGCTCAAACCAAGATAATAAATACATTGGTAATAAATACTTTGGTAATAAATACATTGGTAATAAATACATTGGTAATAAATACTTTGGTAATAAATACAATGGTAATAAATACATTGGTAATAAATACAATGGTAATAAATACATTGGTAATAAATACATTGGTAATAAAGAGTAGAATATACTTGTATCAACACATTTTGTATTAAACAAAGATGAGTAATACTTTGTACAGCCAAAGGTAATCTATTTGTACAACCAAAGGTAATCTATTTGTACAGCCAAAGGTAATCTATTTGTACAGCCAAAGGTAATCTATTTGTACAGCTAAAGGTAATCTATTTGTACAACCAAAGGTAATCTATTTGTACAGCCAAAGGTAATCTATTTGTACAGCCAAAGGTAATCAATTTGTACAGCCAAAGGTAATCTATTTGTGCAGCCAAAGGTAATCAATTTGTACAACCAAAGGTAATCTATTTGTACAGCCAAAGGTAATCTATTTGTACAGCCAAAGGTAATCTATTTGTACAACCAAATGTAATCTATTTGTACAGCCAAAGGTAATCTATTTGTACAACCAAAGGTAATCTATTTGTACAGCCAAAGGCAATCTATTTGTACAGCCAAAGGTAATCTATTTGTACAGCCAAAGGTAATCTATTTGTACAGCCAAAGGTAATCTATTTGTACAGCCAAGGGTAATCTATTTGTACAGCCCATGGTAATCTATTTGTACAGCCAAAGGCAATCTATTTGTACAGCCAAAGGTAATCTATTTGTACAGCCAAAGGTAATCTATTTGTACAGCCAAAGGTAATCTATTTGTACAGCCCATGGTAATCTATTTGTACAGCCAAAGGTAATCTATTTGTACAACCAAAGGTAATCTATTTGTACAGCCAAAGGTAATCTATTTGTACAACCAAAGGTAATCTATTTGTACAACCAAATGTAATCTATTTGTACAGCCAAAGGAAATCTATTTGTGCAACCAAAGGTAATCTATTTGTACAGCCAAAGGTAATCTATTTGTACAGCCAAAGGTAATCTATTTGTACATCCAAAGGTAATCTATTTGTACAGCCAAAGGTAATCTATTTGTACAACCAAAGGTAATCTATTTGTACAGAACAAGAGCCTTTCATTTGGACACAACTTTATTGATGAACATAAATATTTATATTTGTAATATTCATTTTTCATTTTTTTTTACCTTTCTCGCAAACAAAGGCGTGCGTTTCTAATTCATTTCTGGCCTTCCAAGAAGACGTATTGTCAACATTGTTCCATAGTAGACTAGTGTTCAAACAGCTGCCTTTCACAAATGTGGTGAAATTAGTGAAATTACTAGATACTATGCTTTCACTGACAAACCATTTAAAAGTTGAACTACAATCTTTATTTCTGCCACCAATCCAGGCTGTTTTTAAGAAAGATGCAATGATCGAAAGTTGCAAATGATTTATAAAAAGTAAATCTCAATTTTAGAAAATTAGTTTGTACACAAATGTTTCAAGTTGTTTAAAATAATCATTTCAATAATATTTTCAAAATATTTGTTTAACCCAAAATTTTACTAATTGAAGTACCCGTCTTAGACAAAAGTAAACAAAACTTAACTAATAAAATATTAATTACAGGATACTGTTTTGATCATAATTTAATTAGATTTAAATAAGAAAATTAACTTTTCGGACGAACCTATTTATTATACTTTCTTATGTAACTATAACTATATTGCAACACATGAAGGGGGCCCGAAGTTCGACACCCGACTCGAGCAGAGTTGTGTTTACTGTGCGCCTAAAGACAGCACGGAAAACCCTCTCCCAGATACCTCCCTAGCCCCACTGGTAGACAAATGAGTTTGGAACATAGCGCTCAGAGCATGCTATACGCATGAAAGTAATGCTATATAAAAGCTATAATTATTAATATATTTATTATTATTATAAAAATATATTCAAGAATAAGCTTGATCGGAGAATGCATGTGAGAGAAATAACATTAATAATTATTGAAGTGGACTAAACCCTACAAATCTGTGATTACTGAAAGATTAATTTCCCTTTTTGGTATTAAACAAAGTAATTAATTACCTTCTGTAATTTTTTGACATATTTTTTTTTAATTTTGTAAATTGATTCATGTCTTGTCTACGCCAATGAATAATTTTGCAAAGTTTTAATTGATCCAAGAATAGGTGTGGGAGAAATGACGTGTACATACTTTTTACCAGACAGACAGACAAGACAGTCAGAGTGAGTTGATTAAAAAAAAACGAAGTTCAGATTACTTTGATTAAATTAAATATTAAAAAATCCCGTAAGGCAGTGCTTTAGGAATGTCTATTCCCCAGAATTTTTAAAAACGCTAATGAGTCATCTAGATTATTACACAGACTCCCGGTTAATACACACCTGTTCTGTTATACAGATAAGAATTTATTACGACTTGGAGCGTGTCAGTATATGGTTCAGTAAGATGAGAATTTGCATATAGACAATATTGCTGGAAATATAACATTAAAGAAGTCTATTAGGCTGTAAGAAAGTGAAGGATAATAGATGTGTTTTTGTTGAATGTGTGGCCAGGAGGCAAAACACAAAACAACAGTTACTTAAAAACAAGGAAAAGAAAAACGAATAGTTAAAAAAAAGTTATGGAACAAACCAAATAATTACTGTTATTTATCTCAAGATGGCAGGGTTTAGTTACTTTGTAAAATACAATTAAATTAATTACTACTACTTGAAAAAAAAATCATTGATTCAGGTGTATTGTCATCGAGTATAAATAATTATGCAATATTTCAACTTGATTGGAGAATTGTGCTTTGGAAAACATAATGTGACAAAACGTAATAGGGGAATACATTCATAAATACACCAACACCTCTTATTAGGTACTTATTTCGATATAAAAAATGAATTAATTACCAATAATTAATTAACTAATTGGTTATTTTTCTTAAAATTTATACATGTTTTGCCAGGGGCAATGAATACAGTGCAAAGTTTGGAAATGGAAAAAAAAGTTTTTTTTTTACCAGACCGGCAGACAGAGAGAGTTGATTTAAGCTTTGTAAACGCTTGCTTACCTATTGAGGGGGTAAACGACATTAAAATAGTACCGTTAAACAAGACCAATTGTAACACATGTATAGTTACCTGAGCTTTCTCCCAGGTTAGAGCGTAGTTATAATACTTGTAGCACTTGCCGTCACCGAACAGTGAGCCAGACAGATACGTGTCACATGGATCTGAGGGGGAGCAGTTTAGGGTTAATTGTTAATGTTTATTAACGTTTTATATTTATTTTCAAACATAAATAATAGAATAAGGATTTTAGTCAAATGTTAATATCCTTAGCGATCTCTGGTTCATTCTACACTGGACGCGGTGCCAGAGTCAATTCCTGTAGGCGAGATCAATCGTTATCAAGGGTCTGCACGACGTGGAAGCCAGCTATTGGTCTTCACTGCCCTCAGATTGTGACGTCGAAGGTCAGTGTTGAGGTCTTCTATTGCGAATGGTCTCGCTGTAGGCCACAATCAACCCGGGACGCGGTGCTATTCGACAACTTTGAAAATCATGTTCACTGTGCATAATGAAGCCGAACAAAAACATTTTCATTGGACTCTATAAAAAAAAACAACAGATATATATATATATATATTGTTATAAACTTGGTGGTGACATATATGGGGGGTAGTACTGTATGTTTTTAGACTAGGCAAATCGCCCCAGGCCAGCGCTACATGAGCGTTTATCATTGACGAGTGACAGTACATGGCAGTTTGGGAAGGACCCGTGTTGTAAATCCTACTCACGAAAGTCAAGGCGAATGTGATCAACCTCATCGGTCAAGCGACGTTCCCTCCGGTTCTAGAAGGTCTGTAGAGACCCTATATCATAGTGAATGTGTTGGAGTCAAATGACTTCACGTTATCTCACAATGTGACCAGTACGAGGCGAAGTCAGAACAGCATGATATGTGTAGACGGTCTGGGACAGAGGTAAGGTTTTTGTACAGTCCGTGTTATGTGTTTGATCATTGTACAGTATTTGTGATGTATTTGAAATTAAACTGTTACTGTTACTTTGAAGCCCTGAGTTGTGAAGTTCTTTGAGTTAGTTGTGTCGTATGCAGTTTGCAGAAAGCCTGGATTGTGTGAAACGTAACAATTAAACAATATATATTGTTATAAACCTGGTGGTGGCACAGATGGGGGTAGTGGTGTGTGTGTGTAGTCAGCCGACGCAAATCGCCCCAGGCCAGCGATAGACGAGCGGTCAACCCTGACGAGTTACAACGGTTAGCCGAGACGAGTGTCAACATGAAGGCTCGAGTAGGATCGACGTCATGAACAGAGCTCAGGAGCGTCACGAGGGATGTAGTCATATGACCACCCAGAATGGTCTAGCGGCGTTCGGCCCGGTTCTAGAAGGCCAGCAGGGACCCTATATAAAGAGCGAAGGTATCAGAGACGAGTCAGTCTCAACTTCCCGATCTACAGTTCGTTACAACGGCTCAGTACGAGACGAGACAGAGAGACCAGTGGCGGAGAGAGATATTTGTACAGTCTTGTGTTACGTGCTGCCAATTGTACAGTGTTGGCTGTTATTTATTGACATTAAACTATTACGTTATTTTGAAGCCAAGAGTTGTCAAGTTCTTTAAGTTGGTGGTGTCGTTTGGTGCAATTTGCAGCGAGCCTGGATAGGGAGATTCGTAACACTGGTGTTAGAAGTGGGATCTGCAATGGCTACTACGAAAACGCTAGACCAACTCCTTGTGAAGGATCTGAGGCAAGAGCTCCGTAATCGAGATTTGAAGACGAACGAAACAAAGAAACGTTACAAGCACGCCTTCGGGAAGAACTGGTGAAGGAAAAAAAGAAGATCAGGACACATATCTTTTTGAAGTCGAACCGGACTTGCTAGAACAGATGGCAGCTATGTAGGGACAGATTGCCAGTAGCAAACAGGAGCAGATGGCAGCTGTTCGTGAGGAGATCGGTTCTATGCGAGAACAGATAAACTCGGGGCAAGAAAGCAACAATTCCAAGATAGATGCCATGGACACCAAGGTAGATGCCAAGATAGATGTCATGGCCTCGGGAATCAAAACCGAGTTATTGGCTATAAACCAACGCTTACATGCTGTGGAGGAGAGAATCACCACCATTGACGAACAGATGAATCAGAGGGTCGACGCAGTGAAGGCAATCGAAGAAATGAAAACGCAAGTTCACTGTAAGCACACTAATGCACCGGAAGCAAGTATGACGTCATTGGTGCCAGAAAGCTCCGGAAAAATGAAGCCTCCCGTATTTGATGGTTCCGTGTCCTGGTCAGTGTACAAGAAGCAATTTGAAGTAGCGGCTAAAGTTAACAAATGGAACAGTGAGGAAGAGAAAGCAACTACCCTTGTGTTATCTCTAAGAGGAAAAGCCTCGAATTGCTCCAGTCCTTACCAAACCAGCAAGATTTCGCCGCTCTCGTCCAAGCTACGGAACTCCGATACGGGGACGAACATCTGCAAGAAGTTTATCGAGTGCAACTGAAGACCCGACAACAGCGCCCCGATGAAACACTACAGGAGCTAGAGACAGACATCGAACGCCTCGCACATCTAGCCTACCCAACCGCCGCACAAGATTTTCTGGAAGTTATTATTACAGACGCTTTCATTGATGCCCTTCGAGACCCGGAGTTAAAGAAAGCCACCAGAGTTAGCGTAAACGTAAGGCCAGTGAAGCCCTCATATACGCTCTCTCATATGAAGCCGCCAAAGACGCATCAGGGAGCACTCATCAAGGCCGAAGGTTAGAAGTCAAAGAGGAAGAATTTACACAACTTGTGAGAAGGGTGACAGAGGCACTAGATGAACGACGAACAAACCAGATACCAGAAAGTCAACCTAGGGTTCCTGTACGATGCTGGAATTGTGGTGAACTCGGTCATATACAAAGAAGCTGCAACTACCGTGTGACTTGCTATTCGGGATTCCGGGAGATGTGCCAGCCTCTTCGACAGACTATGTCGCGAATCTCCGAAAACGGATGTAGAAAACTCACGCTCTAGCCCGCAGAAACATCAAGATCAACAGTGACCAGATGAAGACAAGGTACGACAAACGGGCCAATGACGCTGGGTTTCATGAGAACGATCTGGTGTGGCTGTACAACCCACAAAGACGAAAAGGCAAGTCCCCAAAGCTTCAAACAGACTGGGAAGGACCCTACCGCGTGATAAAAAGAATCAACGATGTTGTGTATCGAATACAGAAGAGCCCAAGGTCCAAACTGAAGGTCGTCCACATCGACAGACTCAACAAGTACTACGGTGAAGCTGGATCTGCCCGGGACGGACAGATCTAAGGAGGGGGCAGTGTTATAAACCTGGTGGTGGCACAGATGGGGGTAGTGGTGTGTGTGTGTAGTCAGCCGACGCAAATCGCCCCAGGCCAGCGATAGACGAGCGGTCAACCCTGACGAGTTACAACGGTCAGCCGAGACGAGTGTCAACATGAAGGTTCGAGTAGGATCGACGTCATGAACAGAGCTCAGGAGCGTCACGAGGGATGTAGTCATATGACCACCCAGAATGGTCGAGCAACGTTCGGCCCAGTTCTAGAAGGCCAGCAGGGACCCTATATAAAGAGCGAAGGTATCAGAGACGAGTCAGTCACAACTTCCCGATCTACAGTTCGTTACAACGGCTCAGTACAAGTCCGAGACGAGACAGAGAGACCAGTGCAAGAGTTGATACGGCGGAGAGATATTCGTAACAATATATATATATATATATATATATATATATATATATATCATGGGCGTAGCCAGATTTTTTTTCGGGGGGGTAGGGGTGGATCCTCCACCCCGCTGAAAAAAATTATATATATATATATATGTGTGTGTGTGTGTTTGTGTGTGTGTGTGTGTACATAATTAATCGTTATTACATTCTGACCCTTTCGGAAGACGTTTACTGTGCCCTAAAATAGGTTCTTCCTGGAATTAGTGAAAAACTTTTAGACTCCCCGCCCTTATTAGCGAAGCCCCGCCGCCGACCACTATTTCTGGTATTGAAAGCCAACAAAATGCATATTCTGAGGTATCTCCAGTGGTATTAAAATGTTTTATTTCAAAAACCTAATGTACTAATCATACTGGCTTAGACCCTCTCGCGCCGTTCGGCGCATTTTCCGGCGAGCTGTTTCAGCAACTCTTATTATGCGTAATTCATTTTGTCGGAGAACACGTCCCCCAAAACCTCATGCGACGCTCTGTCACAACCTTACTAAGGGTTCGACTCCCAGTTCGGAATATGATTTATTTGATCTAGACCTAATCTCTATAACTGACTCCTAAAATCTGTCTTAGCCATCTTTGTTGTGCCACATTTAGTGTTTTTCAATTTCGGCAGAAGACTATTCACACTTTATTAATGGAGCCCAAACCACTGGTAGAAATTTGTAACCTTTCTTGACTAAGCTCTTGGGATTACATACCTGTTTTTCGCTTTAGATTTTATATCGAAAAGGAAAGTTTTTTTCGTCAAATCATCTGTTGAGGGGTTTTAAACTAAAAAATCTCTGGAGTTTGTTTTTTTTAAATTCAAAACCCCATTTAGCTACGATCATAGAATTTGGTGACTGTAGTTTGCATTAAAATAATATTGAAGAGAGAGGTTTTCAACTCTAAATGCTCTGTAGGGGAATTTTAAACTCAAAACGATCTGGAGGGGTTTTAAACTTTAAAGAAAAAAGCCATCTGGAGGAGGGGGATTTAAACTCAAAACCTCTTTGGCTACGCTCATAGAATTTTGAGTGTGTAATTTGCTTTTTTTAAATTGAAGAGGGGGTTTATTGTAAATTTTGGAGGGGTTTTAAAATCAAAATCTTCCTTAACTGTGCTGTTGGAATTTGGTGATTGTTGTTTGCATTTTTTTGTTTTGTTTTATAGAATAGGGGGATTTAACTGCAAAAACTTCTGGTAGGGGGTTTAAAATTCAAAATCCCCTGTAGGGTGTTTTAAACTTAAAGCCCCCTGGTAGAGGGATTTGTATCTCAAAACCCCCTGATAGGGGTTTTTTAAATCTCAAAACCCCTGGAAGGGGGATTTAAACTCAAAACCCCCTGGTAGAGGGTTTTTAACTTAAAACCCCTTCGGTTGTGCTGTGGCAAGTGATGATTTAGTATTAAAATCTCACCTAAAATAAACAAAATGAAAGCAAAATTAGTCACTTAATTCCGTTCCCCCCTTGCGAGGGGGGGGATTTCATTTCGGGGGGGGATTTCATTTCGGGGGGGGGGGGGGTGGTGGAACCCCAAGAACCTACCCCCTGGCTACGCCCATGATATATATATATATATATATATATATATATATTAAATATATAGGATCATGTGACATTGTATTGGTGTTTGAAGATCAATATAACGGTTTACGAGACAGACTTGACCCAACTGTAACTTGCATCAAGTGTTGTTTTTTTCTGTATGCCAGTGAGGGCAAAATGGCAAAAAGATGAACCCCAACTGTTTATTTTAAATACATCTTAAATAAACGAGGCCTTACCTGACTGACAGATGAGAGAGTAATTTAAGGAGCAAGAGGCATCATTCAGACGGGTTAAGTTCTCATTGACAACTAGTGACACACAGTTCTCTCTCTCATTGGTATAAGGGTTCAGCCAGTTATCTGGAGCGCTCTTGCCCCACAGGGCTGGGTTCAATGTACTGTTATCTGATGCCCACACGAAATGACCCTCTACTTCTAAATCATTGGCCCCTATCCAAGTGATGACATTGAACGCTGGAAAACAAAAACTAGTTTAAATATTCTTGTTGAGGTTTCAGACATAGTTGACACTATTTCAAAGAAAATTCGTTAACATTTTTGTAATAGGAAGTTACAGCCCTTATTTTTTTGTTTGTTCAAAGTAGTTCAGATATTTCACATGAACACTTAACACTGTATTGGTCTAGATTTGATCAAAACATATTTTTTTCTAAATGTTTTTGGGCTTTCACAGCCATACATCTAGCTACATAGATACAAACACATTAAAAATATCAGATTGCAGTGTCACTCTAGAAAAAACATTGAGTCAAGATTGCAGACTTAAACAAAGTAAGACAAGAGAAAAGATCTTGACCTGTCCATTTGTTAATGTTCGACTGACTACCATGAATGAAGGAATAATTGTGCAAAGTTTTAAATTGAAACCGAGAATTGCAAATGTGAGAAAAAAAAATAGTTCAAACTTTGTACATGACAGACAGAGAGACAGACAGAGTGAGTTGAGTAAGCTTTGTGAAAACAACTCACTCTAGAGAACATTCAACCACCACCATCAACACATTGTAGCATCTGAGACTTTGGGGATAGAAGTTTAACATTTAATTAGATGTCCCGACTTGATACTTATTTTACTTATCATTAAACTTTCCAATCAACCATAGAGATGTTACAGAAGACAGACTGACACTAGTTCTACATTTTCTACAATTACAATGAATCAAATTAAAAATAACTCTTTTTTTGATAAATGACTGAGGTAATGGCTCCAGTATATTTCTGTCTCTTGTGCACTATGTCGTGACTGTGTAGATCAAAAAAAATTTTTTTTTACTAACAATGTAATGATAAGGACCTCATTGTTCACAAAGGCGGTTGTTTTCTTGCCTCTCTCTCAGTTAGGACTAAGACAAAAACAAAGACTAAGACTAAGACTAGGACTAGGACTAGGACTAAGACTAAGACTAAGACTAGGACTACGACTAAGACTAGGACTAATACTAAGACTAAGACTAAGAATAGGGCTAGGACTAAGACTAAGACTAAGACTAGGACTACGACTAAGACTAGGACTAATACTAAGACTAAGACTAGGACTAGGACTAGGACTAAGACTACGACTAGGACTAAGCCTAGGACTAGGACTAGGACTACTTTATAGATCTTTATTGCAGTACTGGTCAAACATCTGAACAGCATGTACACCAATACGCCATCGCATACAACATTTGTGAAAGAGTTTTAAAAGAAGATAAAGAAAGATTTGAATTCGACCAACTCGAGACATGGCATAGAAACAAACGACAGAAAGTAGAAGCCAGTTTCACATTTTAGTTCAAGATGGCAGGACGACGTGACCTAGTGACACCTTAGAAACACCTTTTCATTTTTTCTTTTCAAAGTTTAACGTGTTTTCACTTAAAAAGTAGTATCCCTTTTTTTTCACGTCGGTTTAATATTTAACCAACAGTTAGGTGTTCATGATTTTTTTGAAAAGGAACAGTTGTTGACCACATGACACCCTCGTTGACCGTTGGCCACAGAAGCAGATGAGCTTCACATCATCTGCTCTATAGACCACAAGGTCTGAAAGGAGAACATTACTTTTACTTAGTGTACAGTTGTTGTACATTTGATTCAGCAATCATGTTTTGTTGAGAACACCTTACAGCTATGAACTGTTTGATCAACTACTTCTTCAGTAGCTACAAGTTCCTGACAACTGTGATATTTGAACTGATCTTACCTCCATTCCTCACCACATCTACCAGTTTATAGATGGCGTTTAATTCATTCTGTGTTATAGGCTCGGCCAATTTTCCGTTGTAAAAATTTTTGCTACAAAAACCCTGTAAAACAAATAGCTGTATAAAATTAAATTATATTTTTATTTAACAAGCCAGAAATAAAACAAAAAAATCTAAATATAGGTATTCCAACTATGTTTGTGGAAATGGTTAACGTACCACATACATTCACTAGGAATTGAAGATAATTTACTTCCAATCCAAATCTTCGCCAACCTGTATGAACATAACAAGTCAGCCCTCACCAAGGAAAGAGTAAGAAGGGACGACCCAGGAATACATAGCACCGCGATTCAGAAGCAGATGCCAAGCAGATAGGTAAAGTGTGGTGACAGTTGGAGAAAAACCGATATGCCTGGAGCAAGATGGTAGATGGCCACAAGCAATGATGAGATTATCTGTTAAAAAGCTTCTTTTTCTTAGATATTTATTTATTTATCTATAGATTTATTTTTTAGGAAAGTAGCGCTACATGAACCCATACCTGTGCGCCATTCCAATTTGTATTATTTTTAAACACTTTGAAGCATTTCCCATTCACAGATATTTGACTTGTATTATTCAGACACGGGACACATACACTGTCATCTAGAATACAATTTTCAAAAATGGATGTTTTGTAATACTGTTAGACTTACAAATGAAAAAGACTTAAGAAGTACTTGTCTTCTGATGTCTGAATGTATGCATGTTTTAAAACTTATTTGCGTGTACATGTCAATTTTAAAACGTTAAAATTCTTAAAAATACAACCCAAAAAAAACAACAACAACAACAAATATTACAGGTCATATCAAGTAGGGGAAAATGTCTAGACGTACAGTTTTACTCGGAACATTTTTATTAACCCTAACTCAGAATTTAATACCAATAGCATCCTAGTAACTTCTACCAATGTACTGTTTTCATCTACTCAGTATTTCAGCTAAGTAATTTGACTAGTAATTTAGTTTATAAAGTACTACAGGAGAGATCTGCTAACTGTCCTAAACTAACAGCCAGATAGAGCCTGTCTAGAAACTTAGTATGGGTGAAAACTTACCGAATAGGGTAGAAATAAAAATCAAACCAATCACAACTATTTGTTCCATTACGTCCGTCTTGACGTCATAAATCTAAATGTGTCTAGTTTGGTGTGTAAGAAACCTGAAACAAATACACAGTACAGCATCTTTGCTCAAATGACTTCAATAAAACAATTGAATTAGGACCCACAAAAGTTCTTACAGTATCGAACATGTTGAATTTTTTTCACGCAGAGTTCAAATTACAATTATTAAAAAAATATAGTCTAAAATAAAAGTTCGTAATATAAATTAAAACTATTGTTTAGATTCCTCCTTTCCAGGTAGAAGGTAATTGAAAATGAAATAAGAAGAACAAATGGAAAATCCTAGATCAAAGACTGTCTGGAGTGAGCAACAGCTGTCGCAGTGAGAAGATGTTGAATCTTAAGTCATTGGAACAATCTTAAAACCTACTTAGTGTGAACCAATTGTTTTAATCTCTAAGCACTTCTACAGCTTCGTCCAATCAGCATAACAACCTTATAGTTCGGACTTCATGTAGAACCATTACGTTAGGCCAGTTCTACCAACCCATTATGTGTTTAAATTGACGAACGACATATACATGAGATGTCATGGAAACATAGCTCATTTGGTAATTCTAAACCTTGAAAAGAAATGTAAAACTTAATTGTAATTTAAAAAGTTGACATTCATTGATGTAAAATACAAATAAGTTTTAAAAAAACGTTAACACACGCACATATACACAATTTCATAATTTCATTTTGTTTTTTCGCCGAAAATTAACTTCTACAATAAAATAGTAACCTACATGAATTGATAGTATGGTCACGTGTCAGATCTGACGCAACGGTATACTTTTTTTAAAAGTAGATGCGTTATGTGTATTCTTTAAATTTCAATAAAATTTATATTTAAAAAATACTTATTAATTTTATTTTTTTTCAACATTACTATTATAGATCGAATTATGAAACTGTTCAATAACAAATCGTTCTTGCTATTGACAAAACTAAATTAAACTGTTTGTACTTCGATTTACTTTCAAACATAATTACTACTTCACCATTGGGTTATTTACATGTGATCTCACCACTGCCCACTACCTACGTGCTGGTATAATTCACATTATTTGAAACGAATGTACACAAACCATGTTGCATGCGTTGCTGGCTAGGTTAAAACTCATTGATGCAATAGTCTGTAGACTTGCAACTAAACAATGATTTACAGGATGTTACTTGTTTACAATAGAAACATAAACAGATACAAATATCTACCATGTTTGAATGACGCTGCACACTGCTCTAATGCTGTACAAAGGTGAATTCAACCGAGAATTTTAAATGAATGCATTAACAATGACATTCAATTCAAAGAAAGACAGCTTCCACACCTTTTTAATTTAAGCGAATTTTATCACTAGCTTTAAACATGCCCGCATTATTTACTATTGATTTCTATAGGTGGTTTTATTTTCGTTTTGCATCAAATGTAACTATAACGTTTGAATGGAAATCGTTAGCGCGTTCGGAATAAGAGGATTCTAGTTTGTTAAGCTCAATTCTGTTTCACAGTCAAGGGAAGACAACTGTATTTCAAGTTGTTTTCTTTGTTATCTTTCCTTTTCGTTTGAGGGAGGATGTGCTTGTTTCAATGAAAGGTGCAAAAACAAATGTCATTCGACATGCATGCAAAACGAATGGATATTGAACCATACAGACAGATGTATTCAATTTTGTCAACCTGCTAGTGAAACTGAGTATGAATAATAAATCTATCAAAAGTTTATAAAACAGCTAAGCTGATGGATACTCAATGAAGCATCATACTTTAAAAGTATTCTTGAAATAAATGCTACCTAATATTGGAGCCATGGCCGTAGCCGAAAGTGGGGGGGGGGGGGGGGGTATCGGGCTCAAAACCTACCCTGAAATGAAATACCCCCCCCCCCCCTTTGGCGGACAAAGGGAATTTTAAGGCTGTTTTTTTTTTAAATATATTTTTTTTTTGTATGTGAGATTTTAGTGTTGATTCTGCACTTGTCACAGCGTAACCAAGCGGGATGATTTTAACCCATCTTCAAATAAATAAAATAAAGCCAACGACAGTCACCAAATTCCAGGAGTGTAGTAGAGAGGGGGGTAAGTTAAAAACACCCTTCCAGATTTTTTCAACACAAAAAAACAACTCTTGATATAAAACTAAAAAAAAAAACCCAGTATTCACCAAATTGAGGTTAAAAAAAACAACAACCTCTCCAATATAAAACTAAAGCAATCTACTGTCTACAAACTCTATGAGCGTAACCAAGTGGGGTTAAGAATTAAAGCTCCCCCTCCAGATGTGTTAAGTTTAAAACTCCCCTTCAGATGATTTTGACGATAAAACTTCATTTTGGATTTTAAAAATCTAACTCAAACTACATTCGCTGAATTTCATGAGCGTTGCCAAGAGAGGTTTTGAGGTTTGCCCTTCCCACCTTCCAACTGTTCCAACAAAAGGAAAAGCAAAGCTACAATTTCTAAATGTTATCTATATAGCTCAAAGAGGTTTTGTTATTACCATCCCCCTCCCAAATACAAAAGCATAACTATAGTTACCGTCTTCTACTAGTTGCTTTAATAAAGTGAAGTGAATAGCAGATTTGTTTTTTGAACTACAATTTTTTAATGGAAGAATAGTAATAGAACGCACTATTGTCACAGTCTCGGGTTAAGAGGGTGAAAAGACACGTGAAACTCCTGATATAGAAACAGGAAGTAAGGATGACTAAATTGACTTTTAGTTCAGGAAGTAGTATCTTTTGGTCCGGTGCGGACTGTAGTGACTTTGAGAGTCGAGTAGTAACTTTGAGTCAAGGAGTATCTTTCGGGCAGTAAAAGCCAGTGGTCACTTGAGACAATACATGAATTTCTAGTAGTTGATTTTCTGAGAGTTGTATATGTATTATTGAAGTATTTGTTACCCGCTGTGATGCGGACGTTACTTGTGGTCTATTCTGGAGAATTTAACATGTTGAATATATTTGATACCGCTGTTCTGCTTATGTTATGTTATGTTTCGTATTGGATTATGTAGCTTCCGAGAAGTGCAGTATTATTATTGTCATCAAATAAAATTTATATTTTGTCAGCTAAAGTGCTTAAGTCTGCTATTGGTTTTTAGTCTATACTAAAAATGGTAGTCATTTTTACAAAACTTATATCAACTCACTATGTCTGTCTGTCTGACTGTTTGTCTGGTACAAAGTTTGCACAATTATGCATTGAACGATTGGGAATAAATGCTACTTAATGAGAATGGGGCTATATATATGGATTCAGTCCCTTATAACGTTTTGACCTTTTTTCCCTCCCACTTCTCATTCTTGGATCAAGTTGGAATTTTCATAATTATTGATAGTTGATAACAATACACAAATCAATCCAAAATCAAACAATTAGTTTATTATTTAGTGCTAATTAATTAATTTTATTTATGTAGCAGAAAGGGGGCTAAACATTGAAATTTTCAGATAAATGGCAGTAGTTAGCGGTTCTTTCCCTTAGATAACCTTTGTTTTAAAACTATTTTCTTTTTATTGCTTGTTTTATTGACAAGAAAACAGATAACTAAAGAACATTACCACTCTCTTTTAGAAAATCAACAAGCTGCATGATAATACTTTCTTTTCGATTCATTTCATTCAGTAATAAGTATAGAATACTGTTATAATGTAGCCCTACCGAGGTAGCGACACTGACAGTCATAGACAGTTTTATTAATTTTTTCTTGCAAAATTATTGGTGGTAAACGGTGGTAATATCGGTATAGATCTATATAATTCTCCTCTTCCCTCAAGAGTTTGGACGAGAAGAAGAAGTAAAGGAAAGATCACTCTCTTATTTCTGCGGATAGTCACCCCCACGAAACAACAAGAGGGGGGGGGGGGGAGTGGGTATTCACACGTCGATACGGATGGCTTTGCGCTGGACTGTCCAACATTGCCCGCTCCCAACCCCCTTCGTCCTGCGGGAGGTTTGGACTAGGAAGTAAACTATCGTCAACTCTGAAGGAACATCCGAAACATGTAAAACATTTTACAAGCAAACATTTTACAAACACTAAATAGCAGGCAAAACAAGTAATCTACTATGTATATTTACAGGTCACTAAATAGGGGGGCCTGACTTAACCATTGTGAGGCCCTATTCGAAACGGATTTCGCGGGGCCAAGTTTGGGTAGGGAAGCGGACAACAAGTGAAATTGAGTTTGTTTTAGAAAATAAATTTGTCTATGCATTATATTCATTCTTTACTACGTACAGAATTACTTTACGAGCCTTGCTTGTAGCTAAGTCATACAGTATATCATAATAATTCTGTTTCCTACATAGATCACGCTCAATAGCATGAATTACCAAATGTTTCAATCTATCTTTGAGAATTGTTGACCTCAAGTAATTCATTAGTTTGAGGCGCTAGAAGCTTCTTTCAGCAGGTTACACAATTACGCTTATGCAAAATGGCCGTTTTTATTTATCGCGCGTTGGATTGATGTTTTCCATATTGAGTGACACCCCAAAATGATAACTTTTGTCTATATATTTTGGTATATTTTCATGGACTTTTCCGTATATTTTGCAATTTCGGGAGATTTCCAAGAGCTTCTGGTAAATCGACAGGAGGGCGCGGGAAATCTGTTTTAAGTTATAAAATGGTTTTAATTTAATAATTTATACACATTGAATTAGAGTGGGTCCGATGAGAGCGCGAGGCCCACTGGGGTCGCATGCAAAATAGCGGCGTATGATTGATGTCACATGAAAGGCTGGCGGTAAGTGTCTGCGGGCACGTAGCTATTGCAAAATATGGAACACTCGTTTTTTTTCAGTTCAGAAGTCATCCAAATATATCATTGTGTTTGTTCACTTCAGAAGTCATCCAAATATATCATTGTGTTTGTTCACTTCAGAAGTCATCCAAATATACCATTGTGTTTGTTCAGTTCAGAAGTCATCCAAATATACTATTGTGTTTGTTTAGTTCAGAAGTCATCCAAATATACTATTGTGTTTGTTCAGTTCAGAAGTCATCCAAATATACTATTGTGTTTGTTCAGTTCAGAAGTCATCCAAATATACTATTGTTTTTGTTCAGTTCAGAAGTCATCCAAATATACCATTGTGTTTGCTCAGTTCAGAAGTCATCCAAATATACTATTGTGTTTGTTCAGTTCAGAAGTCATCCAAATATACTATTGTGTTTGTTCAGTTCAGAAGTCATCCAAATATACTATTGTGTTTGTTCAGTTCAGAAGTCATCCAAATATACTATTGTGTTTGTTCAGTTCAGAAGTCTTCCAAATATACTATTGTGTTTGTTCAGTTCAGAAGTCTTTACTTTTCCCCATTAGAGTACCCATTAGAGCTGGGTGGACTTAGAGGAGCCCGAAGTTACCGAAATTAAAAATCCCAGGATTCGAACCCCGGACCCCGGTTCGGAAGTCAAGCGCTTTACCGCTAAGCTACCACTTGATTCATAATGTCGTGGATTTTACATAATATATATTACTCTTCCAATAGAATTGTTTACTAAATTTCAGTCTTGAAAAAAAAGAATAAAACGCTAAATAGTAGATCTGATTCTCTAATATTAAGTACACATTTTTTTAACCAAAACTTTGATAGAAAACTTGAACTATCCGATTGATTTGTTCATTTTTCTCACTTGTCCTTTTAAAGTGCTCTTACACACTATTACATGTTTGTCTGTTCCTTAAAGTGTTTGACCCAGTTCTGAATTTTTAAAAGCTGCAATTCATTCATAAAAATTCGAATAATAAAAGTAGAAATGAAATATTAGTTGAAGCTCTTCTAGTTGTGTATCTAGAGGACTGAAACAATAGTGCAAATCAGTTAAATACCAAGACTTTAATTTACTTGCTCTATGGGACTCTTCCATTACGGTAAATATATTTAAATTTATCGTTTTTAAAGGCTATACTACAAACAAAAAACTTTTTTAAATAAATTCTTTTTAAAATTATAAACTTTCTTTAACTTAGAATTAATGCGAAATTAAAGGAAAATATTGATGTAACTGTATTGACAGAGCGATAGAGTTAATTTTGTTTGTGACCAACTGACACACGTAACACAAGCAATTTCACATGCTACATGGCTGTCAACAGTGTCAATGGACAAGGGACAGTACTAGTACACGCAAATATGGCCCGTGTTATGGTCATGTGATAGAAAGCCTTCGTAGGAGAAATAACTGTGTACAGAATTCACCACAGCCAGACAGAGTGAGTTGATATAAAATGCGTAATTTATTCCCAACAGACAACGGCTTTGTCTGCATTAAATGTGGAAAAAATATGCACGTCGCAACTGGATTTGCGTAGTCATGTGAAATACTGCACTCATCCTGAACTTTCAAAACTACACATCATTTTCATCATCATTAGGCCTATAGTGTCATAAATAAACAATTTAAATTTTCCCTAGGCCTAAATACACACAAATTTTTATTTAAACTATGTACTTATTTTACTTTATATCCGATCAACATATTTCGTATAGGTTATCAATATTTATAACTTTATTTATGGTTTTAAAATGATCTCAAAAACACTATAAAATATTTAACAACTTTTGCTAAGTCGGAAATGACTAAGATGCAGAGAACAGATGACAGAATAATAATCCCTGTCCCCCCACACACTTGTGCAGATCTCCTGGAGTCTGGAGCACAGATCAGACTTCTTTTGTAAGAGGACAGTTCCAACTGGTTTACTGTCAAATAGGAAACAATGGCGTCTATTTCGGCTTTACTGCTGATCGGGGTCGTCGCGGAGTTCCCCAATATTCTTTTTGTGGATACATCATGGCTGGTATTGGATTGAGTCTGTGTGGTTAGGGTTGTTTTTTCTTGTGTGGTTGTATCTGCGATGGTTGTTATTTCTGATGTCATGTTAAGAGACTGACTAGAGTATATCATCTCGGTAGTAGTGGACTGGAAGCTAGAGTCACTAGTTGTGTCCCTTTCTTCTGGACATAAAGTTGGACGTTCGTTTCTGATAGACTGCAAGTATGACTTGTGTTGGAACTAAAATATTCAAAGATACACATTAAACTAAATTTTGAGCATTGAGTTTATCGAATAAAAAAAGTGTAACCCTAAGTGTGCAAGTTCACATCTGTTAAGTAAATACGGCAACAGCGTAGACATGTTAGGTTTTCCAGCTAAATGTTTATAGATATTGAGCCTAAAACAGTTTCGTGTGTTTGAAAAAAAAATTATTATGACAAATATCTTAGCATAAATTCATTTGAATACAAAATATAATTAAAATGAAGATATATATACAGAGAGAGAGAGAGAGAGAGATTGATAGATAGATAGATAGATAGATATATAGATAGATAGATACTATGTACAGTTACCACTTCAAGGTTTGAAGGTTGTGCTGCGTCCTTAATCCCCATTGGGTGACAAAAAGATGACGTCGACTCATAGCCAATCACATACGCTCCAAATCGTCTTTGTGTATTGGCTAGCTGGATATGTAAGTATGTCACGTGACTAAGTAAGGTTGTGTCACAGCCTAAAAGATTGGTACCTATGTGAGGAACTAAACATTCAATATGAAGATCAAAGCAAAGATCTTTAGTTAAGATTTTTTTTTAAAAGGGAAAATAATATTCGTAAAGTAATAAGTAGGAAACAATGGTGTCTAAGTGGTAAAGCGCTTAGTTTCCAAACCGAAGTTCTCGAGTTCTGTTTGAAGATTGATTTTGAGTTTAAGACAGCCCTGAGTGCAACCATCTCTAATGGATACCTGGCATAAGTTGGGGAAAGTAAAGGCGGTTGGTTGTTGTGCTAGCTACATGAAACCCTCGTTAACCGTTGGCCATAGAAACAGATGATTTTATACCATGTGCTCTGAAAAGTGGTACTTTCCAACTTTTTACAAATTCTATATCAAATCACTCTGTCTTTCTGTGTCAAATTGTGTTCACATTATTTCTTCAACACCCAATCTTGGATCAAGTTGAAACTTTACACAATCATTTATTGCTACCGAACAAAACATGAATCAATTGAAAATAATTAAGCAATTAGTCAATTAATTACTGGTTAATTAAAACTTTTATAATAGAGAGCAGTCAATAATGGCTTTAAAAAAAAACGTAAATGTTATTTACCCTTTAAATAAGCATTCTCATTGAACAAGAACTATTAAACTTACCAGTAATATTTTGACATGTCCACTGTACTGACATGTCATTAGTCACTATGTCCGAAGAAGAGTTGACCTCAGCAATAATATAAATATTGACTGTGTAGATATCAGAAACTTTTGCAAAGTTATACTCATATCTCCAGTGACTGGATGCTAGCAGGGATGTTACACATAACTCCTGGTGGCTGTCTAGATTAGGTAGAAATATATAAACCTATGTAAGTATTGAAGTATTTTTAACGTTTATTGCATAACTTACAGTTCACTATTCCATGAAGTATAAAAGACCAAGATCAAATTATTACAAAGTTTGTATCATTTCACTCTGTCTGTCTGGTAAAAGGTTTGAAAAAGTTATTTCTCCTAAACCCATTCTCGAAACAAACTAAATATTTCACAATTATTTGTGTACCAAAAAAAACAACAACAACATAAAAATAGTTTTAAAAATTACAAAATATTATATCAACTACTGGCAATTTATTATTTTGCTCGATACAAACAAATGAAAACAATCCTTAAGTTTTAAGCAATATGGCTAAATGTGTAAGGTTTCGTCTTTGTAAATGATTGCACATGTTATTTCTCCCACACCCATTCTCGGATCAATTTGAACCTTTCCATAATTAATTATTGTACCTAACAAAACATAAATCAGTTTAAAAATTTAGCCAATTAGTTGATCATTATTGTTCGATATAGTAGAGAACGAAGAAGAAGTTTGATATAGTTGTAAATATGGCGTTATTCCCTTACATATATATATATATATATACATGGGCGTAGCCAGGATTTTTTTCGGGGGGGGGGGTTTAGGGGGGATTTTTTCTCCGATCCCCCCCCCCCCGCGGAAAAAAAATTTGTATATATCTATGTGTGTGTACATAATCTTCATTACATTCTGACCATTCATTCTTTCGGAACACGTTTATTTTTTTGCCCTAGAATTGGTTCTTCCTATAGTTAGTGGAAAAATTGTTGACTCCCAGCCATTGTTAGCAAGGGGTTCTGGGGGAGCAAAAGGAGCTCCCCCAGCGCGGGGCAAAGCCCCGCCTCCAAGAGCACTATTTCTGGTATTGAATGCCAACAAAATGCATATTCTGAGGTGTCTACAGTGCATTTTCCAACTATTAAAAAGTCTTATTTCAAAAACCTAGTGTGCTATTCTTTCTGACTTAGACCCACCCGCGCCGTTCGGCGCATTTGCCATCAAACTGTTTCCACAAAAATCTGTCACTGGTTATGTCTGAAGCCTCTTCCCACCTGCTCTGAGGACCTCCATGAATGTGTGGCGCCAAGTTGTTATAGGATGTCATCCCATTTCTTATTATGCATAATTCATTTTGTCGGAGAACATGACCCGCAAACTTCATGCGATGCTCTGTCACAATCTTACTAAGGGGTCGACTTCCAGTTCGGTATAGGATTTCCTTGATTTAGACCCGATCTCTATAACTGACTCCTAAAATCTGTCTTAGCCATGTTTGTTGAGCCACATTTAGTCTTTTTCAATTTAGGCAGATGACTATTCAATGCACTTTATTAATAGAGCCCGCCACTGGTAGAAATGTGTAATCTCTCTTGAATACGCTTTTGGAATTAGGTGACTGTAGTTTGCTTTAGATTTTATATCGAAAATGGAAGTTTTATCGTCAAAATCATCTGTTGGGGGTTTTAAACCAAAAATCTCAGGACTAAGTTGGGTATTTTTTTTTAATTCATAACCCCAATTAGCTACGATCATAGAATTTGGTAACTGTAGTTGCTTTAGAATAATATTGAATATAGAGGTTTTCCACCTCAAAACGCTCTGTAGGGGGATTTTAAACTCAAAACCATCTGGAGGAGCGGGGTTTAGTCTCAAAACCTTCAATTGGCTTGGGTATGCTAAAAATTCTTTTGTAATTTGCTTATTTTATATTGAAGAGGTATTTTTTAGCTTCAAATCCCTCTGGCGGGGGGTTTAAACTCAAAACCCCTTTGGCTACGCTCATAGATTTTAAAGTGTGTAGTTTCCTTTTTAGCGGCCCCCGAAAGGGGAAAGGATGCTATTAGTTTTGTGCGAAATGTCTGTCCGTCTGTCCGTCCGTCCCGTTAGATCTCGTAAACTAGAAAAGACATTGAAAATCTGACATCGCAATATTTTAGACCATTCAAAGTTCTGATGCAACGGCTACTTGTTTTTTTCTGAAAGCGAAAAATCTAATTTTTAAAATCAGTTATGCAAGCAGTTTTTTAAAGAGAAAAAGCTAATTAGTATGCATTATAAGTTAGACCTAAATGAAAACAAATAGTAATCTTGTAAACCTTTTTTTTTTTTTTTTTTTTTTTTATATCTAAACCAAATAAACAGAAGGCTACCTCTACATAATTTTTTGACCATTCGGATAAGAGATTGAGCATTATCAAAACAATTACATCAATCAAAAGACTTCAGTTAGGTCAGGAGTGGCGCGGTAGCTGAGCGGTAAAGCGCTTGGCTTCCGAACCGGGGGCCCCGGGTTCGAATCCTGGTGAAGACTGGGATTTTCAACTTCGGAATCCTTAGGCGCCCCTGAGTCCATCCAGCCCCAATGGGTACCTGATATTAAGTTGGGGAAAAGTAAAGGCGGTTGGTCGTTGTGCTGGCTACATGACACCCTCGTTAACCGTAGGTCACAAAAACAGATGAACTTAACATCATCTGCCCTATAGACCACAAGGTCTGAAAGTTGAACTAGTTAGGTCAGGTTCACATCTAACTTTGCATTCACTTGCACCTATCCCTTGATCTGCTGTACCATTGGGACACTAAACAAGATCTGTCAACCTTCTTTCTCCATTCTTATCTCTCATTTGTCTTTGATATAATTTCATTTGGATGTTCTTTCTGAAAATATTGAAGCCTGCCTGGGTGGACCACTTCGTGGGCCGATTTTGAGTTTGTGTTTCCACACAAACTGTCTTTGTAATCTTGTTTTTTTATTGAAGATGTATTTTTTAGCTTCAAACTCCACTGGAGGGGAGTTTAAACTTAAAAGTGAGTCAAAACCCATTTTGAGTGCATAATTTGCTTTTTTTTCATTTTGAAGTGGGGGTTTATCGTAAATCTTCCTTAACTGTGCTCTTGGAAATAGGGGATTGTTGTTTGCATTTTTTTTTTTGTTTCGTTTTATAGAAGAGGGGGATTTAACAGCAAAAACCCCTGGTAGGGGGTTTTAAACTCAAAACCCCCCGGTAGGGTTTTTAAACTCAAAACCCCCCGGTAGGGTTTTTAAACTCAAAACCCCCCGGTAGGGTTTTTAAACTCAAAACCCCTTTGGCTACGCTCATAACATTTTGAGTGCATAATTTGCTTTTTTTTTCATATTGAAGAGGCGGTTTATCGTAAATTTTGGAGCGGTTTTAAAATCAGAATCTTCGTAACTCTGCTCTTGGAATTTGGGGAAAGTCGTTTGCATTTTTTTGTTTTGTTTTTTAGAAGAGGGGGATTTAACTGCAAAAACCACTGGTAGGGGTTTTAAACTCAAAACCCCCTGTTAGTGGGTTTTAAACTCAAAACGCCCTGGTAGGGCTTTTAAAATAAAAACTCCCTTGGCTGCGCTGGGGCAAGTGATGGTGTAGTATTAAAATCTCACCTAAAATAAACTAAATCATAGCAAAAAAACCAGTCACTTAAGTCCGTCTCCCCTATATATATATATTTAAAGTACTTTTTACATTTGACTTTCAATTAATCCCTAATAAGACAGAGATAAAGGTGAGGGGATTGGGTGGTCAACAGGAAATGTGAGTGTGTGTGTGTGTAAGTGTGCAAGATGATCTGTGGAAAGAAGAAAATGTGGGTCAAAACCATAATGTCGTTCAGTACACAAACTGCCTGTGTTACTCTGTGACAAAATAACACTAACAGAAAATACAAATAAATTGCATACATGTAGGTTTGGACAGAATCTGGTAGACATAAAAACTTCTGTTTCCTTGAATATAACATGCTGTGTCTAGCAGGAAGCTATACGTGTCACCAACATACTCTAGAAGTATTGTCCTGTTGGAGCAAAGCTTCAAATCAAGACATAAGAAATTTAAGTTAGAATGGCAAAAAAATGTGAAGAAAAAAAAAAAAGGTTGCTGCATTTTTTTAATATGTTAGATAGATAGACAAAAATAATGACAGGCGACAGACAGACAGTTAGATAGATAGATAGATAGATGGATTAGATAGATAGATAGATTAGATAGATAGATAAAGTTAGGGTTAGGGATCAAAGGTCAAATGTTAAGAAATACTGATTACGGTATTAAAAATGCAACACTTTTGAGTTATCTCTTCTAGAGAGATCTATCCTTCTTCTAATCACAATAGGAGTCGATCTTTTTACGTTGTTAGAATTAAAAACCAAAATTCCCTATTGTGTTGTTATTATCTTTCAGTTGATTCTTACGGCAGTAATGAGTGTCCAGTTGTTGACTGCTTGTAACTTCACGTGTGTTTCGCTGTCTGGGATTCTGAATGAGAAACTGATGTAGTCGCTTCCAATGTAGGCCATTGGTAGTACATCGTCTAGTGTGGTGTCAGCAGCCATCGGGATCTGTTAGGGAATTAAATATATTATGTGTCATTCTTAAGACTAAAATATAACATACTTAGAGATACAATATGACGCGTAGGACGTAATCATCTTCTTTTTTGAAGTAACGTCTGTATTATATAAGATAAGATATTACGAGGAGATATGGAAAAATAAGCATACCAAAATGAGAAAATGCTAGATGAAAAGACTTTTACTAATGGCCTCCCTAGACCAAAATATTTACATTCACACACTACTATCGTCGCCATCAGAAAGACGGGTAGACTCTAGAATCGCATTGGCGAATACGTCGTGAAATGACTTGATTAAAAGAGCATTTTGAATCGATCTTGTTGCAGATAACTCTCGTGAAGAAAGTATGAAAGTCCTATTTAGGAGATGAAACCACGTCACTTTATATATATATATCTAATTTTTTAAGGTCATTATGTTGATGATATTAAAATCTCGATTTATAGTTATAATGCAAGTACAACTGAAATCTTCTCCTTGAAAAAACTGACCGCCTTCTCACCACCCCCGCCACCACTGTAAGTAGTTTGCACTGCACAGTTATAGAAAACGCTTCATTTCATGACTACTTTAATTGTGTAAACATTTCTTACCATAAAGACATTTTATATACGAATGAGACTTCTGCCTCGCCACTGTGTTTTTTAAATGAACTGTACAAACTCTATAACTCACCAAATGTAATTTCTTTGTGTGGTTTAATTTATACAACTTTAATTTATAAATTGGTTGTCAACTTCTTATGATTTATTACTGAAAATACCAAATCCACATTTAACTAGTTTGATTGTACTTGAAATATATGTATATATATCTTACCCCAGTTGATCCTAGTGTGAGAATCACAGGTTCAGTAGAATACAGGTAAGTTCCTTCAAGATTTGTCTGCAGGTTTATATTTAAGGTTTGATACAGGGACTCTAGAACTGCTGTCATGTTATCAACAATACTGCAAGAAAAGAAGCAGTCGAGTGAAGAACTAGTGGGAAGCTCGCTGGTACAAGTGTATAAATCTTATAGAAGATAATTTAGAAATGTTATACATAATTTGAAGATAAGTGCTACACATTTCATTGTCTAGTCGTAAGCTTTTTTTAAAACCTCGGTCTGAGTTTTAAACATTTTTATAATTTGTTAATTTATTTATAATTAATCAATAAAATTCTTAATTTATTGGCCATGAAATATTAGAATTATAAGTCTTGCTTAAGAAAAACAGTCAGGCGAGTCAGCATACTCAAATTTATAAGCTAAAAGTTTCGCTTTTAGAAGACCAAAAAGATCCGTTTGATAGGAGAAATCGGATTTTCAATATCTCTTTTATTTCATATCTAAACGCGACGGACAGACGAACAGAATAACAGGCTTCAATTTTTTTCCTATTTCGGGGGTTGCTGTAATGTAAAGTAAAAAATATGTAATACAAAGATGAAATAAATGAAATCAATTAATGCGTTTTTTAAATATTCAAATGCCTTTTACTTGTTTGAAATACTTGCTTTATATTAGACAAAAGTTAAAATAAAACATTAATTTGGCTCCATACTAAAGTTTCAGTAGTATCATAGCATTCAGCAAAAGCACTCACTCTCTCTAAATGAATTCACAAAGACCATTACCCTCTTTATTCTAAGATTTAGCAATACTTAATACAAAGAAAAGCTGTTTATTTGTCTGTATGCACGCTTTTATTTGTATTTTTTGTATATATTGTGTAAATATACTTGCATGTTTTTTCCCCCGCTTTATCTCTTTATTTAGCTTATCAATTCTAGGTTTGAAATAACATACTCTAACTATTTACCTTAAAGAGATGGTCATGTTACCAATCCAAACTGAAAGTGGCCGTGTTTCTGAGTGGAAGAATAAACTTATATTATTTGAATTACTGGACATTGATGTTACAGTCAGAGATGCTGTTGACGCTGGGGATCAAATTGTGTGATATCTTACTGTGTTTCTCCGGTACTGGTGACAAATAGGTATTGGCTCACTAAAAAGTCTATAACTCAAAAACTTCTTATTAAAATGTCACAATTTTCTTTTCATTTCACTTAGAAATGGTTTATCTATAAATTGTGATATTTTGAGCTTGAAAGGTGCAGTGTGGAATTTTAAAATTGTAGGAAATGTGTGAAATAGTGCACAAAATGGCATCTTTTGATGTAACATGAAATACCAGGCTTAGGTTAAAGTAATATTCTACTAAAAGCAAAGATTATTTAACAGACATTTTTTTTAAAATAGGTTAACAATATAATGTTATTGCATTATCTATATCTTTTTATTGTATAGTTACTTTGGTATTACTTACAAACGCTCTAAACAAGAAGAATAATAATTTTTTTAAACAAAGTTATTAATGAGATGGGAATTACTAAATGGTATCTCTGATACTGCTTAGTACACAATAAGCTCCATTTTCTTGCGATAAGGCTACATAGTAATTAACAGGAGACATTAATAGACATGGTGTCCCACATTTTTTCATTGTGGCACCCGAAACGCCTCATGTTGAATGATACCAGAAAATCTCAGAGAACTAGATACAGGTAGTTTTCTCA
This sequence comes from Biomphalaria pfeifferi, assembly GCA_030265305.1. Taxonomy (NCBI): domain Eukaryota; kingdom Metazoa; phylum Mollusca; class Gastropoda; family Planorbidae; genus Biomphalaria; species Biomphalaria pfeifferi. The sequence continues at coordinate 375,508 of JASAOG010000003.1, read as the reverse complement.
CCAAAGTTTTCAATTATAATAAGAATTAAGCTTATTATTCTCAAGTTTGATCTAAAACACATTGAATACTATTTTTTTTATCTAGGTTAATGTAAATCTTATTGTTTTATCATTGTCTGTGGTGCTTCACGGGACACTAAACAAGTCTTGATCTAGATAAAGGTCCTGTGTAGATTTAAATCTACTCTATATTTCAATTTATATGTAAATCTAGTTTTGGATCTTGTTTTTGGTGCATTGAAAGTCATAAAGCTGCTTTAGTCTATGATTAGGTCATGTTTGAGGCAGTTATGTCTAATATATTTTTAAATGATTATTGAACACACACACACAAAGGTCTAGTACATTCATTTGTGGTTATAGAAAACTATTTTGTGAATCATTTATGTATGACATGTATTTACAGACTTTTAAAAAATTGTATTTCAGCATGTATTAACAAAAAAAAACTATATATTTCATATTGGTGTACCGTTGTAGCACCCGCAACATCTAGTGATATAATAGTTATGTTATAAGGAATGCTTGAATTATTGTTGAGATATTGCAGCAAAAAATAGCCTATATATTTAGCTACAATGCAAGTATAGCATAAATTCTATTTCTTATAAAAATCTTATTTAAAATCTTTTATCAGTAGCGTTACAGGTGCTACGGTGTCCCATTTTTTAAATTGAGCGCAAACATAACGTAAGTGCTTAAAAACTTCAATTTCTCTATCTAGCTGCTTAATACAATAGAAACATTCAAATTATGCTAAGAAAGCAAACAAATTAACAGTTAGTTGTACTAAAATCATAAATGGTGTCCCTGAAATGCAATCCCACCCCTTTTTGCCAGCACTGCTGAGGAAATGTATGTATTCCAATTCATTTTCTATTGATAAATTGTTAAAGTACAATGGGTGAAGAAATGAATACACTTAAAATGAAACCAAAAACTTTCATTTTAATTTTTGACCTAATGTGACACTTTTTGAGACCAGCACTGGAGAAACGCTCATATATATATATATATATATATATGTTTAATAGAAACAGATCGAAACAATCAAATTGTGTTTCTGTTTGAGCAACATTTTGTTTCTTCGCTATATAAACTATTTGCCTCATAACATTTTATCTATGAACTGAGATCTATTGACACGTAATAAAATCAATTGACCTTCCATACCTCTCAACATAGCTGAACTACGCCATTGATTATGTAATTTTTTTTTTAAAGAAAGATAATCAAAATTTAAGATGACAAACTTAATGGTGGGTTGTGTCCCTTTAACAAAGACGAACAATAAATAAATACCATTATAAAAAGATGTGGATAATGGCAAATAGGATGACTCTGATAGAAAAGAATACATTTGGATAGGGTACAGCAAGGTGGAGCTGATTGTTGATTGGTCCATTATGTACAAGACTACAGTCACTGGTTGGCTGGAGTTGACCTCGACATGGCGAGTATAGATACCTATAATAATCAAGATATACAAATTACATAACATATTTAAAAAAAAAAACTATATGCATATGCAGATCTTTCTTTTTTGTGTCAATCCATTCAATAATAAACTAAATGGGAATTTTATCTTTAAAGAATCAGTAAACATACTGACAGTAGGCGGCTCCTGCGGGTAAAATCTCAAATCCACGTTTCAAAACAATTGATAGATGATAAATTGGCCAGAACAAACAAGATACCTGTGTGGTGTCGCTGAATGAACTCTTTATGTCTGTTGTATTTATGTGTATTTTTCTGTTATGTTGTCTTTATATGAGAAAAGAGTCCTTGGAATTACAACAAATTTCCGTAAGGATCAATAAAGCAGTCTTAGTCTTAGTCTTAAAACAGGCCGTTGTTTTCATTAACAGACTATGTTGGCGAGAATCAAATCGTCTTCCGTTTGTTGACTGTGATCTTGTTGGCGTTTCGTTTAAGCGTAATGCGAATATATTTTAGTACATAGTTTCTAAAGCAAATGAATGTGCATTAAGTAACAATGCTTTAAAAGGAAATAAATATCTGGATAAAAGATTCATAGTTCTGGATTTAATGTAAGTAGTTGTATTAGCATCGCTGTCAAGTTCAAAGCTTACAAGGAGAGTAAACTTCATGGGGATATAGAAACTAAATAAACCCGTGAAATGTTCGTATTAAGTGCAGAGTACTAATGACTGTTTGATGATTGGTACATATCGTAATGTAGTTATCATACATAGACATTGAATAATACAAACTTTTAACTGTTTCGACTACTTCAAACACGATCAATGTGAACATAAAATCGGAGCTTTAATTTTCATAAAACATTATGAGCGTGACATACAATGGACAGACGGACAGACAGACACCATTAACACAACAGCTTGATTTCCTTAACGGGGGACGATAACACAATAAGGATCCTTGGTCGTACGGGAGCCATAAATCTGTTCACTACTTAATTGATGAAAACGCTTCAGTGCGCGGTCAAACACACTGGACTTTAGCATTTATTAGGTGAATTGAATGCTGCCCATAGAGCCATATCTACTATATCTAAAATATCGGTTCAGTTTTGTTTGCGGCTTGAATTGAGCTGTGAAGTATTTGAAATCACCAAATTGATCACTAATGAACTATTTTCTAACGATTTTGCTTGGAATTTAAAGTACATCATTTTAAACAGAACCGACGATGAAGGGGAATGTCTCTTAGACATTTAAATAGTCCAGTAAAATTGTTAAAAAATCAGAACAGGTAGAGAAAAAAAATCTAGCTGTCCAGCGATATACTGACCAGTTGTTGTGTAAAGAAATACGTATGATAGAAGAAAACAAGTCTCTAATGAATATTTGGAGATTATGTCAAGAATCAATTTTTAGAAAGGTCTTTTAAAAAGAATACAAGAAAGACAACGCAAAGTATCAGGGTTCTGACATCACGACCTGTGATGAGACAACGCGCTAACGGTCTAAACAGCCAATAGGTCGTAGGTCTCTATTCAGGCCTTCAATAACGATTGGTCTCAGTTTATCACGTGACCCAGCCAGGCTATTATGTTGTATAAACACTTGTACACTCATGGGAATATTTTCACTGCAATTTCTTTCATCTTGGAATCTATATTCATTTTCTGTCATAGCGTTGGAAAAAAGTCTACATCGATCAACTTATGAACCAAATCGCAGGTTTCAGATCATCTAGGAACAGCAACTCCAATCCTCTTAGAAGTTGTAATAACATCGGGATTGAATCGGATCTGATACAGACCATTTGTTAGAGAAGGCATGAAGACTGAACCACAACGTCACAACCCGTGGGCAGTTTAGACCAATAGCTCATTGCCACGTCACAGGTCTGTGCGACGTGGCAACAAGATCTTGGTCTAAAATACATAAATGGTAGTGACGTTGCAATTCAGTGTAAAGGCCATTCATAACAAATGGTCTTGATCTGATCAACACTCTGAGAACTTGCTGCCAGTGTCGGGTATTATCATAACATTTTATTATACATTCATTGAGAGATGGATTCTAGATGATAGATACTGTAGACTCCAAGACTTAGATGATAGATACAATAAACACAAGAATTAGATGATAGATACAATACACACAAGAATTAGATGATAGATACAATACACACAAGAATTAGATCTACCTGTCGAGCCAAGAATAATATTTTTTTCCACATAGAATTGAACAGCTGTTTCTGGGGCCAAAGGGTTTATAAGTATTGTATCCGAAGTGCCATCGCTAGTGACCTTGAACCTGACATAAACAACGTCATTACAGTTCGAGGTCACTTGAAGCAGTCCTTGTAAACTTGTCTTTAAGAGTCTTGGGAAGACAGCTACGTACACTTGCTGGTCAGTTGCAGTAATAGCTGTTTGAAGAGAATATGTGTTAGACTTCGGTTGAAACAACAATAAAAAAATTAAGAAGTTGAACCGGGTAATATAATTAATTTACAATTTGCTGATAAATAAGGCTGCTGGTCGTATGGCAATACTCCGGGCGGTCGGTTCGGAATTCTGAGTTCGAACTCTGCCGCCGCCATCCCCTGATACTCTTTGAGTGATTTGTGGCTTTGTGCTAGGGCGCGATAATCTTTTATTCTGAGAGAAAGTTTGAAACCTTCAAGTCCATCAACCCAATGTTTACGTACTTCACGGGAATGTGCAGTTCTAGTCATAAATATAGGCCTAAAGTTTCCACAACAAAAGAAATTTCTCAGTTGATCAATATCTTGAATGTGTGCTTGGTCGTGTGGTGTGTGTTTTGTCGTGTTGCTGTGTGTTTGGTAGTGTGGTTGTGTGTTTTGTCGTGTTATTGTGTGTATTGTCGTGTTGTTGTGTGTTTTGTCGTGTTGTTGTGTGTTTTGTCGTGTTGTTGTGTGTTTTGTCGTGTGTTGTGTGCTTGGTCGTGTGTTGTGTGCTTGGTCGTGTGTTGTGTGCTTGGTCGTGAGGTGTGTGTATTGTCGTGTGTTTTGTCGTGTTGTGTGTTTTGTCGTGTTGTTGTGTGTTTTGTCGTGTTGTTGTGTGCTTGGTCCCTAGCAATGTACCGCCTAGCTTTCATGCCCTGCAAGTGTATTACATTAAAAAAATCTTGCCGACTAGCTACTGATAAATAAATCGAAGTCTGATGTATTTGGGACATTGATTAGAAGGGATTTCTTTAAAGCAATAGAGATAAGGCCATGTTCACACACATTAAACCTTTGTTGAAACATAGATGGAGCAGAGATAGCAATCCTATCCACAAGGTCACGTAATAATTCGTATTTGGCAACAAAAGACATGTTTTAAAAATAACTAAAAATACAATAAAATAAAAATGAGTCTTGCTAATCACAAACCAAATGTCCTGATCAAAAGGGAAAAAATGACTGCCTGGTCGTGTGGTAAACGCTGCACCGTTGTCTCGATGGTACTGGACTCGAACTCTGCTCAAAACCCCTACCCCTGTCGTGAAGCTTTAGATTTGGACTAGGATGTATTAATCCTCAATACTGAAGAAGTATTCGAAACATATTTAACAATCTAATACGTTTATAACATTGGAATAAAGGAAATCTTGTCATATTAGTATAATTTATCACATAGTATACTACCTTTCTGGCAGACAAATCCATGAGTTTCCTGGCCATCTCTCGCTTTCAATGATGAAATATTTGCCACGTTGCTCATCAGAAGACTGTTGTTAAGACAGCTACCTTCAACAAATCGACTGAAGTTACCAGAAACTAGATTACCACTGACATACCATTGAAACGACTTGCTACAATTAATAGTGATGCCTCCAATCCAAGCTGTGTAACATTAAATTACACTTTCACTTTAAATATGTAAATTTTTAGAAGTCTAAAGCGTAACTAGAAATTATTTTACTTAAATTGTAAGCAGTTGTTAGCCACTAGGGCCGCCGCTTGCCAGCCTAGCACAGGAGTTTACAATGATCCCACAAGGTCAAGTTCTCCTTAGCCAAGGTATAAATAAAAACCAAAAACTAATAAAACATATTTGCCGCCTTTACCCCCAAAGGCAAAAAAAAAATAAAAAGTCTTATTGAATATTAGCTTCCTCTTCTTAACATGAAATGCAAATACATGACTTGATATCGATATTTCTAAACCGTTGCAACCTGTATATATATTTAATAGGCCCATAAATGTCTAAATAATATATTTCACTTTAAACTGACAATTTAAAATGTCTGATTTAATTAAACTAACCCAAAGAAACAAAATGTATATTTTAAAAAATCTAGTTTAAAAACAAAGCTTATCAAAGGGAAAGAACCGTAAATAAATATATCAAATCTCAATACTGCAGTAATAAACTCCCTTTTTCTATATAATTCAGACATAATAAATAACCACTAATTGATTAATGAATTGGCTACTTTTTGTCTATCGATTCATGTATTTCCATCGACTATGAATAATTATGCAAAATTTCATATTGATCGGACAATAGGAAGTGGGATATAAAACATGTATACAACGTTAAAAAGGGAACAAATCCACATATATGGACATATTTCTCAGTAAAGTGAAATTGTTTTCCCTTTTTTGAAATCAAACAAAATAATTAATTACCAGCAATTAATGTATACATATTGTTTAGAAGGACTCTGATTTGGTACTTTACAACAAACAATTCTGTGAAGTTTCAACTTAATCCGAGTGTGTACGGCTGTTGGAGAAATAACGTTTAAAAATGTACCAGACAGACTGAGTGAGTGAGTGAGTGAGTGAGTGAGTGAGTGAGTGAGTGAGTGAGTGAGTGAGTGAGTGAGTGAGTGAGTGGGTGAGTGGGTGAGTGGGTGAGTGAGTGAGTGGGTGAGTGGGTGAGTGGGTGAGTGGGTGAGTGGGTGAGTGGGTGAGTGAGTGAGTGAGTGAGTGAGTGAGTGAGTGAGTGAGTGAGTGAGTGAGTGAGTGAGTGAGTGAGTGAGTGAGTGAGTGAGTTGATTTCAGCTTTGTAAAAATTAGTTATCCATCAACATAAACAGGTTTATTGACTATTAGCTTTAACTAGATAATCACAATACTTGTATTACCGGTTGTATTGTAGAGGTAGACATTCAGAAGTTCTTGGACTTGACTTGTCTCTGGTTCTGCCAGGTGTGAATTAAGACTTAGACAAAATTCCTTTAAAACAATTTTTGTAAACTTTGTTAAAACTATCTATGTAAAGAAAACAACAAGACATTGTAGTATTTATATAACATGATTTTAAAAATTCACTGGTTTTATTGATATTGTTCATCGAAGTCATCGATCCTAAGACCAAGCCCTCCATTGATCACTAATTCACCTGAGAATCTATCTAATGTTTTAAAATGACAATGCTTATATCAACTCATCTTCTTCTTGTAAACGTTATTTCTCCCACTCTCCTATTCTTGGATCAAGTTAAAACTTTGCACAATGGACCTCATTCACCAATCGTAAACAAACAACATTTAGTCACGTGATAATATATAGATGCTGTATGAACTACTCAGCTAATGTATAGAGAAATAGATCGTTTGCTAACTGTGTAAACTAATTAAACTAAACAACATTCTACGTTTTATAAGCTATTGGATAACTTCCTCCCTCTTCCTCCTAGTTATCGACCACATAATAAGAAGAGCCTCAGATTGCCTTCGATATTCCATGGCAAGGACGGAATCTAATGGCGGACTTGGACTTCCCTGTCAACGTTGCACTGTTCGGGTCTACAACTAAATGGCACAAGAAATGATGGAGAGCTTAGATATAGAGGCACTCACAACTGACTTCCACATAAACTTGTATAAAACTAACATTATAAGGCAAAAGGTGCCGCTGTCAGACTTGGTAAGTCAGGTCTTGAACAGTTGGACAGGTTTACATACTTAGGCAGCATTATAGCAAATGATGGGGATGCCTACCATGAAGCTGCATGCCAAATAGGAAAGACAGAGAGCATTTTCCGAAGACTGCGGCCTATTTGGGCAAGCCAAGCCAAATCCACCTGTTTAACAAATTTTCATTGAAACAGTGACTTGTGCATTCAAGACATGGAAGTCATCTGCTAAAATTGATAAAATGCAAAAAGTGGCTCAGCAGAAATGGCTACGATGGATTTTAGGAGTCTGCCGAAGGATGAGCCCACGAGAGATTCTTCCTTATCTGTATATGCCATTAACCAACTTACCTGTGCACTTTGCCAAGACACTGCTGAGTTATAGTACTTGTAACACCTGCCATATCCGTAGAGAGAGCCAGGTAAGAATGCATCACACGGGTCTGGGAGATAGATACATGTAACTGTAGATTATAATCATATCTTCGCTTTTATTTTTCTTGTTAAAATAATTCTGTTCCACAGACTAACCCCTACCCTGCACCATTTAGAACGGGACAATTTTTTGGCACAGTGACACTTTTTTTTTCCGCTCCAAGAAGTAAAGAGGCTAATGAACAGGGATCTAAAGATAGGGGGGGGGGGGGAGCATCCTTCATCCAGTCTGGCGTGTGACAGCATTACTGGGAAGTATGTTGTTAATCTGGACTAAGATTAGGCTGAAAGGACTCCGCGTGTTGAAGGCTGGATCGTGTTTCTCATACATAAACATCCAGACATCCAAACATCCAAACATCCAGACATCCAAACATCCAAACATCCAGACATCCAGACATCCAGACATCCAAACATCCAGACATCCAGACATCCAGAATAGTTTCCTGTAACGTCTCTCTCTTAATTTAAAAAAAAAAACCTCCCATTACAGACCTTGCGATCTATAGGGCAGATGGTGTAAAAGTTTTTTGTTGCAATTGCCGATGGTTAACGAGGGTGGCATTTGGCCAGCACAATGACCAACAGCCTTTTTTTTACCCAACTAATATAAGGTGATGTAATGTAATGTGAGTTGAGTGGACAACCTAAAAATCCCAGTCTCCACCGAGATTTGAACCCGACAACCTTTAGTTCAGGAGATCAGCGCTTTACCACTCAACTCCCTTTTCATAAATTGTGTATACCTATATTAAAATTTTAAATTGCCTAAGCACATGTATGCGTTGTATGTTTCCTGTTGTAATGTACCTTGTTTGTGTATGTTGTACTTCATAAACGATTCTTAATGAAATATTGGATTGCGTAAGAATACAGATGGTATGGATCATGTGGGTTTTTAATTTAGAGCCATGGTATTTGAGTAGACCAACTAATCACGCTTCTTCTTCTTATATATTAGCAAAAGTCTCTCTCTCACTCTCTCTCTCTCTCTCTCTCTCTCTCTCTCCTGTCTTACTCATCTTGTATATGACAAAGCTCTATATGTTTGAACAACGTAATATTTACATGAAACCCACTTCTTACGGGCACGGCAAAGATCAAAGGGGCTTAATCTATATAAATGGAAACTATGACGTCATGCCATCACAAGGTCTAAAATAAACTCGGGTAATTAGAAAAAATAGAAACTGCCGGTCTTTTTCCAATCACACAAGTTAATTCTATATCTCATGATTGCATGACTTTATAGTTTAATAGTAGATTAAAATTCAAACCCCTTTGATCTTGCCTTGTCTGTGACAATAGTAAATAATAATGACTTGATAGAGAATGAGAAATGATAGTATGTTTACCTGACTGACAAATGAACGCGATCCTAGATGAACAGATGGCATCGTTAATATATGTAAAGCTCGTCATAGCTGCTATCTGAGCACAGTTCTCTGTTGCATTGATATATTTTGTGTTGTCAGGAGGTTTTGAACCCCACAAGTATGGCACCATGAAACTGTTATCAGACGGCCAAACAAAATGGCCTTCGAGAGCAATGTCATTCGCTCCAATCCATGCCAACAAATAACTACCTGAAAGAAGATATCTTATGTCCTAAAACAACGTATCCCAAACTGTGGAGGAGAACTAAGTGTATCCTCAACTCTGTTAAGTGAATGTTGCTTCTGGCTGACTAAGTCTACCCGTTCAACGCTCTTAATGGCATAATGGAAGAAAGAGGACTTGTATGAATTTGTTCAAGAATATAGAATAAGAAATGTGCCTTTATCTTTGTGTCTTTGTGTATCTTACTGAGTATTTTTAATGGTTGTGTTTTAGGTTTTACAGGCTCAACTCAAGCAAGTATTTTTTTTCTGACTATTATTCGTATTTCATTTAGAACAAAACTCAATCATTCGCTATAGAAGGGGAAAATGTATAACAAAGCTAATTATACAATTTTGACGTAACTTACAAGTATCAGACGTTCGTTCAGCAATGAAGATAATTACGTCTTAGCCCAAATCCTCTGAAGTAGGGCAAATGATGTCGGCGGGCAAGTTAAGAGCCAAGTTAACGACAGTCCAGATTCCAGACTACCAGGTAGTCATCAAATCAGGAGCTAAAAGTCAATCTTCAATATTTGTCAGACCATGATTCATTTAAGGGACGTAACTGTTTATTTTATATCCCTTCCCTGCCTTGACATTTTCTCAAGCTGTCAAAAGTCTGCAGCAGTGAAGTCCATTCATAGGTCAAAAGAATTCTCTAAGATATTAATATTATAATGATAAATATTATTATCTACCAAAAGCGAGGATTTTATTTCAATTGTACCACAAACCAGTTATGGCAGACTGCACGAAACTTTTCACCCCTGTCATTTCCTTTTGTGTAATTGGTTCTGCCAAAGTTCCGGCGTAAAAGTTTTGATAGCAATAGTCCTGAAAAAAAAAGATGCATTCATTTCGAGAATATGAACCATTAGAAAGGACAAAGAAGAAAAAAATACTATTAAAAAAATAAAAGCTTATATTAGGTGTATCAATTAGATTTGTTCAGTCATGTAATTAAATTTGTAATAGATCTAGACAAACAATAATAAACATGTGCGATTAGAAATATTTGTTAACCAATTGTTGTTTTTTAGCGCAATATCATGCTTTTTGTTTTCTGATCCTATCACTTGTCTGGACCTGTTGGAAGGGGGTGGTTGGAGAAAGAACGGGGTATCTGGGTGATCGCTTTTTAATTGTATCTTTAAAAAAATGGGGAGAACGACCTGAATTCAAACTCTGAAAGCGAGAGTCTATAACCATGGAAGATTGTATAGTTATTTATTGTTTCTATTTCATGTTTGTATTCATCAAGCTTCAAAAGATGACCTATAAAGGGGACTAATTCAGCTTATACCACCACTTCAGTCAAGTACAATTCGCTTGTTCCAGATTGTTCCAGATTCAAAACAAAGTAATTAATTAATAATTGTCAATTAACATATTTTTTAAATTGATTTTTGGGTTGTCAGGTAAAAGAAATAATTGTTTTGAAATTTCAGCTTGATACGAGATTGTGTGTAGAAATAAAGTGTACAAACTTTTTTCCAGACAGACAGACAGACAAGTGAGCTGGAAAAAGAACGATTACAAATAAATAAATACTATTTTTTATTCCTCCCCAATGTAGCGGTGGCTGAGTGGTAAAGCGCATGGCTTACGAACAGAGATCCGGGGCTCGAATCCTGGTGAAGACTGGGATTTTTAATTTCGGGAAATTCGGGCGCCTCTGAGACCACCCAGCTCTAATGGGTACCTGACATTAGTTGGGGAAAAAAAGTCGGTTGGTCGTTGTGATGGCCACATGATACCCTCGTTAATCGTAGGCCACAGAAACAGAAGACCTCTACATCATCCGCCCTATAGAGCACAAGGTCTGAAAGGGGAACTTTACTTTACTTTTTAATGTATCAATCTACTCAGCATAAAAACTTCTAGCTTTGTGATACAGATACAGACACATTTAAAGATAAAGAGAGCAGACTAGACTAGAATTCTGAATCTAGAGATATGGTAGGACTATAGTAGATTCTAGTTTTGTGATAGGCCTGTTGCTATCCAGACTAAGAAACATGAAAAGACAGTAGCACAGACAGATTTCTAGATAAGATGGTGCGCAAAATGTTCCCGTACTTCTATTTATTTATTGAACTCTTTAATGAAAATGAATTAAACACCCGTTAGGGTTGTGTGTTCAAAATATAGATTGTCTAGACCATAGACGTATATATTATATCTAGACTGGAAACCGGAAATAAGTACTTATCCGCGACTGATTCATTCACAGGCGTATCTATATATAGATTTTTATGTACTCTTTTTTTAGGCTCTAGCTAGGGGGAGTTGCCCCAATCAATCTATTTTGTCTTAGAAAAGTAATTATCTTTAGTTTTCAAAGTTTAGAAATAATGCAAAATCATTTCTCGGATATTCACGCAAATACATACAAAGCCATTTCCTGTTTGTTTCCATTGAGATAATGTTTCAAAAATCCTAGATGGAAATAATTCATGTCGATTTAAATCATCTTATGTACATTTAGATAGATTGATTACCTAGATCTTTCTAGATTATATTTCTAAAAATGTCAAAATAATAATTATGAGACGAGAGTACTCTTATTTCTGATGTTCAATTACTAGATCTAGATTTAAAAATTAAATTATATGTTACATAGGTTAGGGTTGAAAAAAAAAAGGCCTTACTTCTTTTAACTACTTTACAAAACAACGCCTTGATCCAACTTTCTAAAACATTTTCACGACATTTTTGTAGTGTTAAAAAGTCTACATGTCCAGTCTAGATATAGTATATATATGTCCATGGTCTAGACCAGTGATTCCCAAAGTGGTCTATATAGAAGACTACGAAGACTTTCAAGGGGTCTACGAAAGTGAAAAAACAAAATTGGGGGTCCATGAGATGTCCAAAGGGGGTCTATGATAATAGATTTCATATAAGCAGGTCGTGACTTTAATTTTTACATCCCATTAATGTAATTATTCACACTATATATAATTTGTAACTTAGTTAATCATTTAAATATTTTTCCTGCTATTCAAACGAAAAAGTGTATTTTATTTCAATACTTATTAAAATAACTTAATTTTGTCTTCATGTAAATAATGTTTAACAAAAAGAAATGTAGACTGTCTAGCGGCTGATTATATAAAATTGTTCATTCTTTCCTTGTCAACCAAGCGGTTACCGATTGCCTTTTTTATGACGATATGAAACTAATTACGCTTGAGGATCATCTGCGACAATATCACTCTGATAAAAAGATATAGATTTGAAAAACTTTTGAACATTCAAAGATAAAGTTCAGAATAGACCCACAAAATCTCTATTCAACATCATGTAGAGAAAATGGTGGTTTATGAGTCTTACAATATCTGTTCACTTATAGCAAAATAAGGGTGTGGTGGTAGTGGTTAAGCGCTTGGCTTCCGTAATTGGGGTCCTGGGTTCGAGTCTCTGTGAGTTTTGAATTTCAGGATTTTCAGGGCTCCCCTGAGTCCACCCATCTCTAATGGGTACCTGAATTATGTTAGTAAAAGTAAAGGCGGTTGGTCGTTGTTCTGCCACATGACACCCTGCTCGTTAACCGTTGGCCAAAGAAACAGATGACCATAACACCATCACAATGTCTGAAAGGGGAAATTTACTTATTTATGGCAAAATGCGGAAAACACCATAGGTAAAACATATATTTTTACCAGCCGTTGAAGTTTTAAAACCTGTTTTACACAAACCCACATCTGATATTATTAAAAGAATTTCTTTAAGCAACAATGCAGTTAAAGGTTGCTTAGGTGGCATGAGTTATAAAATTAAAAGCTTCAGATGTAATTCTTTGCAAACGACATATATAAGTTTGGGCTCAGCAGCGTCACAGGTTCTGACAGGATGTAGTGGTGTGTGCTGCAAACTGCATTATGGTCGCCGGCTCCTTATTTTTCCTCAGGGTTGACCCCCTAATCCTTTCCCGTGTTTGAGTTGCAAGACAGGAGAGTTTTGAATTCAATTTTACTTCTGCTAGGTGGGTAGCCAGCCAAGACTAATGAGTCTTTCATGCTCGAAGCTTACTGGTTGAGGCGACAGTTACTCGCCTTCGCTCTTTCTCTCGATAGTGATAACATCTTCGCGGACTCAATGTTCGAAAAACACGTGAAACGTCAAGAAATTCACAAGAAACTCTTTGCAAAAACTTTTACAATGATACTTAAGACCATTTTGTTTGGAGATTCCAGCAATACATATTGCTATTTTAATTGGTTTTGAATTTTATCAATAAAAAAGAGAGATCTCTAAAATCTCTAATATGTAGCTTTAAATTACTTTTTCACTTTTCAACTCCCTACAGATAGATATTAGGAGGCGTTTTGGCTGAGGGGTAAAGTGCTTGGCTTCTGAACCGGGGGTCCCGAGTTTGAATCCTGTTGAAGACTTGGATTTTTCTTTTGGGCGCCTCTGAGGCCACCCACCTCTAATACCTGACATTAGTTGGGGAAAGTAAATGCTGTTGGTTGTTGTGCTGGCCACATGACACCCTCGATAATCGTAGGCCACAGAAACAGATGACCTTTATATCATCTGCTCTATAGACCACAAGGTCTGAGGGGAACTTTACTTTACTTTACTTTAGAAATTAGTTTTAAAAATATTGAATTTGCAAAAATTTAAAAGTTTAGCAGGGGGTCTACCTAAAGCCAGAAAACATGGAAAGGGGTCTACGAGACAAAAAGTTTGGGAACCACTGGTCTAGACCTTCAGATCAAATGTAATTTTAAGAAGATTGTTTTTAGAAATATTATAACGATCAAACCATAGTTTTCCCTGTGGGACTAATTAGCAAGTATATTTTCCCCATAGATATACATAAATTGTCAAATTTCTAGAAACAAATTTTTCGATCTCCGTGTTCAGATTTGTTTTCACCCACGAAGAATTTGCGAGCTGTTAAGAGGAATTGTAAAAATTGCAGAAAAAATTAATACATGGCTTTAAAAATGTCTATGGTATCAATATTTCCGAACACCGGATACACCAAAAATCTCGCAATTTACGGAATACCTTCCATTTTATGAAAATCAGGATATCTCCATTAGCTTATTTTTCCCCAAATGTAAATATAACTTGTTTTCCTTCATCTTTATCTTACTTTTGCTGATTGCCAACTTAAAAGGATTTTGAAAAGTTTAAAACATTTGCCATCTATTAAGAGAGTTGTATTATCCAATGTTGAACAAGGGTCAGCTCTGACGTTGTCTGAGGAGGACAAAAAAAAGGAACAGTGTCATCCTTATAATGATAAAACATGAAGTAATTAAATTAATGGTATCTTACATGGACAGTATTTAATGTTAATTCTTCCTTTACCGACACTGACTTCTTTTACTTTTTAATGTAAAAATAAAATAGTAATTATTTCTAAATAGCCGGATATTATCCGCGGCCTGCGGGCCTTAGTTTGGGTATTTCTAATTTACTGGATTGGATTTAGATATATGTCAAACTTGGAGAATGTTCCTTTTAAGTTGTTTTTTTCTTTCGCCATGAAAATAAAAGTACTTCGTGAAAATGGGTTTACCCGTTAAGCCGATATATTTATAACAGCTATAAAATAAAATGAAAATAGGTTTACCCGATTCGTTACAAAGTATCGTTCATTAATATGGATAAATTTATTATTTTTATTTTTATTTTTGGAGCCTGCGGTTACGGTAGGGACATTAAACTTACACCATTTAAATCCGCCGTGATCTTAGGAACATTTATGCCAAGTTTTATTAAAATTGGTTAAACGGCTTTCATTTCTATTCGAGACATACATACATACACACACACATACATACATACATACACACATACATGCATACATACATACATACATACATACATACATACATACATACATACATACATACATACATACATACATACATACATACATACATACATACATACATACATGCATACATGCATACATACATGCATACATGCATACATACATACATACATACATACATACATACATACATACATACATACATACATACATACATACTCCTTATTTTCAATTACATATATTAGATGTAATAACATTTAATGACATTATTCTAGAGTTATATTTCTTTAAAGATATTTTCAAGGTGTAAAAGGTAATAAAATAAATAACTTGTAGAGTATTATTCTCTAATCATTGAAATTAGTAATGTGGTGGCCAATTGTTAAGTGCTTGGCTGAAGAGCCGAGGCGTCCAGAGTTTGAGTCCCGATGAAGACACGGTTTTTAAGCTTCGGGGTTTTCGGTCCACCCAGCTTCAATACGTCACAAACTTTTTGTTTGGTAAAGGTGGTTGGTTGTTGTCCTGGTCCCATGACATCTTTGTTAACTATTAACAGTCTGTCTAGAAACAGATGAGTTTTACATCGTCTGCCCCCTTAAATCGCAAGTTCCGAAAGGAGGACTTTCCTTTTTTATATAAATTACACACTCACTCTCTCTCTGTCTCTCTATCACCTTCTCTTTTCTTCCTTGCATATATTTCTCTCAACTCTCCATACTCCTTTATGAGACAAAACTGTTTTCTTCCATTTTTTAATCATGTAATCTTACTCTTAATCTCTACACACAATTATTTCTAAGAACTTACTCATTTGTGAATCAAATAAAACAAAGGTCGCTATTAACAGCAAGACATTCGTGCTGAGATACATCACTCCGTGAAGTCAATTGTCAGGGACAACTATTCAGCTGAATATAAACCTGATTGCAAATCACAAAGAGTTATATAGCTAAAAAAAAACAACAGCAGGTTGGCATTGTTAATGAAGACATGGTTTTTAAATTAACAGGTAACTTTAAAAAAAGTTTTTAAAAAAAAGTCAATTACTCTTTTACGAAGACGATGACTTTTGCAAGAGTGATTAATTTTCTCATAATAACTAATTAAACATGCAATAGAAAAAAAAAGATAACTTGAAAAAATACACAAAAAAAAAATCTAATCTAAGGGGAAGAGACGCCAGTTACTGCCATTTATCTTAAAATTAAAAAGATAAGCTCCATTCCAACTATATAGACCGAAATTAATTAATTAGTAAGAAATGATTGGTTGATTTTGAAATTAATGTGTGTATTGTCATCGGCTATGACTAATTGTGTACTAATTGTGTACTAATTGTGTACACTTCAATTTGATATGAGAAGGGAACGTGGGAGCAATAAGAGTTCAAACATAATATGGGAATAAATACAATTTAAACATCAGCATCTATCATTTAGTAGCATTTATAACATTTATTTCGATATTAAACAAATAACTAATCACCAACAATTAATAAACTAATTGTTTCTAATTTTTAATTAATTCATGTCTTTTCATGTTCAATGAATAATTGTGTAAAGTTATAACTTGATCCGATAATGAGAAATGGGAGAATAAACATGTTCAAACTTTTTACCAGACAGACAGAATGACAGACAGACAGAGTGAGATGCTTAAGCTTTGTAAAAAAAGGTACATTTTTTACTCCGTTGCAGTACCCCGTATAAATTAATCTATTAAGAGTTTATACAATTCTAATGAAAGATCTAGACCTATAAGACGGTGCGAATTATATATTTATCTCTTTAGTGAAAGCATGCGGGAACACCCGCTGACAAATATGTTCCCATTTATAGAGATTATTGAAACCTCCAAACGAAAGTTTATTGTAGAAGAGAATATTTCGAAAAAATTAAAACGGTCAAATCAGGTCAAACCCGATGTCACTAAGTGGCTAGTAATTATTTTCACAGTGGTATTTATACGCTGTTAAATTTATACCAAAATGTTTAGAGACGCTTTACCGCTCAGCCACCGTGCCCCAAATTTATTTTGGGTAATTAATTAATTAATTTGAATCGAACAAGGGAAAACAAATTTATTTGACTGATGTGGAAGTATAAGTTGAATTATTTCCCATTTTTCTTTATCGTTTAAAAAATTGAAACTAACAATAGATAGCCATAAAACCTTTTTTTCATAAGCACTCCGTTGGCTCAATGGTTAGTGCATTGGATTGGGGATACATTTCGCACTTTGCCAGTAACATATATATTAGAAGCAATCTGCAATAAAAAAAAAGGAACAAAAAAAAAACCCAAATAGTATAATCTGTAACAATGTATGTTTCAGATTAAACAAAGTTTTCTCTTTGGGATTACTTTTAAACTAGATTTACAATATTTAACAAGTAGTATAGATTACAATTTTGTTTACAAAAATTTATTCAAGTTGAAAACATTGTTAGCTACCTATAAATAAATAAAATTTTGCTTAACAAAATTCTATGTCCAACATTTTTTTAGTTATAACTTCATGAAATGTTAGTGTCCGAATAGTGCATACACAAACCTCTATAATGATTCACTTCTAACAGTTGTTGGTGTCTACTATTATATACAATGACAACTGTTAGGATTCAACACTGAGATGCAAAATGAATGGGCCGCTTAGCCGTGTTAATACTAAACATGTATATTATTTTTAGTTTTGAAATCTTTGTCCCACATTCTCGAAAAAAACAAAAAAAAAAAAAAACAACCGAGCACAGAAATCCATAAACACTTAAAGTGATCGTATTTCAGTAGGAAACTAAAACCACCCACGAATGGTGGAAGCCTAATGGACAAATCGTTTGTTTTTTTCTAATTTCTGAAGATATAAGACATGTCGCAATAATTTACCACAGCTTTACACGATGGCGTATTAAAGAGAAACTTTAAGAAGAGCAAGCAAAATATACAAATACTTTTAAAAAAAAACACAGCTATCTCTCAAGAATATAGAATTTATTTCCTTTTTTTTCGATATCAAACAAAAATAATTAATTACCAATACTTTATTGACAAATGGGTTATTTTTTAAAAATTGATTCATGTTTCGTTTGGTACAAAAAATAATTGTTTAAAGTTTTTAGTTGATCCGAGAATGGGTGTGGGAGAAATACCGTTGAAAATGTGCATTAGATAGAGAGACAGTCAGAGTGAGGTGATTTAAACTTTGTAAAAACATTTGCTAGCCAAGACTAGCTACTTAACTATTTATTTAAATCACAAAAATTTTTTAGGTGTTAAGTAACAATTATGGAGCAAACATTGTGGCATCAACACAGGAACAGGAACAAATTCATGCCAATGAAAACTTGACTTTGATCAGAACATATGAAGCTTTTGTAGGCAGTTGTTATAGCAGTCGTCTCGAGAGGCAACATCAAAACCCCGCTACTGAAAGTGTGGCAAGGGTTCTGTAACTTCCTACCAAGTCTCAAATAAAGTGCACAGTTACATGAACTACGTCACCTCTCGAGTTTTAAAAAAAATGTCTTCGTGATTGTCATAAGAGTTAAGTTTAAGCTCCAGCAACTCTAGGCTTACAGAAGGATGCCTCCTTTTGCCTGTCTGAACACAAATTCTGTATGGGAAAAATCCAACAAGCAGATGTAAATTATTATATTCTTATTACCGATTTACCAATGGCTCGAATCTTAAAAAGCTCTAATAAGAAACGAGGCAAAAGGCCGAGCACACCGGGAAAACTCCCAATATTTCTTCTCTGTGCCACATTAGCTGTGCAGATGTCTGCAAAAAAAAAACAAAAAACTTAAGGCCCCTTGGGGCCAACAAGAAATTGTCCAAGGCAAATGTTAAGGCTATCCAGTAACAAAAACCAAAGAGAAATTCAATAGAGCTATCAAGACACCTCTATCTGTAGCAACGTACAAAACAATGGAGAGACTGTACTAGACGATAAATGACGCATACCACACACACTAACTTTACGTCACTAGAAGTTGTGACAAGCAACAAAAGCTCAATCCCCTAGTCTACAAAGGAAAATATTAATAGGGTAATGACGCCATCAATATAGTGATGAACTCCGCACTATCAATTAGAGAAATAATTCTACAATACAGTTACATAAATAACTGCGACATTCTCCCTCCTCAACGAACTGGCAATTTTCAAAAAAAAATTCCAGTTATCATAAAAACTGCAAGAAAATTCTTCAGAAAATCAACTTCACCAAGATCAATACAACCAAGATCAAAACTGGAAATATGCTTCCAAGAATTACAAGAAGAGACCTCAAGCTCTCACTGAGAAAAAACAACTGAGAAATCCTCAACAACCAATAATCATCAATGAAAAACAGCAATAAAAAATCTTCATTATACACTTCAATAGACAAAATAATGTTTGTCACAAAAATTTACAGTTAAAGTTACAACTGTTTGCATGTTACATAGTTACATTATCAAAATTGATCAATATCAAAATTAATTTAACATAAGTACATGATTGATCAAATGAATCAAAAATAATTATACAACACTTGAACAGACATCAGCAAAAACATTTAATTCTCCCTTCAAATGGACAGAATCAAAACAATAATCCTGAAGTGCTAAACACAATCTAGTTATTCTTTTGTTACAATAATTACTATTTGTTATGAATGACAATGCCTTGCCTGGAGATGAAACTTCACTTCTGCTAAATAACGATCTAGCTTTTTGATCGACCATACAATGGCCACCTTCCCGCTCAAGAAAAGAGTGTTTCTGTTCACGTGGCAACAACTTGCGACTAAAAAATTTCACTGCATGTAACACACCATCTCTCATCTGACTAAGTATACCTGAAATGCCTTTATCTGATGCATCTGTCTGCAAAAAGAATGGAAGAGAAGGCTCAGGCAATCTCAGAATAGGATACTCACACAAATAAGTTTGTATTCTTTTCAGTGCCACAACACACTCATTACTCAAATCAATTCTCACAGATTGAAGTTTATAATTTATAAACCTTTGATCAATTACAATTTAACAACAAGATTACAAAGACAGTTTGTGTGGAAACACAAACTCAAAATCGGCACCGAAGTGGTCCACCCAGGCAGGCTTCAATATTTTTAGATAAACATCCAAATGAAATTATATCAAAGACAAATGAGAGATAAGAATGGAGAAAGAAGGTTGACAGATCTTGTGTAGTGCCCCAACGGTACAGCAGATCAAAGGATAGGTGCAAGTGAATGCAAAGCTAAATGTGAACCTGGCCTAACTAGTTCCCCTTTCAGACCTTGTGGTCTATAGGGCAGAAGATGTAAAGTTCATCTGTTTTTGTGGCCTACAGTTAACGAGGGTGTCATCTAGCCAGCACAACGACCAACCGCCTTTACTTTTTTTCCCAACTAATATCAGGTACCCATTGGAGCTGGGTGGACTCAAAGGCGCTTAAGGATTCCTAAGTTGAAAATCCCAGTCTTCACCAGGATTCGAACCCGGGGCCCCCGGTTCGGAAGGCAAGCGCTTTACCGCTCAGCTACCGCGCCTCTGCTGGCCTAACAGAAGTCTTATGATTGATGTAATTGTTTTAAAAAGGCTCAATCTCTTATACTTGCTCGACATAGTGTTTGGCGTTACAATAAGTCCACGAAAATGATGTTTACAAGATTACTATTCGTTTTAATTTAGGTCTAACTTATAATGCATACCAATTACCTTTTTCTCTTTAAAATACTGCTTGCATAACTGATTATAAAAATTAGATTTTTCGCTTTCAGAAAAAAAAAGTAGCCGTTGCATCAGAATTTTGAATGGTCTAAAATATTGTGATGTCGGATTTTCAATATCTTTTCTAGTTTACGAGATCTAAACGGGACGGACGGACAGACGGACAGACATTTCGCACAAAACTAATATCGTCTTTTCCTCTTTCGGGGGCCGATAATAAAATAAAAGTATTAGAGATTAAGTTATTTTTTTTTTACTGATGACTCCTACAAACTATTTACAGATACTAGATAGTAGGAGGAAAACTTTGAGTTAAGAATGCACCAAGCAAAGTACAAAAAAAAAATTTAAAAAAAATAAATTTTTACAGATTATATTAAGTGTATCAATTGAACAGTCATGTAATTAAATTTATCGAGCCTAACAGTAATAAATCTGTGCGATTAGAAATTTTTTTAAACATTATTTTAGCTTAGTTTCATACTTTTTTCCTTTCTCAATACGCTATAATCCTATCAGTTATCTGGAAGAGCTGGGAAGAGTAGGGAAGAAAGAATGGGGTATCTGAGTGATCGCTTTTTAAATTATTTTTTTATAAAAAGGTGGGAACGACGTGAATTCAAACTTGTTGGCTAAAGCCTTCTTCTCAAGCCAATGCGGCAACCACTCTGCTAGCAAAGAGTCTATGAACATGAAAAATTGCTTACCAATAAAGACTTCCTTTGGCATACCTTCGTCCACCATAAGGGATACTTGCCCAGCCATGGTAACTGTCGGATCATAAGAAGTCCCTCTATACTGTTAATACCGGCGTGTCAAGGACATCGTTGTTTGTAGTGCGGTCTTGACACCGTATGTCCATGATGCAGTCTTAGTTGCTTTCTGAATAATACCCATGTATCAGATCCATATAGAAGGGTTGAGATAGCCACTGTTTGGTAGACATTGATTTTTGTAGCAGGCGGAGCGATTTATTCCGTTATACTCTTGCATGAAGGCGTCCAAAAGTGCTACTGGTCCTGGCCAGACGGTTATCAACTTCCCTTGAAAGTGAGACGTCATTGGATAATATACTACCCAGGTATGTGAAGTGGTCTACCACATTCACGGTGATATTTGAGGCTGAGTAGGTTTTATTGTGTGACTTCTGGAACATGACTTCTGTTTTCCAAAGGTTTTTAGTTAATTAACTAAATAACTAAATGTTTACTTTTTTTTATTGATTCTTTTGTTGTCAGGTAAAAGAAATAATTGTGCAAAATTTTAGCTTGATCCGAGGTTTGTTTTTGGGAGAATTAATGTGTACAAACTTTTTACCAGACAGACAGACAGACAGACAGAGTGATTTGATATAAGCTTTGTAAAAAAAAAACTAGTTTGGCAGCACATGATCTGCAGAATCAAGCCTGCAATAATGATCGTGCCCTACGATGACACTGGTCTTCAGAATTATAATTTTAGTCCCTGTGATCTGAATAGAAATAACACACTTATTATCAAGACAAGTTTTATGTATTCAACAGGCATTTTTTATATTTTTATATATTTTTATATTGATTTAAATGTTTATTATGTGTAATTATGATGTGCAAATAAAAAAGACACAAATAATTAGAATAGCATTAATGCACACTTATTTAACACACTATGTGCTTCATATATAGGTCTAGAACTGTTTAAAGCTATACCTTTAGAATGCATTCATCATTTTAGAAGGAGTCGTCACGAATTGAATTCTGGTATAATGACCATTTACAAAAGTAAAGACAGGAAAATAGTATAATAAAACATTATTATTAGTAATTTGTTACGACATTAAACTGAAGGTCAGATTGATATCTTTCAAATAACAACTCTATCTCTTATTTGTATTTTGAAAATCAATGCTTTAGACTTGGTTTCAGTTTGCAAACTACAACGCGATGAATGAGATAGTTGGCCGTTTCATTGTATTGTTACCATAGATTATATCATTCAGGGCAAGGGTTCCCTAAGGATATAAAACACTGATGTGCGTTTATCTTTTTTTTCATTGCTAGCTAGAATTGAACAAATACACATAAATATATAAGCATTGTCTTCAAGTTCCAAGGTTAATGAAAGTTCCCCTTCCAGACCTTGTGGTTTATTGGGCAGATGATGTAACGGTCATCTGTTTCTGTGGCCCACGGCTAACGAGGGTGTCATGTGGCTAGCACCACGACCAACCACCTTTAATTTTCTCCACGACTTAAGTCAGGTACACATTGGACCTGGAGCTGGGTGGGCTCTAAAAACTCGAACTTGAAAATTCCAGTCGTCACCGATATTCGAACCCAGGACCTCAAGTTCGGAAGCTAAGCGCTTAATCACTCAGCCACCTCGCCACCTAGATTAATGAGAAATGCAGTATTGCATGTGGCTACGCAGCCCCAGCTTCGACAAATTCAGTATTTCATGTGGCTACGAAGCCCCAGGTTCGACCGACTTATTTTGCCAAACCTAACGCAAACCAATGGTCGATTTAGATTCTCTTTTCCTGGTCTACGTCTGTCCTCGGCAGTGGATTTTCTTTCCATCTCTAATGTTGCAGGCATAAGTGTTGTTCCCCTGTGGTCAATTAAAAAATCTCCTTTCGACGCTTACGTCTGTCCTCGGCAGTGGATTTTCTTCTGGCCTTAAATGTGTATCCCGCGGCCTTTGTAAGTGATTTCTAGCTGTCTCGTTCTAAAGCTGCCTGCTACCAGGCGCTCTTTTTCATGTCAGTTAAAGCATATTGGCACCTAATCTTGTCTTTAAGGAGTTTCTGTGGGGCACCTCTGTTACGTTACCACCTTTCAGCTAAAAAAAAAAAGACAGCCTTTGGCAAACGTTCCTCCCCTATATAGCATAGGCTTTTGGTTGGTTGTAATTACGAACGATAGTCTGGTTGCATAATAAGACCAAGTCAGTAACTAACTTAAGTTTGCGTCTAAAATCTAATGTAAATGATATGTTCCCTTTAACATTTACAATTAAACTAATATCTCCAGCGTAACCAGCGATTACTGTTTTGGTTATTTTTACTAATTAATGTTTTACCTAACAAGTAAAGACTTTACTATCCACATTTAGATCTTTTAGATTTTTACGTTGTTTATGGTCCCTAATTTACATTATTGGTTTTGTCACATGTCTTACTGGCGCACATTGGATGCAATCATACAAGTAACTTCCCCATACTTCTGGCCCTCAATGAATGTTTCTAGATTTAAAACAAGCAAAAAAGTAAAACTTACTTTTAAAATAAAAAAGAACGTTATATAAAGGAAAGAACTGTACATTTACGGCCATATGTTTCAATATTGCAGAGTTCAACTCTTTTTTCTGTTTCAAGCTAATTTCTAAATGTATGCCTAGTAGTCATTTTTTTAAAATTTATTTAATTCTTGCATAACGTATAAAATAATCATTATTCATTTCAATAGTCTCTGCAAACATACTATCAACATGAACATAAGTACATACTGCCGACAGGCACAAACCTTTTACCAAGCTCAAGTAACCGTTTGTCAAAGGGCTTGATGATGGTAACAGTGAAGTTCAAATGAGATCCTCGCGCTACTTAAAGACCACTTCAAACTTCACGGTCTGATGAGCACATTACCCTGGTGGCTGAATTCAGCTGAGTCCACTCTACTCTTGATAGTGCTTAGTCAAAGAATGATGCCAATGTTTCATGAAAAGAATCAATATTATAAGAGATCTGTTTCTTCAACTACTTTTGAGCATGTGTTCTTAAAACTTACCATGTTAGTAATATTAATGAACATCGATCTGTCGAAGAGCAAATTATTGTCTCAAGTTTGGTCTATAGTTCGAACCAATGACCAACGAACAACCGTGATGGTTAAATTCAATGTTTCTGAATTGCTTTTTTTGTTGTTTTTTTATTTCAATACCCCAGATATAGAAAGCAAATGAAATGATCCCCCCTCCATGGTGTTTCAGTGATATTTACACAGTGTTAAAGAAAGTATTTTCGAAACTGTATCATCGTAGATCTTATTTGTTAACAAGTTTACACAGAAAGTTTGTGTGAAAACACAAACTAAAAAATCGCCCCCCTCCCCGAAGTGGTAGACTCAGACAAAAAAAAATCAGAAAGTATGAACTACAAACATTTAATAACTAGATCTACAACTCTCCGTCGATACAAAAATAAAAGATGTTCTCATGTCGAAAGTATTGGCGATACCATGGGCGTAGCCAGGGAAGTTTGGTGTTCAACCCCCCCCCCCGAAATGAAATCCCCCCGAAAGTGGGTGGACGGAATTTAGTGACTGATTTTTGCTTTGATTTTGTTTATCTTAGATGAGATTTTAATACTAAACCATCACTTGCCCCAGCGCAGCCAAGGGGGTTTTGAGTTTAAAACCCCCTACCAGGGGTTTTTGCAGTTAACCCCCCCCCCCCCCCCCACATTCTATATTTAAAAAAATAATACAAATGACAATTCCCAAATTCCAATAGCATAGGTAACGAAGATTTTGATTTTTAGCCCCCCTCCGAAATTTACGATAAAACCCCCTCTTCAATATAAGACTATTCATACATCAGTCACCAGATTCTATAAGCGTACCCAAGAGGTATTTTGTCTTTAAAACCCCCTCCAGCGGGGTATGCAGCTAAAATCCACCACTTCAATATTAAATAAGTGAATTACACACTCAAAGATCTATGAGTGTAGCCAAAGGGGTTTTGAGTTAATCCCCCCCCCCCCTTTTCAGCGGGGTTTGAAGCTAAAAAAATACCTCTTCAATATAAAAAAAGCAAATTACGCACTCAAAATGCTATGATTGTAGTCAAAAGGGGTTTTGAGTTTAAACCCCCTTTCCCGCCGTTTTTTATGCTAAAAAATACCTCTTTAATATAAAAAAAGCAAATTACACACTCAAAATGCTATGATCGATCGTAGCCAAAACAATATTACATTGTTATTGTTCATATGTATTCAAGATATGTGAACTTGGCCTAACTGAAGAAGGAAGAAACCTCTTTCTTTTGGTTAAATATCTAAGTGCGCCTTCGTCTTCACCATACAATATTTAACACTGCTTATTAGATGTTGTTTTAGCATTTTATTCCACTTACATACATACAACATAGAATCTTTCTTTTTAAAACAAAGTAAACAATTTGTTTAAATTATAAGTAGTTAATATGACCAAAAAAAAACTTAATATAGTAGTACACATTTTTTTTAAGCATTAACAAAAATTGACTAGAACCGTTTGGATAATTTGCAAGATATAAAAATATGCTGGTGACTTTGTACCCTTACTAAGTAGTCTCTATTTTTTTCACTATTAATAGTGAAAAGTTGTAAAAATTGTATACTTTAATGATAAATATGCTTAGGAGATTTGGCAAACGAATGTAGATCTATGAAAATGCTTTAGAAAAACTAATTTGAATGTTAATTTGATTAAAATATGAAATTAATGGACTATAATTAGTATGTTCATGGGTTAAAGTATAAAAACTATCTTTGCGAAGTTGGGTTTTGCTTACGCCATGGATTACTTAAGTCAGTCTGGTTCATTGCGAAGAGAAGTTATAGAGTTTTAGAATCAGGAATAGAAAGAATTTATGTAAAAACGCTTTTGAAACTTAAATTTAAATGTTAATTTTATTAAATAATGAAATCAATAGACTATATTTAGTAATTTGCATGTGTCAAAGTAAATAAAACTGTCTGTGCAAAGTGTAGTTCATTAAAATTAGATCTAGATCTAGATTCTTTCGATCTTTTCTCACGTCAACATGTTCAACAAGGCCTAGATCAATAAAATATAATACTTTAATAGAGTTGGGCAACTTTTTTTTCAGGGTCTTAAGTTTTTTTAGGGCTACGTCACGGTTCAAGTTAGTCCCCAAGGAACATTTGTGCAAAGTTTTATTATGATTGGTCAAACGGTTTTGATTTCTATATGGTATAAGATTGCGTTATTTAAGATCTATAAATAGATAACAAACAAATGATAGTTGTCGCAGTATAGTCCGATACTATTTAATCCAGTATACAATAACGATAAGTTTCGTAGACTTTAAAAAAGCATTTGATTGTGTCCACCGAGTATCTCTATGGAAAATAACAAGAGAATACGGCATCCAAGAAAAATTCGTCCAGATCCAACGACACCTAAACAGTCAATCTAGTTGCTGTATTAAAACAGAAGACAAAACAACCAAGTTTTTGAGCATCGAGACAGGTGTGAGATAGGGGTCCATACTATCCTCCTTTCTCTTCCTCCTAGTCATCGACTACATAATGAAGAGAGCAATTCATTTCGGAAGGGGGGGGGTGGAATGTCATATTGGAGGAGGTGGGGGTTGAAACCCCCCCCCCTAGCAACGTCCATGGTCTGCTTAATAGTGTAACCAGTACAAGACTCAAGCGAAAATACATGACCAAATGTATTGTTGAATGTTGTAGTTAGAGACATTCTACAGAATGATCCGTTTTGTTGTGTCTGTACTAGTTATAATATTTCAACATTTTAGTTCTGAGAGTACAGAACATGTAAAATAACGAAAGACTGTAACAAAATCATAGAAAGTTACCACGCGTTCAAAAAAGGGGCTTAGGGGACTTAAAAAAGGATAAAAAAAATAGAAGACGTAGAAGGGGGGGGGGGGGGGATTAAGACAGCTTGACAAGTGGAGACAAATTGATTAATATTTTGGTTTTTAAGAAATTGAAACAAATATTACAAAAAAAGTGTGGAGTGATTCAAAGTGCATTTCTTATTTTTTTAAATATTATTGTAAATCTAAAAGTATATATTGTTACAACATTTAAAAGAAGCAACTAATCGGCAAGGGAACATTTACAATACAAGTATAATAAAATAGATCACAAAGTAATGCCGATAACAACAAACATTCCTCATCACACTTCCTCTTCTTCTCTCCATTTATTTAGTCCAATTTAGTGCGCTGGTGCACAGCCATAGAGTCACTACAGAGCATGGTTATTACAATATAAACGTATACATGTTTGTCTAGATGTAAACTTTTCCCTATGTCAGTAAGGCGTATCAAAAGAATTTATTATTATTTCAAAAAGATATCAAAGGACATGAACATAATTGTGTTCGCGTACCCCTAGGTGGGCACTTGGACAAATACTGCAAACTTCCACTGCTGAACTTGTTGGGTGTAAATAAAGTTTACGTAACACTTATGTAATATTGTTCTTTATTGATTTCTCATTAGCATTTAATACCATACAACTTCATTTACTTATTAAAATAATAAAAGTGTTAGAGAATAGTCGATATATAATACTATGGGCTAATGAATTTTCGACTTTGAGCCCCTAGAGAGTTAGGGTAACTAATGTAATATCAAAAGCTCATATAGTTAGCATAGGGGCGCCCCAGGGGGCTGTGACATCGCCATTGTGGTTCATTTTGTACACCAATGTGTCTCCTTTTTGCTCCTTTACAAAATTCGCTGATGATGATGCTCAGAGAGCTCAGACGTAAATGAGTATTTCAGAGAAAAAGAACATGTTGAAAACTACTGTAAAGAACATTTTGAGTTTTAATATCGCTGCCTATCTAGGCTCTTTGCAAACTGCACCACACAACACTACCATCTTAAGGAACTTGACACAAGGGCCTACAAAAACCTTAACAATTTAATATTCAATAAATCACAGCCATTACAGTACTTTTATATACTGCAGTATCTCCGCTCTTTATATATGGTTCCAGTTCGTCTAGTGCTGGCCTAAGGAGATTTTTGTCAGCTGGCTTTATTACTCTTTATTACTCTTATAACTACTACCCCTATTCGTACCAACACCAAAGTTATTACAATATAATCAAGAAGTGTGCAAGTCCATGCAGACTATTTTTTTCTTTGCTTAATTTTTTTTTTCAATAAAAATAAAAAATAAAAATTTATTTAAATAAATCAAAAACTATAATGAAGAACATAAATTTTTTATAGATATGCTTAGAAATACTACACTATTTACAAATATATATCGAGACAGAGAAACTAAATCTCTGGACATAATTTAATGATTGATAATTGAGCTTTACTGAAAAAGTCAGATATTTAGTGTTTCCACTCAGTTTTAGACGAATTCTATTATAAATTGTTGTAGCCTACCATATAAATATTTCTTTATGTCTATTTATAATAGTAGTATTTAAGGCGATTGTGCCTGAACTGTTCCTTTTTTACCCCCTTAAAATACTTGAGAATGAATAGGAACGTAGTTGGGCATCCCAGCCTGGCTAAAATCCTCAAACCATCGCGATGACCTTGTGGAAATCCTCGTTGAGGTCCAAAAAGGCAGCGTTTAGGTTTAGGTTCTGTCAACAAATTTCCTACGCTGCCGCCTCTTTCGGTTTATCTATAAACCGTAGAAAAAAAATTATTCATGTTCCAAAAGTCACCCAATAAAACATACTCAGGCCCAAGGGTCACCGAAAACGGACAGCCCCTTAACGTGGTAGACCACTTCACATAACTAGGTAGTATAGTATTAAAGGACGCCTCACTTTCAAGGGAAGTAAATAACCGTCTGGCCAGGGCCAGTTTAGCGAAATAAATTGCTCGCCTGAATACAAAAATCAATGTCTACCAGGCGTTGGTTTTCTAAACCCTTCAATATAGATCTGAGACATGGACACTATACAGAAAGCAACTAAGCCCTACGGAAACTCATCAGCTTTTAATGTCATACAACTTCATTTACACATTGAAAAAATGAAAGTGTTAAAGAGTAGTCGATATATAATACTGTTTTAACTCTGCCATCGCACTGCCATTCAAGATAGCGCAGAATGTGCGCACTGCCAGAAACTAGACGAGGAAGGATGTTGACATGGGAAGTGAGAACGATTTCCGCCCAAGTCTAGAAACGAAATAAATATGCTGTGCTCAAGGCAGATGTCCTATACGTTTGTCATGTTTCCATGTAAATAAATATCTATGTCTAGTTGAGTTGACTCCCGTTAGTTATTACATTGGTGTCAGAAGTGGGATCATGGGCAACTCAACGAGAGGAGATAGGATTCGATAACAATGGCATCTTTAAAACAGCTAGTCTAACTATCAATTAAAGAGCTTAGGCAGGAACTTTGTTACCGATATCAGAAGCTTGGTGGTCCGGCAAGTGTATGCTTAAATCCAACTGTAATTCTTTTTTTAAATGTATAAACAAACAGGCAAAGACTTCAACTATCAAGCTGATCTATCAGCTGGTAACGCACCAACTAAAACAGAGAACAATGGCCTTGATGTCTATGGCCAGAATATAGGACAACCAAATGAACTATGAAAATGTCTGGGGAAGCATGATATTACTTGTCGTAAGAGACTATGAAATTTGATTCCTTTGTGTTTGACAATGTAAAAACTTTTAAACTTCTCAATTAAAAAAGGATTAAACATAAAAGTATCGAGGGTAAAAAACAAGAGAAATAAAATCTTTGGACATAATTGATTATTATTAGTTGGGATAATTATATATATTTTTTCTATCTATATATAGATAGAATCAGAATAGATAGTGTTGAAACTCTGTCCTTGACGAATTCAATCATTCCTAAGTTGTAACTTACCATTATATATTACTCAATCTCTATTTTTTTAATTATAGAAATAATGGCAATGTCTTCGGTTCCGGTTCTTAAGATAGAGGGCATTCCTAACAGGTTAAACTTTTCTTTGGACTAAAGGTACTCTAAAAAGCATTACATTTAAGTATATATGTAACTTGATATTTAAATCAATTTTTGTGACCCACAATCTCATATGGGCTCTAAGCTATAGCTTATGTTGCCTGTAGATCATTCCGAAGTGCCT
Source organism: Biomphalaria pfeifferi (assembly GCA_030265305.1). Lineage (NCBI taxonomy): Eukaryota > Metazoa > Mollusca > Gastropoda > Planorbidae > Biomphalaria > Biomphalaria pfeifferi. The sequence continues at coordinate 344,795 of JASAOG010000003.1, read as the reverse complement.
TCGTTTTTTTTTCATATGCAAGGCACGCGTTTTTTTAAAACTCTTAATGTAGAAAACACATTGTACTGACAAATACAAATCTATTCTCACTTTAAGTCACAACTTTGAAAAAATCTTTTGACGAGCCCCATGTTTTTTTTTTTCTTAAGCGTTGTAAACAAAATATTTCTATATATAGAATTGAACATTCGGCGGGTTTTCCTTCAAGTCGGCAAGGGTGCTGATTTCGGTGCTGGGTCCCGGTTCTGGGTGTATTCTGGCTTCAGAAATTCTTTCTTTTAGAATGCACTATTCATCCTAGTAAAAAAAAGTCTAATAATAAAGAGGCATCCCTGGTCAATAATATTATTCGAGGGACATTCTAGGTATATATAGGACACTGACGTCTTTAATGGGCGGGAACTTTTTTAAAGATCATCTAGTGCTAAGTAAGACGTCTCTGTCGCAAACATTTTTATCACACAAAAAATCGTCACTATAATGAAATGCAATAGTCCGACGAAATTTGACCAATCTCAAATAAGAACATCCAGAAGAATCACACTAGCGGAGACGTTTTAAAATTTTTTTCAAAAAATTTTAACCCATATTGTTGCATACGCCTCTCTCGAAAACGGTCTACACGTGACAAGGTCTTATTAGAACATTACTTAAGATATTTTAATTTGTTTTTTAAACAATGGTTATATTCACACAATAATAATAATAACTACAATGAAAATTTTAAAAAATTGCCGCTCCCACCACTTGTTGTTGGTCAGTCGTTGGCTTGTTTCTCCAAACAGCTAGTAGCCTACAACTTGATGTAGATCTACATTGATAATGACCCCCCCCCCCCCCCCCAAAAGTGGACGTGCTTTTAACATTGAGTTTTTAATTACTAGATCTGTTTACAGGGCGGAGTACTCGACAAAATAACAATAACAATATTTTTATGTAGTAAGTAGACTAGATACTAAGAAGAACTTGATCTGCTTCTGTAAACGTCGTTCAAAAAAAAGGTATTACTGGCTACCCGCAAAATGAAAAGATCTGAAATGATTAGGCGCCTATGGAAAAAAAACTGTGGGATTCCCCCACGCCGCTCCATTTTTCTGATCAAAGATTTCCAAAATAGCTTCTAAAATACACTTTTTAAAAAATAGTTTTCAAAGGCTAATGAAATAATTAGAATTTATATAAAATATTAAAATATTTCAGTATTTTTTTTTTACTAAACTAAAAATTAAAAAAAAACAACATAAAATTAACTTACGAATAATGATTTGGTCACTCCCAACATTCGGCCGCCTGCGTGCAATACACATTGCACAATAGGTAGCGGCAGCCCTGTATGTAACATTTAATTTAATGTTCAGGTCTAGATTTAGTAATTAAATATCAAAAGTAAGAGCACTCTCGTCTCATAATTATTGTTTTGCAATTTTTAGATACATAAAAAGAAAATCAGTCTATTTAAATGTACATAAGATGACTAAAATCAATTGACGTGAATTATTTCGATCTAGCATTTTGAAATATTGTGATGATGGATTTATTTCATGAATTTGCTTAAATATATATAGTTCTATGGTTAATATATAACAATCTATATGTATAGGTCTGTGAGTTGATCAATCGCGGATAAGAATTTGTTTCCATTTTCCAGTCTAGGTATAATATATATAGGTCTGTGGTCTGTTTTATAAACCTTATTAGAACAATGTTTACAAATTTTATTTTTTTTTAAGTTGGAGTGAAAATATCAAAAAAACAAAAGCAACAAAATATTGATAACTTAATTTCAATTACAAATTAGTTCCATGTTAATGATTGCGTCCTATATGTGAGAGCTAGATTTTTATTAGACATACTTAATTGTTGTTGTTAATTTTTAAAGCAAATTTTTAATTTTACAAAAATTATAACGAATCGAACTATTGAAACCAAATCAGGAAAGATTATAAAAAGAACAACTGATAATACAAGAAGAAGGCCACTAAATCCACAGATCTGAGCAGAAGTTCTGTGGTCTGGAGCAGAGATGAGATTTCTCTTGTGAGACGAAAGCTCAGTGTGGTCAACTTTCAGGAAGGAAATGATGGCCTCTCTCAGTCCAGTACTACCTGCTGTAGTCTTCGGCCAAGTCACTGACTGTGGTGTTGTGATGGCAACACTTGTAGACGTGTCTGACTGAACTTGCGTGAACCCTTCCGTTGTCTCCAGGACTCTATTGGTATTAGTTGTAGAAAAAGTGGAATCGCTGCTGTCGTTAGCAATGGACAAAATGGTCGTGAGAGTAAGCTTTTCTGACGTCATAGACTCGCACGTGCTCTTGTGTTTTTCTTTTAGACGTTGCAAATAGAGTGCATCCTGGAACTGCGTGAAAATAAAATAAAATATAGAACAATGTTTATATTGAAATTTTAAATACAACAATATAGTGTGGTGTTTGATATCATTCTTAGTAGACCCCTATACAGTATTGTTCAAAAATTTGTCTACATAAGAGTATCCTAACCCTTAGACAAGATGAATAAACACTTACAGGTTTATTATTGATAGGTTCCACGATGTCTGCTATACCCAATGGATGACAGAACATTGAAGTGCTATCGTAACCTACAAGATAAGCTCCAAACGGATCAGTCTTGTTAAGGAGCTGCAGATGCAGGTAGTTAGTGTCAGTGGGAAACAAGGTGTAGCATCCCGAGAACGCAGTTCCTGAAAGATAGTTTAAGGCAGCTTCATTGGACTGAATAACAAAAGTGGGTTGAATGTGAAGAAAGTTGTTTTTGAATTGTGGGCTAGCTATTAAATATAAGTAGAGAAATACACACACAGAAGAGAAAGAGAGAGTCAGAGAGAAAGAGAGAAGAGAGTAAGAGATAGAGAGACAGAGAGAAAGTCAGAGAGAGAAGAGAGACATAGAGAGAGAGAGTTGGAGAGAGAGAAGAGAAAGAGACAGAGAGAAAAAAGACAGAGACAGACAGAGAAGAGTGCGATAGACAGAGAGATGAAATGCTGGAAACTGGCATTACACACTGAATAGGAATATTGATTTTTTTCCCAGGATATATATTGTTGATATGTTGGCCAAAATCCCTCTACATTTTTTGTTTCACTTCCAATATAACGGACCCCTAAGAAGACCCACGCAGAAGCAGGCCACGTAAAAAACCGGTGTATAACAAATTCTTGACCTTTAAAAAATACGGATTATCTCCTTTTTCACTTGAACCAGTCGTAGATAAAATTTGTTGCGTTTTTTTTTTTGTTTAATGTTTGGTATAGTGTAACTTTCAGGTGCATGCTCAGTACGATATGGTGCAAAATATTTTGATCATGCCTTAATAATTTATGGTCCTTTTTTGTTTTCTAAGAACAGGAATGTTAGGTTAAATGAGAGTAGGTTACCGTGATCTCTTTGTAAAAGCAATTATTTTTTTATGAGCTAGTTGGTTTGCTGAATCACTTAACATAATTACAAAATAGACCCAGATCTAAATCTAAGTTCATTAATAATTTGAAAACAATCTTTCAATGAATGAACATTTATAATTTTAAAATTAAATGTCTAAAAACGCGATAGTGTGTTTCTATTTTATCAGTCTTCCCTAGATCTAAGTCAAGTTTTAAATCTAGTTTTATTTTGACATGTTCTTGTATCTTCTGAAGTCAGACCATCGTATTTTCACAATAACTTTTTAAGTCAGTCTACCGTATTTCCTGATAAACAATGCCATTGACGCTAAATTGACCTTACTCTTCGCCAACTAAATAGAAAGAATTGAGGTCTAGTTTTAACAATATGTCAATGTGTGGTATTTCAAAATCGTATCAAATACATTGTACTATTATTTTTAAGCTGCTCATTTGATTTTAAATATTCTTTTAAGTCATAGATTGGGTCTAAGGTTTTATCAAATTTAAAATAATTTTTTGATGCAAATGGAAGAGTTTAGAAAATTTAATTTTGCATTGATAAAAACAGCATTTAAAAAAAATAGAACTTGAATAAAAAATAAAACGACGTAGTACTGAGGCCATCAGTTAGTTACTTTTACTCCTTTCCACACGTCAAAGGTTCATTCCCAGACAATTGTTACAATATTTAGCAATGTGACAAAGACAAACGACTTACCAGCAATACTTTGGCATGTCCACTGTAAAGTGTCAGTGGTAACTCTGCCTGAAGTGACAGTTGCCTTGACAACAATATAAACATATACGTTGTAGACATCAGAGAAACTAGCAAAGTCATAGGAATATCTCCATAGACTTGACGGCAACAAGGATGTTACACACACGTCACCATGGAGACCTAGAGAGTGAACAAAGATGTTGGTGTTCAGCAGTGTATTTTAAAGTAGAAACACGAACGTGCTCTAGGAGTTACACGCTATTCCCTTACACTTCCAAATCGGCATGTGCCACATTATCTTACACCTTTTTTTGACCTGCGCTATTTTTACTTGATGCTACGATAAAGTGTGCTCTGTAGAAGTCCGCCTGGTGAATAATCTTCTGTTGCTTAGAATGTAATTTAAGCGTTTTTCCATTCCAGTAGTATGCTTAAACTGTGAACAGTGGGGACGCAAACTTTTTGTCTGGCATCAGGGGTAAACGTTTGAGAATACTTGTTCAATAAGACATTTACCTGACAGTTTTTTTTTATGTCAACTGACTCTGTCTGTCTGCCTGTCTGTCTGGTAAAAAGTGTTTATACACGTTATTTCTCCCACACCCATTATGTGATCAAGTTAACATTTTACACAATTATTCATTGCAAGACAAGACATTAATCAATTGAAAAATTAACCAAATGGTTCATTAATAAATGTTAATTATTTTGTTTGATACCAACAAGTGAAAGTAATCAATCACAATTCACAAATACAATTAAAGATGTTACATAAAGATTTATTCATTTTCTTTATTGCAGTCAACTTTGCTTTCTTTATAAAAAAAACACATAAAGTATATCAAAGTATAAAGTATATCAAAGTATAAAGTATATCAAAGTATAAAGTATATCAAAGTATAAAGTATATCTCTATATTTACCTGAAATGATCTGATAAACGTAAAAACTGGTGTTCCCAGAAATATAGTGGAAACTATGACTGTCTGTAGGCGTTTCATAGGTGTCACCAGGAAATTTCAGCAAGATGGAAATATTTGTATTTAGTGTCTGAAACAAATCTGATCAATTTAGGGTAATTCTTTTTTTTTTTACTTTAAACACACAAACACACACATTCATATTTTACCCAAAGACCAGTAATAAATATTTTTTTAGCTATCCCTCTGTCCGAAGGTTCACCAATCAACTAGATGATTCTTTCATCCAATCCATGTGTGACACAGTATTCGATTTATGTTCAGTATATGTCTCTGTATTGTGTGCCCTTTTTATTACGATAATCTAAATCTATTGCATCTAAGAAGAATAAACAATAAAACGGTGGCTAACCTTGAGTATACATTTAATATGTAACTTACAATTTGTGTCCAGTCATAGAAAGTCTGAATTTTCATAATGGATTTCAACGTGACATCTCCTGGAATATGAGCAGAAAGTAAAAAATATTCTTGGCCAATGTAGCCCAGTGGAAGCATCACATCCAATGTGGAGTCTATAGTGTTAGAGTCAATCTGCAGAATGTGTTCGACAAAATGATGCCAAGTAGTTAGATATTATTCTATCTGAGACATGTTAAAGATGTTCTCTATAAATCAGCAAGTCACAAACTGTTTCATCCTGCGAGTCATATACGTTTCCGATACGCGTTGCTCGGGCCTCATAACCGCAAAAAAAACTGGAATTCTTCAATGGAACTAAACTAAAACGGTCGCGCCAAAACGACTGCACCAAAGCGTCACGCACCAAAACGATTGCACCAAAACGTCACGCACCAGAACGATTGCACCAATACGTCACGCACCGAGCTCTTACAATAAAATGTGAGCAGAACGTTTTTTCGAGAGACAGAAAAAATCACATAATGTGATGAATTTAGCCCGCGTGCCGTAGTTTGGGCAACACTTTCTTTAATAACTTTTTTATGTTTGGGATGATGGATCATCTAATGAATAAACAAAAAATGTAAAGATGTATTTAAACAATGTAAGCTCACATAAAGTTTTGTCTTCAATTTCCAAAGAAAAAGATGCATTATTTCACATGGCCAAGAAAACCAGTTTGGGACCTGCACAGTTTGCTGTTTAATTCTGACAAAGCCGTTGTTCCAGTTATGGGATCGTCCACATATCGAATGTAGAGATCAATTGATTTATTTTAAAATGTTGAGTCTACAAGAATACGTATCAAAGCTGTCCTGAAAGATGAGCTAGTACTTAAGTTAGACTGCATTAAGTATTGTTATAACACTGCCTTGCACGCTGCCTTCCAAGTTAATGCAGAAGGTACACTTTGCCTCTTGCACTATTAGAGACTAGAGACAAATGAGTTCCGCCCAATTCCATGGGCTTATGTATTTGTGATGTCCTGTAAATAAACAGCTGTCTTCGTTGAGTTGCCTTCCTTAGATTTATTACATTATTGCATATAGATTTTTATGTAATGTTTAATTCAATTACAGAAAAACTTACACACATAAATAACCCACTTACCGCTGTTGAAGCCACTGTGACCATAACAGGTTTTGTAGAATGTAAATATGTTACGTCCTGATTTACTTTCAAATACAGATGTAATGTTTGGTACAATGACTCGAGGCCAACTTTGATGTAATCAACATTGCTGAGGGACAAGTACCGGTTTGAATTTCTAATGTATTTAAAGGATTAAAATTGGTTTGAATTTCTAATGTATTTAAAGGATTAAAATTGGTTTGAATTTCTAATGTATTTAAAGGATTAAAATTGGTTTGAAGTTATAATGTATTTAAAGGATTAAAATTGGTTTGAAGTTATAATGTATTTAAAGGATTAAAATTGGTTTGAAGTTATAATGTATTTAAAGGATTAAAATAGGTGTGGTACAAGATTTAAGATGAGAATTGAATGCTTGGAGATAAATAACTGGAGTGAATTATGTTGAATACCTAACTCTACTTACCTTAATATCAAAGGTGAGCCACCAATGAAAAAATTATTCTCTTGAACCTCCATAAGCACGTCAATGTCATTAGAAACGTCTGACATGGACGTGACAAAGAAACTGTTGACTTCCACGGTCACGTGACATGGAGGAAAGACAAAGAATGAAGTAATTTTGTGTAAAGCCAATTCCTTCTTTATGAATCTGATCACTTTTTGTTCAAGCGATTACTTTTCTCTTAATAACTAATAAAGGATATTTAAAAAATGGAACATCTTTTTATCCTGCCTCAATTTCCGCACCATCCAATAAGCTATCCCCCCTCCGAAAAAATACTAGTTACTCCCATGTAGAAATTTACTTACAGTAAGTAAAATTATAGTTTAGGGATACAGATATAGATATGACAACATAGATATATAATAAAGTCGATGTTTGTTTCGAGATAAGCTTATAGATAGATACACGTTATTATTCCCACATCTACCTCTCGGATCAAGTTGAAACACTGCATCATTATTCATTGTTCTTAACTAAACATGAATCAATGGAAAAATAATTAAAAAGCTAGTTAATTAAAAAGTGTTAAGTAATTGATTTGTTTAATATCAAAAAGGAAAATAAATTTAATAATAATGAGATATATGGGTCTAAATGTGAAGTTCCTTCACATTAATATAAGCTTTTTTTATCATTTAAAGGATAGCCTTTGTTTCAACTTTTTATTGAAAAAAAAAATTCTATATTGACCTTTAGGTAAAATTTTCTTTTGTGAAAATTTAAAAAAAAGATATAAAAAAGATCAACGAGAGACTACAACAATCTGTTACTTTTTAAATTAGAAGATGGTGCTTGGAGATGATATGATGTTGACATTGATTCTAGTGAGTACATCCTCACAGGATACACTAATGTTGAACTGATCCATGATTGGTCCTTTATATACAAAACTATAGTTACTGGTTGACTTGAATTGACCTCGACGTAACGAGAATACACATCTGCGGGTTCGTTGAAAAAAAACATATTGATCATTAACCCTTAAAGTGCTGAGCTCATTTACACTGAGTGCATACAAAATGGAATTATCATTTAGATATTTAGAGGCTAAACTACCACTCTGGTTTTATAATGTTTTTTCTTTTCAATACTACTTATACGAAAGATCACAAAGGTTGATTGTTTTCTTTCGGTTTTACACTTATAAAGTTCCAAAACTTACAATCAGTTACCTGTTGATGCTAGAAAAACATTTTCCCCTAAATAAAAGTTGGCAGCTATTCCTGGAAGGAGAAACAAGATCGTTATATTCTCCACGTTTTGGGTGTATCGGACCTTGCACCTGACATGGATGACATCAGTGGAGTTAGATGTCACTTGAAGTAACCCACGTTTTAAGTTAGACTGTTCAGGAATGGCGGCCACGTAGAGTCTATAGTAGACATTATTAATAGCTGTTGACAAAAATAAATAATTGTCTAAAAACATGTTACACGTTTAAGTATTGTAATTATTTGCTGGCGTGGTTAGATATATACCCAAACATGCCTAGGCACAGCTACTAAAGTAAGCTAGTTCTATATATTTTCTTTTAGGCCTTATTGTATTTTTTGTTGGTACTGTTATAAACCTGGTGGTGGCACAGATGGGGGTAGTGGCGTGAGTGTAATCAGCCGACGCAAATCGCCCCAGGCCAGCGCTAGACGAGCGGTCAACCGTGACGAGTTACAACTGTCAGCCGAGTCGAGTGTCAACAGGGCGGTTCGGGAAGGATCGACGTCGTGAACAAAGCTCAATAGCGTCACGAGAGTTGTAGTCATCTGACCACCTAGAAACGTCGAGCGGCGTTCTGTCCGGTTCGAGAAGGCCAGTAGGGACCCTATATAAGAGCAGAGGTGTCGCAGTCAGGTCGGTCGAGAAAAGGGGCTCAATACAGCAAGGTTCAGAGCCCGGTTCACTACAGTCCGGTCGATTACAACACAGTTCAGCGGTGTGGTTCTGTACGGAGCATTACGACGGTTCAGTGCGGAGTACTGTCAAGTACAGTTGAGACGACTGGCGTCTTGATCTTGGTCTGCGATTGAGTCCGACACAACGAGCCTAGTGTGTGAAGTCAGTCCTGAACTGTTGAACCCAGTGCAAGCCCGGAACGAGACGGAGAGGCCAGTGCAAGAGTTGATACGGCGGAACGGTGTTATCGGAGAGATATTTGTACAGTCAGCGTTGCCAATTGTACAGTATTGGCTGTTATTTATTCAACTTTTAAAGTGTTACGTTATTTTGGAGCCCTGAGTTGTCAAGTTCTTTAAGTTGGTGGTGTATGGTGCAGTTTGCAGAGAGCCTGGATAGTGAGATCCGTAACAATATTAACGATAATTTGATTTTCTAACATTTTAGCTACAAAAATTAAATGTAGTGTAAGAGAGAAGTGCAATTTTACATAAATAGAGTTAAAATATTTTCATAACAAATCCGGAACAATCGATCTTAGTAACTGAGAAAAATATTATTTGTTTTATTTATTAGAAGAGGGATTTCAAACAATTATTTGGCATTAGTAGATTTTTTTATGTAAAATTCTGAACATTTTTGGCGACGTTTTGTAAGAAAATTAAAGTAGTGTAGGTCGATTTCTTTTTCAAAACAAAATCTGGGACATTCTTTACCAATTAAACAACTTTTGTTATGTTTCGGCAAGAAAATAAAATGTAAAATAAGTCTAATAAGTGATTTTCAATAATCGTTTCCAGTAAATTACTTTAAAATTTTTAAAATCCTGAACAACCTATTGTCGATATTTTGAAAAAATAAAAGTCACTTGACATAAATTTGTTTTAAGCTAAAAATACGGAACAATTTAATATCGATAAATAAACTATCGTGACGTTTTGTCAAAGAATATAAGTGTAATATTAGTAAATTATACGATGTCAAACAATCGTTTGACATAATTTATTTTTTATAGAACAATATCCGGAACAACGTTATAGTTAATGAAATACAAGTCAGTACAGAGATTTTTATTTTGCATGTATATGCTATTTTATTTTAAAAAAACAGAACAACATATTATTGATTATGTGTTTTGCAACATTTAAGCATGGAAATTAAATGTAATATAAGTTAGAAAAGCAAGCAAACATTGGTTGACAATGATTTTTCTTCACAAAAACATCCGGAACAATCTATTATAGATACTTAAAACTTTTGAGATTTTTAGGAAGCAACATTAAAGGTTAAATCAGATTTTCAATAGCTTTTAGAGTTGTTGTTTGTGTTATCTAAACGTGACGGACAAAACCGGCAAACAAAACTCTTAAAAATAAGCGTCTTTTTTCCTGATGTGGGCACTAAATAAAAAATAAATAAAATCTAATTAATTTTATCCATTTTGAGGAAACTCATTTGTACCATGTCTTGCCGCTGCTTGTTACGCTACTGCACAAAAGTCACTGTATAAAAGTCCATTTTAAAAAAATGTGCGTGATATTTACATACGAAGTGCATTCTTAGCCTTTCAAAACAAGCAGAAATGTTTTCTTTTAATTTTAGCAGTTAGTTGACCAGAAAAAAAACCTTTAAGTAATATTTATATTTGTTGTAAACATTTCTTGAACATTATATAAATATGCTAGACATATTTTACCCGCGACCCGCGGGTCTTTATTTGCTTATTACTGTCGATATAGTCACTGAGAGTGTTTTTAAAACATTTAAATGAAATAAAAATGTAATAAATAAAGCGAATGTGTCAATGTAAAAATAGTGTGAATGAAGCCATCATATCAAAATAGCTAATCTACTTAAATCCATTTTTTCAAATTAAAACATTTGCTTTTAGGCCTACACATATTTGATTAAAATTTGAAATGAATAGACTTAATTTTGTATGTTCATGTGTTAAAGTATAAAGTAGATCTTGAGGTAGACATAGATCTAGATCTAGAGTAATCTAGAGTTAAAAATTGGCTTTTATAGAGCTCATTCTGTGCTGAGTGAAGGTTTTGCTCTGAGCATGCGTGACCTTTTTTCAAGAATGAATATAGGTCTATCTCAACACGGCTACGCAGCTTTAGCGAACAGAAAACGAATGTATTAAAAATGCTTTAGAAAAACAAATTTGAATGTTAATTTGATTAAAATATGAAATGAATGGGCTATAATTAGTATGTTCATGTGTTAAAGCATAAAACTATCTTTGCGAAAAGAAGTTTTATCATCGTAGAGTTCAATAAGAGTTTTAGACCTAGGAATAGGCTCAGTAGAGAGATGTGTTAATGTGCAACTATTTGGTAATATCTAATAAAAGAATGTGCGTCGGGATATCTAAATTCGCAGATACAAATAACGAATTAATGTAAAAATGCTTTTGAAACACAAACTTGAAGTTTAATTTTATTAAATAATGAAATCAATAAACTATATTTTGTATTTTATGTGTCAAAAGTTTAGTTTTTAAAATTAGATCTAGATCTAAATCCTTTCGATCTTTTCTCATGTCAACATTGTAAACATGGCCTAGATCTATAAAATACTATAGCTGTAATAGAGTTGGCCTTTTTTTTTTGAGGGTCTAAAGTTTGTTTTAGGGCCACAATACGTACATTACGGACTAAGTTGGTACCCAAGGAACATTTCTGCCAAGTTTTATCAAGATTGTTCAAGCGGTTTTTATTTCTATACGGGGACATACATACATACATACATACAAACAAACATACATACATACGCCAAACATTCTACTTCACTTTATATATTAGATTTGACTTAGTGATACTGAAAACACACAAAAAAATTGTCTTTCTTTGTTAACATACTAGAACATTGCCTCCCTTACATTTATGTAATTGTTTCAGATTTGGACTATTTTTATGAAAAAATCATTTGCATAATTAATTTTATAAACTAAACGGATTGCTTTTAGAAAACCAAAATTAGCCGTTGCACCTAAACTTTTCAAACTGCATCGCATGGTGAAATAATATTTTTCATTTCTCTTCTAGTTTTCGAGATCTGAGTGTGACAGACGGACAGACGCACATTTTTGCACAAGCCTAATAGCGGCTTTTCCCCTTACAGGAGCGCTAAAAATGTAAGTCTGTATAATAACCTTTTCAAAATTTTATTATGAGCAAAAAATTTTTATCATTAAAGGAAAAAAAATACGGTTTGGAGTCGCAGTGTTATGGAAAATTATATATTAGGGGTTGCGAACTAAAATGGCTGAGAACCAATGGTTTAGATGGTAGTTTAAGTCTGCAGAACACTTCAAAGGTTATACCGTTGCCTTCTAATTCTCTAACAAAGGAACCACGCTCAGGTGATGTTAAGCCTGTTTCTAATGTTAATAAACGTGAAATTACTATTGAATAAATGTCATAAATAATGAGATTTTTTAACAATGACAATCATTTTACATTGTGTAACAATCAATTAAAGTAGGTTTTCAGCTCACTGTATTGGTTTAACAAAAAAAAAAAACTAACGATATTGTTTATTGGAACCGCACCGGGTAACACCGACCCTAGTAACGTCGCTGAAGAAAGGGATGATAGACTACTGTTATTGACATGCCAACATGATAAATTTCTCTTATCGTCATTTTGATGTTTATTTTTATTTGTATCATTGTTATTTTTATTATTATATTATTGTTTTAAGTCTCTCAAGTCTCTCTCCATTTCTTTGCTTTCTTTCATATTATTCTATCATCTAAGTTCTTTGAACAGCGATCAAATTGTTACCTATTTGACACAGGTGATGGGAACGCGCTGTGCACTTGTTGTCATTAGTATATTTGGATTCTCTGTCGGTCCTAATTTCCACGCAGTCTTCATTGTTACCATTGTCATCTGGCTGAGACAACATCCAAGTGCTATTCAGAAAGGAACTGTTATCAGATGACCAGATGAAGTTACTTTCCTTATTGATGTCATTGGCTCCTATCCATGCTGTGCAACAAATATAATTTTTATTAGTAATATTTTTTAAAATATCTGTAACATACACCTATGGTGACGAGTACAGCATATTTATCTGTTTCCATGGCCATCGAAACAAAATTAAATATTGTTTTTTTACACTAAAAATACGTGAAAACTTAATGAAAATTCAGATAATAATTTTAAGCCTATATAAAGATAGCTCTATATCTGCTAGTCTAGTTAATCTAAATCAAAGATAAAAGCTAAGTACACTACTAACTGGTGATAAAGTAATGTTGTTGTTGTTGTTTTATTTTTTTGCTTGACATAAATAATCAAAAGTTTATAAAAGATTACATATAAAGTTCGTGTTATCACACAAACTCAGAGGTTGCCCTCAAACGACAATCAACATCATCACGTCATTATCTGTCTTTTGAATTTTGTCGAATGTCTGCTGTGACAGTTTGCGTAACCAAATCCCTTCACTTTTTTTTCAGTCAGCAGCTGTTTTTAGGCAGGTCTATTCTTTTTTATGTTATCCAGCCAGCTTTTCTTTGGATGTCCCTTATTTCGAGCTCCTTCCACTGTACCTTGAAGAATGACTTTTGATAGTAAGTCTTGTCTTACGGTATGACCAAAACCAGGTCAGTGTTCGTCTCCTCACAGGATTAAGGTTTTTTTCTTTTTAGCCAGCCAGAATGTTGACTTGTAAAAGTGAACAGCCATTTGTCTTTTTTCTATTATCTGATACAGTGCATTTTTCTGTAGTATCTCTTGTTTGTTGGACAATAGGTATTTTAAAAATTTAACTTCATCTATTTGTGTGGCCATACCACTGTATGCAACATCTCGTATTATCTCCACCACAAACTAAATTTTTGTATTTTCAGCACTGATTTCCGTGCCAACTGCTCTAACTGGAGCTTGCAGTTTTAAAGTAAGGTCTAGTACCTGTAACTGACGATACATAAGAAATATTCCGAATGAACTCTCTAAGGAAGAACTTTTCATTATATAAAATGGCTTCTTTATACTAGAAAATGTCTTTTTAAATACGAAAAAGACGACGAGGTTTAATAAACATTTTAACACGCGTTCTTGTAGCATTTCAATGAAGTCAATCATTTCCAATGACGTAAAAAAACACCGCTCTATCAAATGGTCTACATTAGAATGAAAATGTCTTTGATTCCGAAGATAAGAGATCAGTACAGCGCTTGACATGAGTAAACAGACCCATTTGCAACGTACATATTTTTCCGCATCTCGTGCAGACAAAACCATTGTCTATATGGCTTATTTGATTAGAAATGTTATATTTATAAAGAGAGAGTTGACGAGAGTTTATAAACATTGACGCACGTGTTAGTATAGCATTTCATTGAATGAAATCACTCCGAATGACGTCAAAGGGAAAAATTTTCCGCTACATCAGTCGGCCTTGTTAGACTAGAAAATGTCTTTTTCAACACGATAAAGTAAACGAGGTTTAATATTTATTTAACAGCAGCTCTTTTAGAATTTCATTTAATAAAATCATTCCAAATGACGTCAAATGAAAACAATACTTTCCACAACTTCACGCGGACTAACAAAATGTCTTATCACACAAGAGAGTCTATGAAGATTGATAGACATTGGCGTACGAGGAGGTGAGCTTTTGGTCAAGATGTTGCGTTAACGATTGTAGAGGTAAATGTATTCAGGTTGGGTGAAGTGATTTGTTTAGATAGTGAGAGTGTGTGACATGTCAGCAGTGGTAAGGAGTGAGTTGGAGTGCAGAGGCTAGATGTGCTAGTTTGCTGTGTTTGAAGTTAAATCTTTTATCAACAACTGAACTAGGGCTTGAAATTGCTCGCCAGCGATTCAACCCTTAAAGAACGACCTTCACAACCACCCAAAAGGCAACCCCTACAAAGTGAATATTAGTGGCAGAGTACGCTGATGCAGAGATATGATACGATGATGACCTGTTACTTTAGCAGAAAGGTTACTTTTGGCTAAACAAATAAATTAAGCCTAGAGTTCGAAATGCTAGATAATCGCTTATTTAAAGAAGACGTTCATGTTATTGAAATAACTCTTACAACGTGAAAATAATTAAATCATAATAAACCTGTGTTGATACTTTTGGATTTTAGTAAATTCCATAGCTTGTCTATTTCATCATTCGTCCTCGGCTCCGCTAGAGTCCCTCTAAAAAAATTTTTGAAACAATCCATCTGGGAAAAAAAGTGTGAACTGTGGTAGAAATGATTCAAACATATTTATTGAACGTATAAAACATGTGCATGAAATCGATTTTCTTTTTGCACAGGAATTTCTTTTAATCAAAAACGTCACACATCAATTCTCTTTTAGAATGTCCACTGGGTTAGAATACCTTAAATACACCATGATAGCATTAATGCTGTGAATAATTAAAGCACGATATGTAGGGGATGTTTGAGTTTCAATGCCAACTCATAGACAGGTCCAATGGGTCTGTAGTTTTTTAAAAGGCCATTCAGGTAAAAAGCTGGTTACATGAGTAATGGTTAAAAACATGTGTCTACAGTGCCACTCAGCGTGTTTAAATATTATGAGATAGAAGGCCGTACATCCCAATGTGATGTCAGGGTCTATCGCAAAATGTAGCCCTGCTATTTCTATTCCCATCATAGTTCAACTAAGGGTCAAAAGCAAATAATGATAGTTTTATTACATAGAACATATGGATGAAATTACATTGCAAAATTGCTTTTCGTTTTCTGACATTGGTATTTGAACACTTGCAATGAAATTAATCGTGTTTGTGATACCTTCATGCAGGGATAACAGAAATTATGAAAAAAAAAGATCAAATAACCACAAGTTTGTCCTCACTGACATAGCGAAACGAAGCTGCCAACGGATGAACCTTGGAGTGGGGCGGAGACAGACAGATAGATAGATAGATAGATAGATAGATAGATAGATAGATAAATCTCTAGATAGATAGATCTCTAGATCTCTAGATCTCTAGATAGATAGATAGATAGATAGATAGATAGATAGATAAATAGAACAGAGATAGATAGAACATAGATAGATAGATAGAACAGAGATAGATAGAACATAGATAGATAGATAGATAAATAGATAGATAGATAGATAGATAGATAGATAGATAGATAGATAGATAGATAGATAGATAGATAGATAGATAGATAGATGATTGAAGGCCTATTATTTTACCTGTGAGTCTTGCCAGTTTAACATCGTGTTGAAAATTTTGTAACAATTTTCATCTAATAGGAGCGTATCATTATCTTGTGGAAAGCATGGAATGGACAGACCACGTTCTAAGTGCAGAAAAAAACAACTTTAGGAAAAAAAAAGTTTTGATACATATTTGGTCGGAATTCATCATTGGCACGCATAGCATCCTTCTCATCCTCCCATTCCGTAAGACCATGATTATCTATTTATACAACAGGTGCATGCGTTGTTGCTTAAATACATTATCCCAATTGGTTTCCAGTATTACTTCGTTTTACACCGGAACCAGTCTACGTTTATTAAATTATAGATTTTTTATATATGGAGCGAAAAAAAAAGTAGTTAGGTTTTTGGTGTATACAGTTATATGGGTAAAGTACTTTTTTTTTTTTTTTTTTACATTTATTTGATAATGAAAATGTTTATTTTTAAGCGGATCAAAATTTTCTTTAGCTTTTTCGTTTCCACTTACCTCCCTTGTTTATTTACTTGCCAA
Source organism: Biomphalaria pfeifferi (assembly GCA_030265305.1). Classification (NCBI taxonomy): domain Eukaryota; kingdom Metazoa; phylum Mollusca; class Gastropoda; family Planorbidae; genus Biomphalaria; species Biomphalaria pfeifferi. The sequence continues at coordinate 328,088 of JASAOG010000003.1, read as the reverse complement.
CATTAAAGTTCAATTGAGCATTCTTGGCAAAGTTTAGTTTATCGCGAAAATATGGGAAATCGTTCCAACTAAAATTCCACAAGTAGATATGTTAACAATTTCCCTATTCTTGACCCATTTTTTTTTTTTTTTTTTTTTTACAGATTTACACTTCTTTCGGGTCACAGGCAGCACGTGACATCCATAGTTTGCTCGCTAACTTATTTATAAACTTTGCTTTGACTGGAAATCACATATATTTATTTATGGTTGTATGTAGAAATAATTACTCGTGGTGTGAGTTTTTTTCAAACTTACCTAGGCAAGTGACAAGTAAATGTGATAGAATGAATCTCCAGTCCATCTGTAAATAGTTAGTCTAATTTGATCTCACTTATACTAATGAAGGAACTACTTTCTTGATATTACCAACTGAAACATAAAAATCAATCTAGATTTAAGTTAACGTCTAACAGTGTTTCTCAAACTTTCATTCATGACACCTCCCTCCGCCCTCCCCCACCTCACTTTGAACCATAATGTTCTTGTTTCCAACACACTTATCTTATCAGTTACTGATGTTTCTTCAAAGGATAAGATACAATTACATTTTACACTTATTTCGTCCTTAGCAAGGTAGTGGAGAGCTCCGCAAACCATCTTTTTTTTTTTTATTTTATTCCTAGTTTGAGAAAGTCGTCGCCCTTTTTTTTTTAACGTGTTTTCACGTTTCTTCAAAATGTCACATTTTTACATCCTAACCTAAGCCTTCCGCTCGTAGGCAGGAAATGGATAAGGGTAAGGTTCTAACCCGGAGCCATCTAGAGCGCATACCCGACTACAAGGCAGTGTAACACATGTTTTGAGGCTTAGGAGTGTGCTGTTCATTAATGTGCCTTTCTATTTGCTAATAAACATGTTATCTCTTGTGTTGCATTACTTCTGCTGACGCGAATGCCATGTGGAGCTTATATCTTGTGTAGCACAACAGATATTAGAAATCACTCATTGACTCACTTATCAGCAGACAATATACATTTATTAATATACAATAATACAAAGGCTATCCAGCCATAAGGCTTAATGAATGTATAAACAATAGCTTTCAGAATCATTTGTAAAATTCAACATCAAATACATTTCATAATGATACTTAATAACACTTTACTCACTGCAATAGAGTTCATTAACATAAGTCCTTCCTCAGTTAGGACCAAGGTAGTAACTAACTTTTCACTTTTCAGACCGAGAGCTTTCCCGTGGAAACAACACGAAATGATTAGCCTCGTTTAGAGACTCAGTGTGATAGGCAGCCATCCTTAAATAATAGGTCTACACCGCAAATTGTATCCTAGTAACATGAGCGAAGTGCAAACAACTTACATTCAAAAGAAAAGTGACTTGTTGATAATGACGTGTTATAGACATTTATGCCAGTAGAATTGGTTGGCAATAGCCTGGATATCCATAGGAGGGTGCACCTCTTACAGTTTGAGAAAAGTATTTCAACATAATACTGTTTTTTCACTGTGTGTGCAAGGAGTAGATAATGTACTTAACTATATATATAATGTATCAAGTGCCATTGTGAAAGAATAGATATTAAAATACAATGATAAAAACATGACAAATGAGAAAGAAAAATACGTTTGTATTACACAAACTCGTAGCGTGGACCAACACACATTGTCTTCAGCTAGACATAATTAAACAAGTATAAAGTACTAGTCTTTCTACCAATCATCTCCATTAAGTGATGTTTGCATCTATGACCACTACTTTAATAATAATAATAACAATCTTTATTGTCCGTAGGGAAATTTGTCTTACAATTTGTGCATTACACCAAACAAAAAATATTATAACTATAAAAATGACCTACACCGCAGTTTGCAAATAATCTTTCTCAAAGAGCTTTACAAGGTAATAAAATACTTCCACACATATCAAAAGAAGTACAGAGATAATGCTGAGTAATTGATTTGAATAGACTTACTGTTTCAAACTTCATGTTTCTTTATAAGAATTTCCTAGTCCATGCTTGTGTTTTAACAGAACTAAGAACAGAAATAAAACGAAACGAAATAAGTACGTCTTAGGAAGGGTCAAGTCATTGTTAGAAGTTTGTTTCCTCAACTACCTAGGTTACGTTTCCTTTCTGTTCGTTATTATTAGAATACGGAAATGTTGGGTCTTAACAGTATTGCAAGACACAAAGGGCTGTCAATTACTTACAGGTAATTAACTCTATGATGCTATGACGCTTAGGAAACTATAGACGACACATTTGGTGCCATTAATAATTAAAATGACGTCATTCTTAAGAAATAGAAATGTATTGTTATAGCCCAGCATTGTACACCGCCATTCAAAGTAAAGAACGTGGTCTCTAAGTTGTGCACTGAACTCAACTGAAAAGAATGTTGACATTAATGAAACAACGAAGTTCTGCCTAAGTCAAGAGGCCTTCTAAGACACTATGTCAAAGTCAGACTGTTATAAATAATGTGTGTAATGTGTAATGCACTGTAAATGAAGACCTGTCCTCATTTAGCTGCCTTCCTTAAATTTATACCCAGGGTCACCGCCAGAGTTGTGGCCTAATGCGTGCAAAATTTAAAATGTCGCTTAACCCTTTTTTTTTCTTTAAAAAATTATTAAGACTTAAACTGGACATTGCACCAAAAGCGCCTTTCGATTTAGATCCATTTTTGTAGACCAGTCCTTTTTTCTTTCATATTCACATCGATGTTGTATCCCCATGCCCTCTTAGATGTTTTGTTTTCAATTTTAACTTTGCATTTTTTTTTTTATAAATTGACTCAAAATACAAAAGACATTGAGGGTGAATTTTTTTCCACATTCGATAGACTTTGACTGAAAAGGATGTTGACATAAGAAAAAGAGGTTTCCACCAAGTCTAGAGAACTCATGAAGAGGCATCGCTTAAGGCTAAGGCCGTCCTATGTATTTGTGATGTCACTAGGTAAATAAACATCTGTGTTCATTGAGTCGTCTGCTCTTAAGTTCTTACACTGGTGTCAAAGTGGGATAATAAGCGACTCAACGGTTGGAAGGTACATTAGTAGAGGCTATCCCTATTATGAAACCATTCGACCAAATCCTAATTAAAGAGCTTAAGCAGGAACTTTGTTATCGACGTCTGAAGCTTGGTGGTAGCAAGGAAGTGCTTACAGCTCGTCTCCGACAAGCCCTAATCGGTGAAGAAGACCTACCTATTTGAAATTGAGCCGCAGATTGTTGAGCTCCTTGGCAAGATTAAGAAACAAAACAGGTTGGGGAACAAGGTCGATGAATGTGTATTGAAGGACAAATAGACCAAATTGATCAAAAGGCGTCGCTAGTAAAAGTAGGAATAGACTTGTTAGTGAAGGAGCAGTTGCCTGTATACTCGTTGGTCAAGGAACAGTTGCCTGGTTGTGATAAACCGTTTTAGCTCACTCAAGGTATCACTCAGGTCCAAGCATTTGATTAATTTAATTTTAACATTTTATCATCAATTTTACTAATTTAGCCCATCAAGCGCTAAAAACACAGCCACCACCCCTCATGTCCAATCCAGCCCCACCCTCTTTGGCACGATGTCACATTTTACTTTCCCCATCTTGACACGTGCTACACTAGACTCTTGACAAGAGTACACTCCCTCTATCTATTTTGGCAAACATCCGGGAGCGGCTGTCCCACTTCAAAGAGCCCAGTCAACTCTAACTCCTCGGGCAACGTTGATCGACTAGCGCTAGCCAATGTCAAGTCATAATGTTCCTTGATCTAGCCGAGCTCTGTTAATCTCCCCTTCACATCCTCTGACCACCTGTGCAGAAAGACAGAGGGACGCAAGAGGACCAACTTCCTGGTCTTTCAATTAGCGCCTTCACGCAATATCCCCAGGAACTCTCGTCTCGGTTAAGCGGGAAGTTCTTTATCGAAGACGCCAGATAGTCTACACCACCTTTGCGGCCTATCGTCCCACCTTGCCACGTGTATATGGACAAGATTTCACTGTCCCAGTCATTCACGCTGGAGAGCTGACAAGGAGCGCATCGGTCTCTTGCTTGAGCACTACATATTTCATTTCCTATTTCTTACACTTTGGATTGGTGGTATGTAACTTTGTAAAGTGCTTGTGAACCATTTTACTTAGTAATGTGTATATATGTTGGTCCATTTATTACTACATTATTTGTGAACAAATTTGTGTATTCGTTATGTATAATGTAAGTAGATTACCTTATGCTTATATTTTATATCATGACTTTTGTGGTTAAATGTTCAAGCCATATGGACTAGAATTTATAGGCAATTCTTACCACATGTATTTAGCTTTGTAACTATTATTAATTTATCGTTGATAAATTATCACTCACCACCAGCCCTTTGTAAATTATTATTAATTCCTTGGCAGGGAATTATCATAATATTTCTGTAAGCATATCATTTTACCTAGTATGTATTTACTCTCATTCTTTGTAAGGAATCCCATCAATTAATTATGCAGCTGAGCTCTGCAGCTATACATCGTTGGACTGCATCCGGAGCCTGGATCCACCACGCCAGCCCACCAGCAGACAGCGTCAGCAGCAGCCACACTCGTCTCATCAAAGCTAAGCCACCAGCCTAATGACATTCAGACCACTTGGTTCTCGAATCTATTGATGATAGACTTATACATGTAAATACGATAGATTCCATCCTAGTTACTGTACAGCATTTTACCTTTTAATTATTTCTCTTTGTATAATAAACTGTACATAATTTTACATCTTGTTATTTGTTGCGTGCATTATAACGCTGTGCCTGTAGATTATATGTGCAAGTGTGGGTTCTCAAATCATAAACCCCCCTAGACACCCTTAACGGCCAAATTTTAATCCACCTTGTCACACTGGTCAGGACTATGGCTGTAAAAACAGTGGTGACAGAAACGCTGGGGATTTGAGCGCCGTCCGCGTCTCTGTTGTTGGCAAGTCTTGTGGGTGTGACTTTCAAGACGAGAAACGTGACAACGAATGCTGTGAGGACCTCAACGGGATGTACCGAATAGAAATGAAAGAGACAAATGAAGAAACTAGAGAAGTCTGTTATGTGCTATAAGCTTTTGTTCCTGATATACCTGAAACGAGTACCTCAAAGAACTGGACAGGTCAAGACAACGTTTGGGTCAGCGTTCAAGTCTGTTGCTTAAATCCCCTCCCCGAAAAAATCCTGTCTACGCCCATGCTGACTAGGGTTTTGATAATTTTTTAATTTTGAAGGAACATTCGAAACATGTAGTACAAACATTTAAACGAAGAATTGAAGAATGTTAGGCCTTAAAAATGATCCTGCTCAGGGCCTCAGGTTATTAAAACCTTGCTCTGTCTCTAGACACGTATCTCTTCTCTTTCTATTGTGGCTGATCCTTTATTAGGGTTTCTAGATTTTTGTTAAACTTTTGTATTGTTTCACCTCCAGACTGACCACAAAGCTTTATCCAGGGCCGCAGCAAGGGTTGTGGCGCGCCGTTGTCGTATCCCTCATGCCCTCTTAGATTTTTTTTCAATTTTAACATTGCTTTTTTTTCTATTGCGAAGTAACAAAGTCTTTTTTTAGTTGTATCAGTAATTGGGCGAAACCTTAGACAATGTTCATGTATTGCAACATGAGGTATATAAGAAACAGAATCAATAATAATAGTGATAATTCTAAATGAGACATATCTGGTGTACAATCGAATGTTTTGTGAAAGTATTTGTGTGTTTGCATCTACAATTTCAAGGATTTTATTGTCTATTTATCTCAAATTTTCAAATTGCCTGTATTAATTGATACAAATACACTTTGTGTAAGTGTTTGTGCGTCAGATAAACTATTTGTGGATCCTTTCAAAGCGAGACATTGCCGGTAATAAATCATTCTAAAAAGGATTGCAAAGGCCGCTTTTGAAATCCATGCGTTGAATCTATTTTTTCTTTTCTTTTCAAGAGTATTTTTTAAATATTTCTGTATTAAGTACGATTCTTTTCAGAATTAATATGACTCATTTACTCCTTTTGTACCTGTAGTGTCATCTTTAATTATGTACTTCTAAAACAACCGACATGGACCAGTAAATGCAGAATAATGTGACTCTTCAAAAGGCATTGACTATAAACTTTAACAACGTTCCGTAAACTCTGATATTGATGATCACGATTGTATTTTGGAGAGACGTGCATTGTGTCCACAATAATCTAACATACGAATATTCCGAGGTGCCTACAAATGTATCCAACTCACCACTAGGACAAAATGAAGCAACTCAACACTGAGTATTTTTCTTGAATTGATATATAATAAATAATCCTAAGTACAAGTCACTTAAACATTGAATAAAGTACGTCAAGGCAGTGTTTCTCAAACATTTCTGGGTGGCGACCCCTACATAACAAAATTTTCTTTCCAGTTCCCCTTAGAATTTTAGGCCCAGAGGAGCGATGTAGGCTCCCACAGTGAGTTCCGTGAGTTTTTCTAAGAATGTAATGAAAAACAAAAGAAACTTAGTCATAATCATAATACAAATACTTAAGCTATATTTTTCATCTATAGTAATTACAATTGATGTTTAAAATCCGAAATGACATAATGACATTTCACTAAAACAAGTTCTTTGTTTTTGGGGTGTGTGGAGGGAGAACAGTTTTGCCTACATATTTTTTTATCGTTGTAAAAAGTTCTTTCTGGAGACAGAATTGAACATTCGGCGTGTTTCCGCTCAAGTCAGCAAGAGGTCTGAATTAGGGGCCAGCCCCAAAGCTCAGCGTAATCTGGCGTTTACAGCTTCAGCAACTCTATCTCCTATCGTTTACAACGCCTTTTTCTCATAATAAGAAGAAAGAATGTAATATGAGCTTTCTTTTAGAACGCACTTTTCATCCTAATAAAAAAAAGTCTAATAATAAAGAGGCAGCCCTGGTCAATATGGAATATTCTAGGTATATGAGGACACATGGACATCTGTAATGGGCATGATTTTTTTTAAGATCATCTTCTATCTACGTACACAAAAATCACTAAAATGAAGCGCTATAGTCGGAAGAAATCCGACCAATCTCAGATAAAAAAATATTCCAGAAGAATCACACTAATGGATACGTTTTGAAATGTTTTTTTTCAAAAAGTTTAAACGCATATTGTTGCTTACGCCTCTCGCGAAAACGGTCTACATTTGACAAGGTCTTATTAGATGTCAAAAAGAAGTCTCTTACTTAAGATATTTTAAGTAGTAAACATTGGTAATATTCAGACACAGATTAATAACTACAATAATAAATATAAAAAAATTCGCCGCCCCCTCCCTTTGTTGTTGATTGGTCGTTGGCTTGTTGCTTCAAACAACTAGTAACTTACTTCTTAATGACTTAATGTAGATCTACATTTATAATGACTTATAAGTATTCTAAGCTTAACTAACAGCCATTTCACATGAAAGTGAAAATGTTTTTAACATTGAGTTTTTAATTACTACATCAACTTACAAAGCGGCGTATTCGACTAAACAACAATATTGTATGTAGTAGGTAGATACTAAGAAGAAAAAAAATTGACTAATCTGCTTCTGTAAGGGTCATTCAAAAAAAATATACAGACAACCCGCGAAATTCATGGTCAGAAATGAATAGGCGCCATAGGAAAAACCCGTCGGAATCCCTCGCGCGCCGTTCCTTTTTTTTTTCTAATTAAAAGTTTCCAAAATAGCTTCCGAAAATCGTTTTTTCAAATAGTTTACAAAGGATAATGGAATAATTCTTATTTTATATAAAATATTCAAATATGAGTAATTTGTTTTTTAAAACTAAAAATTTAAAAATAAAGGTAATCTTGGAATAACGATTTGGCCGCCCTCTGCGGACACATTGCACAATAGGTATCGGCGGCCCTGACTTTATCGTACCTTAGGAGCACTAACTTAAGCAATGCACGCATTACAAGACAGGACACTGATGTTACAAGATTAGTCCTTTGATGTTCACATCAAATGATAGGACAATCTTATTCCTGATCTGTGCTCAAGGTTACTATAGACTTTCAAATGTGTAGCTGCATACTTCCGTGTTTTCTTATACATGTATTATGTATATCAATTTTTCAACGTGAACATTATTTTATGAAAATGTATGCATTTTATGTTAGATGATATACTGTTACATTTATTATTATCAACATCATGTTGTGATTATTCATTTTAAATATGATTGGTTGGTAGATTGTGATTTTGTGAAAGGTTCATAGTGTAATGTTTATGCTTTGGTACAAGGCTGGCATGTCAAACTAATTTAGGTGTATGCGCCGCATAAAAACTTACTATGACCTGAGGGGCCGCAGCCAAAAATCAGTTGCAAAACAGCCTACTAGTTTTATGTAAATTAGAAACAATACAATAGAATACAATAATTAATGGCATACCTGTCCCTTACTTAGCTAAATGTATAGTACTATTTAGTAATTAAAAATTACGCATTATTTTCTTTGTTCTGATGCTTGACATCTTTTATGGGATACAATCTTATTAATGTCATGTTGAAGTTTGTTTTCCACTGACACTTTCATCACTGATGACAAATATTGATGTGATAATCTCGAACGGTGAGGTGCTTTTGTAGCTTTCATTATGGAAAAGAACTGTTCCCAGTCACAGAGATAAGTGCTTGCAAACAGAATTCTGCCAGCAAATTACCGCAATTGAACGTATCGTTCAGGGTAAATAACTGTAAAGTTGTGGCACAGTCAATTCTATATACTTCGATTTCAACAAAGAGTCTGCTATTCTATCAGCTCTAGTTGCACATTACCAGCAGCAATTTCAGAATAAAATGAAAATGGAGATACAAATAACGAAAATTCTTTCTCGTATGAAACGAAGTCACGAAAACCGTCATTGAAAGCTTTTACTAACGATTCCAGATGTTGTAGCCGTATTTAATCTTTTTAGTTCCTGACACGTTGAGAAGTGAACAAGATTTCCTCTTCGATATTTGGTTTATCCACAGTCGTAATTTTGCTTGTAAGCACTTCACATGATTACACGCAGTTGTGACAATTTTGTCTTTACTTTGAAGTTTCAAATTCAAGTCTTACAGGTAACCAGAGATATCAACTGCCAATGCCATATCCCGAACCCATTCGTCAGTTTGAAAATGTTCAACAGATTCACCTTTCATGTTCAGAAACTATACAATTTCCTCACGCAGTGCAAAAAAACTCTTCAATACTTTATGACATGATAGCCAGCGGACTTCTGTGTAGTAGGGAACACAATCAAATTCGTGTCCAATGCCATCCAGAAAAATTGAAACTTGGCGATGATTTAAACTACGGGCACGAATAAAATTGAGATTGACTGAAACCGGTCTTGTGACATGTTAGAACTTTAATTTCTTTGCGCAGAATATTTCTTGGTGAATGGTGCACTGAAAATGAGGAAATTTAAACTTAGCATCAGTCTCTCTTATTTTTTGCAAGCAAATTTGCATCAAAACCATTTCACTTCATGGTTGGTGTGCCATCTGTTGTTAGACTAGCTAGCTAGTAAATTGTACTGCCGTATCAATCCCTGTTATTTCTCAAAACATCCTCGCTTGTTGTGGTGTAAGGCATAGAACAGAGTTCAAGTAGATCCTCATGTATCTCAAAATTCCTGGCACAGGCCCTTATGAATATAGCCAACTGTGCTACACCCGTTACATCAGTTGACTCATGTAGAGCCAATGAAAATAATTCAAAATCTTTAATTGTTCACACAATCTGACTGACATGTCATTTATTCTATCTGCCACAGTGTTTCGAGTTAACGTTATTTCTATGAATGCTTTCAACTTTCCTTTTCTAGGCAAATTACTTCTGCAGCTTTAACGACACACTCCTTCATAAAATCACATTTACTAAATGATTTACTATGCTTGCAATTAAATTTGACAAAATGTAGCTTAAATTGCTTTCACTGCAGACTCACTGTCGTTCTTTTCCAGCGTAACAGTTTAACATTATTTTGATAATTTTTAGGTGACTAAGAGGGCCGCACGCAAAGTGGTCGCAGGCCGCATGAGGCCCCCGAACGCCGAGTTTGACATGCCTGGTATAAGGTGACATTGGTGATTTTTCTTCAAAATTGTTATTATTGGAGGAGTGTTATTATTGGAGGAGTGTTATTATTTGGAGGAGTGTTTCTTAGTTTTCTTTCAGTTTGAGATACGGAACATTGTCCGTACTTTGTAAGAACCAGTTTGGAAAGGGGGGGGGGGGGAAACGTCGATTCGTGTGCAATGGTATTCTAGCACCAATGTTTGTTAGGTGCAAACTTATTTAATTCATCTTTTTTATATTGCCTTGCTTTTAAGCTTATGGAGGGTTTTTGTTATTATGCTGGTATTACGTGTCTTTAAGGTTCATCTGTGTACCCCTATTTAGTGGGAGTGTCAAGGCAGTACTGCATTTCACAGTTGTTTCGCTGCCATAGCGTATTAGGCTAGACTTTTATATTTGTTTGTACAGGGAGTTAGTAATGGGATTATAATTTTATTAGTTACGATATATTACGATTACAGTGGTTTAGTTGTCTACCTGCAGTTTGATGCTACAAGTTAACGATCTTAATAACATTAATCTAATGAAGCACTTTTTTGAATTACATAGTTAGTTATCACAGCTTGAAATATATAAAGTGTTGCAGAAAATATATTTCTACCCTAGGTAGCTTACAGAGACTTTACGAAATCTCCGATAATAAGCGTTTTCGATGATCACGATAATTACCAGCACTTATTTGTGAGGCTAGACCGTGTAAAGCCCAGTGTACGTAATCATGTCAAGGATGAAATCCAAGGACCCTGCAATTTGTGCTCAGACTTACTGCCTCATCTACGTATCCGGATATATAAAAGATAGTTTTAAATAAACTTCCAAGAATATGAATTGATTAAAATACTAAATTTAAGGGTTTCTAATAAAAATTGACTATAGTCTATTCCCTTTTTTTGTTTGTTGTTGTTGTTGATGTAGCCTGCGACACGAGTGTCGAAAATTAAAATTGCCCACCGGCAAAATAAAATTAAACATCCCTGCCCTAGAGGAATGTGTCTTTTTTTCTTTTGCCTCAAAGGTGGTAATACATATTCTTTAAAATTAAAAATTAATCAAGTTATTCGGAAGATAAAGTTGTTTAAAACCGTATATTTTGAGATTATGGGAAATGTTAGGATAATAATGGATTTATTGCGAGTACAATCCAAAGCAACGCCTTCAAGCGAATAGAAAGGTAATGAATCTAGATACTCGGAATATGGAAATAGTCCAAATAGAATGTTTTTAAATTGTAAAGTTTAGAAGAAGAAAAACAATCAAAAGAAAAAAAAAAGATTACCTTTTTAAAAACAAAGCTTATCTAATGGAAAGAACCTATAATTACTCCCATTTATCTGAAAATGGCAGGAGTTTAGCTCCCTTTCTGAGACATAAAATAAAATTAATTAATTAAGAACCAACTTATTGGTTAATTGTTGGATTGATTCGTGTATTGTAATAGACTATTAATAGTTAAGCAAACTTTCAACTTGATCCGAGAATAAAACGTGGGATAAAAAACGTATTAAAAAGGTAATAAGGGGATTAAAACCATATTTACATCCATATCTCTCATTCAGTAGCAGTAATTCTTCTTATGTGATATCAGGCAACAGCAGCGAACCCCAATAAATATTAGTTAAATGTTTTTATTTATTCATGTCTTGTCGGGCAAAATGAATAATTGTGCAAAGTTTCAACTCGATCCTCGAAAGGAGAAATGTGACAAAAGTATGTTCTAACATTTTACCAGACATAAAAAAACAGACAGATTGAAAAAGTGTATATAAAGTTTGTAAAAAGTAAACTGTATATTTTCTAACAACATTTAGTGTCTACGGCTACATAAACACGTAAAATTGTATCAAAGTTTAATTATATAATATTCATAGAAAAACATATTTTTTAAACATCAATAAAATGTTTTCTTTTTTTTTTCCTTATGTTTAAGATATAAGGTATACACCCAATCAGTAAAATGTACAGTAATATGAATTCAATCAAAAAAAGTTTGAAGGGGAAAATGTATTTAAAATAAAATGTTTATAACTTAATTACAATTATTTACATGTTAATGATTGCATCTTATGTGTGACACCAACTTTTCTATTAGACATACTTGGTTATTCTAGTTTTTAAAGCACATTTTTGATTTTATAAAAATTATAACGAATCGAACTATTGAAACCAAATCAGGAAAGATTATAAAAAGAACAACTGATAATACAAGAAGAAGGCCACTAAATCCACAGATCTGAGAAGAGGTTCTGTGGTCTGCAGCAGAGATGAGATTTCTCTTGTGAGACGAAAGCTCAGTGTGGTCAACTTTCAGGAAGGAAATGATGGCCTCTCTCAGTCCAGTACTACCTGGCGAAGTCTTCGGCCAAGTCACTGACTGTGGTGTTGTGATGGCAACACTTGCAGATTTGACTAAGACGCTATTGGCATCAGTTGTAGATAAAGTGGAATCGCTGCTGTCGTTAGCAATGGACAAGATGGTCGTGAGATTACTGGTTTCGAGAGTAGGCTTTTCTGACGTCATAGACTCGCACGTGCTCTTGTGTTTTTCTTTCAGGCGTTGCAAGAAGAGCGCATGAAGAAACTGTGTGATAGGAATAAAATATTAAATTTGTTTACATCTAGACATCATTTTAACTAGAGAAATATAGTATGTTTGATATCATTCTTAAGTAGACCCATTTTAAGTATTTTTCATAATTTGGAAACGCTCTGCTATATATAAATGTTCTTTCTCGGTTAAGACGATACAAATTAAAGTTGAGAGTTATCGACAAAACCCTTGTAACCAAACGGCAACTAAGAAAGATTTCTCTTATAGTTGGGCAAGAATTAGAGACGATTGTCTCCCCCTGCTGTCAGGAGGTTTCACTAAGGTGGATATAAATTTTTTTAATCAGGGCCGGATTTAAGTATCTGGAGACATCGAGGAAATATTCTTATGGAGGCCCCTTTCGAAAGCTTGAATAAAGATCCACTTATGACTAATAAAACTTATATCTAAAATTTTGCTACACTTTAGTAGAAAGAAATAGAGTAGTGTACATTTAAACTCATGTTGCTTTTTAAAGAAACATTTTTAATATGCATAATTAATTTTTAAAAAATGTATACAATTGAGTTTGTGGAGTGTAAGGCCTTGTAGGCCGCAATGTAGACCTGTACAGGTATGACATATTCCGAGCATGCTACAACTACAAGCGGTCACTTTTTAATCCCTTTTTAATCACGTGACATTATTACCCCCCGAGGTAAGGTTTAAAGAGTTAAAAAAAAAAGAAAAAAAATCTTAAAAGTTTCGAACGTGAGAAATTCCGCGACATATTTTTCTCAATTTTTTTGCGGCAATTTTCTTGATGCCGTAGTCCCACCTGCATTGCCTTAAATCCGGCCCTGCGGGTAGTTGTCCCTTTAACGTTTTGGATGCATCGTGGAATGAGGTCATATTTTCTTTGTTATAATCAACATTGAACTGGGAAGAGACTGTTGTTGTTTTTTTTTTTATTGGTATTTCTCAAACTGATTAAAACAGCCTGACACGAGAAGCGGCTAACCAACTTTACGGATCTGGCGATAGAATGTCTCCAGCCCAAATTCCTGTATACATCTCCGAGACTGTTAATGTAACTCACAGGAGGGGGAGGTAATCGTTGTTTCTGTCAGATTATCGAACCTCCAACGTCAAACGTTTCCATCAGGGCGCGACGTGTAGGCCAAGAAAGCTGGACAAAACATGTTCACTTTGTCACCGGATTTTGTATTTATTGGTACATTGTTCTCTTTGCTTTCGAAATGAGGTATTGAACATTCAGCTAACTATAGAAGTGTCCTAGATATAGTAATTATAAATAAAACTTATTATCTATTGGAAAATCTGCTACACAATAAACAATTCAACAGACTATTTATTTAAGATTTGTTTTTCTTAACAAAAAAAAAAAAGAATTCTAAATAAGGGTATCCTAACCCTGAGACAAGGAGAATAATCACTTACAGGTTTAGTATTGATCGGTTCCATGATGTCTGCTATACCCAATGGATGACAGAACAATGAAGTGCTATCGTAGCCTACTAAATAAGCGCCAAACGGATCAGTCTTGCTTAGAAGCTGCAGATGCAGATAGTTGGTGTCAGTGGGAAACAAGGTGAAGCATCCTGAGAACGCAGTTCCTGAAAGATAGTTTAAAGCAGCTTCATTGGACTGAATAACAAAAGTTGGTTGAATGTGATGAAAGATGTTTTTGAATTGTGGGCTAGCTATTAAATATAAGTAGAGAAATACACACACACGCAGAAGAAAGAGAGACATAGAGAGAAAAGATTGAGACAGAGACAGAGAGAGAAGAGAGAGAGACAAAAAGAGAGAGAGAGTCAGAGAGAGAGAGAGAGGGTGAGAAGACAGTTACAGTGAAAGAGACAGAGAGGGAATAGAGAGAAACAGAGAAGAGAGAGAGACAGAGAGAGAGAGAGAGACATAGAGAGAGTCAGAGAGAGGGAGAGAAGACAATTACAGAGACAGAGAGAGAGAAAGAGGCAGCGAAGAGAGTGAGAGACTGAAAGAGAGAGAAGAGAGAAAATAAAGAGAAAATGGCATAGAGAGAAAAGAGAGAGAGAAAGAGAGAGAGGGAGAGAAGATAATTACAGAGACAGGGAGAGAATAGAGAGAAACAGAAAAAGACATAGACAGAAACAGAAAGAGGCAGAGAAGAGAGTGAGAGACAGAGAGAGAAGAGAAAAAAAAAGGGAAAATGGCATAGAGAGAAAAGAGAGACAGAGAGAGAGAAGATAGAGATAGAGGCAAAGAGAGACGGAGAAAGACAGAGAGAGGGACAGAAAGAGAGAGATGAAATGCTGGAAATTAGCAAGACTACGACCGTTGATATTTTTAAATTGTTATGTTGACCGAAATCCCTCTCCATTATTTGTTTCACTTCCACTATAACGCCCCCCCCCCCCCCAAAGAAGACCCATGCGTACACGCGGAAGCACCTTAAGGGAAGAAACAATGTGTAACAAATTCTTGACATTAAAAAACAGATTATCGTCTTTTTCTCTTAAATGCATTGTAGAACTATAATAATACATTTTTAACGGTTTTTAACGGCCCCCCGAAAGGAGAAAAGACTCTATTAGTTTTGTGCGAAATGTCTGTCCGTCCGTCCCGTTTAGATTTCGTAAACTAGAAAAGATATTGAAAATCCGACATCACAATATTTTAGACCATTCAAAGTTCTGATGCAACGGCTAGTTTTTTTTTCTTGAAAGCGAAAAATCTAATTTTTAAAATCAGTTATGCAAGCAGTTTTTTAAAGAGAAAAGGCTAATTAGTATGTATTATAAGAAAGACCTCATTTAAAACAAATAGTAATCTTGTAAACTTATTTTCCTGAACCATTTAATAATTCCAAATAATTAAACAATGTCCTTATTTGAGGATTGGAATAAGATATGGAGAGTTTTCAAAACAATCACATGACTTCAGTTAGGTCAGGAGAGGCTCGGTAGGTGAGCGGTAAAGCGCTTGACTTCCGAACCGAGGTCCCGAGTTCGAATCCTGGTGAAGACTGGGATATTCAACTTCGGAATCCATGGGCGCCTCTGAGTCCACCCAGCTCTAATGGGTACCTGACATTAGTTGGGGAAAAGTAAACGCGGTTGGTCGTTGTGCTGGCTACATGACACCCTCGTTAACCGTAGGCCACAAAAACAGATTAACTTTACATCATCTGCCCTATAGACCACAAGGTCTTAAAGGGGAACTAGTTAGGCCAGGTTCACATCTAACTTTGCATTCACTTGCACCTATCCTTTGATCTGCTGGACCGTTGGGGCACTACACAAGATCTGTCAACCTTCTTTCTCCATTCTTCTCTCATTTGTCTTTGATATAATTTCATTTGGATGTTCTTTCTGAAAATAGTGAAGCCTGCATGGGTGGACCACTTCGAGGGCCGATTTTGAGTTTGTGTTTCCACAGAAACTGTCTTTGTAACCTTGTTTTTAGTTGCTTTGGTATAGACATATTGACTTTCATGCTTCTAGCATGATCAGTGCGCTATGGTAAAAAATACTTTTATCATGTTCTTTATCTTTATGGTTCTTTTTTTATAAGAACAGGAATGTGAGATTAAATAAAAGTAGGTTTCCGTGCTGCCTTTGCAAAAGCAATTATTTTTTTTAATGAGCTAGTTAGTTTGCTGAATTCTTTTAATTCTAAACTAAACCCCAGATCTAAATCTAAGTTAATTAATAATTTGTGTGTGTGTAACAACGTCATGCTGAGGCCATCAGTAAGTCAGTTTTAGCTCGTTTCCACACGTCAAAGGTTAACTCTCAGACAATTGTTACAATATTTAGCAATGTGACAAAGACAAACAACTTACCAGCAATACTTTGGCATGTCCACTGTATTGTGTCGTTGGTAACTCTGCCTGAAGTGACAGTTGCCTTGACAACAATATAAACATAGACGTTGTAGGCATCAGAGGAACGAGTAAAGTCATAGGAATATCTCCATAGACTTGGCGGCAACAAGGATGTTACACACACGTCACCATGAAGACCTAGAGAGTGAACAAAGATGTTGGTTGATCAACACTGTTTATAAAAGTACACACACATACGTGCTCTAGAAGTAGCTCGCTATTCTCTGACTTCAGCATCGGCTCGTGCCACCTTTTCTTTCACCTTATTAGGACCTGAGCTACTATCGCTTGATGCTTTGATAAGCGTGTGCTCTGTAGACAACAGTTCTCTAGGTAGATGTTCTTCTCTTGCTTACAGTGTAATTTATGGCATTAAGCGTTTTTTTTTCTCTTTCAGTAGTATGCATAAACGATGGAAAAGGGGTAGGCGCCAACTTTTCGTCACAACTCAGATGTAAACATTTGAGAATACTGGTCAAAAGTGTGTCCACGTTATTTCTCCCACAACCATTCTCGAATCAAGTTGAAATTTTACATAATTATGTATTGGCGTGGTGGTTGAGCGGTAAAGCGTTTGGCTTCCAAACCGAGGTCCGGGGTTCGAATCCTGGTGAAGACTGTAAATTATGAGTGAGTCTGGTGTAAATGTACACTTTGGTTTCTTATAGTTATAATGGTTTTTGTTTGGTGTAATGCACAAATTGTAATACAAATTTCCATATGGACAATAAAGATTATTGTTATTAATTTCGGGATCTTCGGGCGCCTCTGAGTCCCTGACTCAGGGTACCTGACATTAGTTAGGGAAAAGTAAAGACGGTTGGTCGTTGTGCTGGCCACATGGCACCCTAGTTAGTTGTAGCCCACAGAAACCGAAGACCTTTACATCATCTGCCCTATAGACCACTTTTTTACTTTTATTTATAGGCAGAAAGGACATGAATCAATTTAAAAAATTAACCAAATAGCTAATAAATTACTGTTAATTATTTTGTTTGATACCGATAAAGAACAGTAATCCTTTAGAATGTATATGTACAGTTAGGGATGGTACAAATGGATTTAATCTTTTTCTCATATGCCTTCACATTTTTTTTCAAAAAAAAGGATAAAAATATATAAATTATATCAAAGTATAAAGTATATCAAAACATAAAGTATAACAAAGTATAAAGTTTATCAAAACATAAAGTATACCCAAGTATAAAGTTTATCAAAACATAAAGTATATCAAAGTATAAAGTTTATCAAAACATAAAGTATATCAAAGTATAAAGTTTATCAAAACATAAAGTATATCAAATTATAAAGTATATCTCTATATTTACCTGAAATGATTTGATAAACGTAAAAGGTTGTGTTCCCACAAATATAGTGGAAACGATGACTGTCTGTAGGTGTTTCATAGGTGTCACCAGGAGATTTCAGCAAGATGGAAATATTTGTATTTAGTGTCTAAAACAAATTTGATCAATTTAATTAATTTTTTTTAGTTTATACACACACACACATTACACAAACACACGCATATATTTTTTTCAGTGTAGAAAATGATTATACTTTATTATTAAACGAGACTCGTGCCCATTTTAATGGATTAGGGTGGCAAATATGTACTAATGTGCTTAGAAATTAAATCTCATTTCAAAAAAAGAATAATTTAATTTTTGAGAGTTGACATTTTATGACCAGAGAAAACATAATAATACGAAATCAAGTTCAGATTATATATAAGATTGACAGAAGTCGACTCAACATTAAATAGACTATAGACTTTAAAAAATAAGCCCTTCTCTTTTCCAAAACTCCGTGGCACGATGTTTATTTCAAAGAGATTGACGGAAGTTGCCGAATCTTTTGCTACCGCAACGGCGTGGCGAGTTAGACATGTTGGTGCAGCCTTTCTTTTCTCTCCAAGTTCTATACTGGAAAAAAAAGGAACATAGGCGTTGACTCAGGGAGTCAACAGTAACTTATATAACCTATCCATCCATCCATCCCAGTGGCGCTACAGCCCATGGAGGGCTCTGGTCTGCTTCAACACATCCTTCCATTCAGATCTCTCCTGGGCCTTTCGTCTCCACGCCCTAACCCCAAGCTGTTGCAAATCTGCTTCCACATCATCCATCTATCGCATTCGGGGTCTGCCTTTGGGTTGCCTGCCTTTTAATTTTGGCCTGCATACGATTTTCGCTCCTCTGATATCTGACATTCTTTCAAGGTGGCCTGCCCAACGTAGTCTATTCTTTTTTTATTTGGTTCACTATTGGTGGGTCTTCATACAATTGATATATCTCATGGTTAGTGCGTGTCCTCCACTCTGTTTCATCCTGTATGGCACCATAGATTTTCATTAAGATTTTCCATTCCCAAGTATTTAGTAAATTTTCAGATGTCTTAGTTTATTTAAACTACAACCTGCTAAAATATAACCTATAACCTACCAAAATAATAGTACACAGACATTGTAAAATAGAAAAGTCAAGTATGTTTAACTTCAAAGTGACCATATTCTACATTTAATTTTTGTTTTAATTACATGTCATTTTGGATTGTTTATAGAAAATCCGCAACTAATTCTATTATATTATAAACTACACATGCGCCTTCAAAGATAAAGTACATTCTAATTAACTTTCATGATTGAAATATGAACGTGAATAAAGGAGAAATAGATGTATTAAAAATTAACACAAAAGACTCGAAGTGTCACGTTGTTGAGTATATGGGAATTCGATACGTATGCCTGGGGATCATTTATACGTGAAATTTACAATATACAATAAATCTCAGAAAAGCATAATGTAAAAACAAAAAAATCAAATAAAATAATGCATATAATACGGAAAAGAACTGCATATTATATTTTCAGCCATATATATCAAAACTGTACGTGTTATATCCTTTTTCTATAAAAAGCAAATTAATTTATTACACTAATTAATTAATGGAATGGTTATATTGTTTTTGGACAATGAATAATTTTAAAGGTTTGAACTTGATCAGAGAATGGAAAGGGGAGAAATAACGTGTTAAAAATGTGTATCACACAGATGGATAGACAGACATATTAAGTTGATATAAGCTTTGTTAAAACAAAAAACAATTAAACAAAACTCTCCAAAAATGATACTTTAAAGAAGAAGTCTCCACGTCAAGCTGGCTCAGTAAATATAAACAGGATAGCGGGAGGGCCACCGCCACCCTTTTGATCCCCGATTACCTTTTTTCCAAGAAGAATATATTTAAATTGGCTTCTGTTACCTTTGAGTTTCTACACAAGTAAATAATGTAAGGGAGATAATTAATAATGAAACATTTGTTTCTATTTCCGCTACCTCAGTGAGTATCATATAAACCTTGAGTATATAAGTAATATGTAACTTACAATTTGTGTCCAGTCATAGAAAGACAGAGTTTTTATAATGGATTTCAAAGTGACTTCTCCTGGAATATTAGCAGGAAGTATAAAATATTCTTGGCCAACGTAGCCCAGTGGAAGAATCACATCCAATGTGGAGTCTATAGGGTTAGAATCAACCTGCAGTGTGTAAAGAACAGAATGATGTCATGTAGGGGGAGAAAAAATGTCTAGGGGCTCATGAAGAAGCTATGCCTAGGGGCTCATGAAGAAGCTATGCCTAGGGGCTCATGACGAAGCTATGCTTGGGAAGACCTTTTCATTACGTGTTTGTGATGTCCTGTAAATAAACTTGTGTCTTCGTTCAGTTACCTTCCTTAGATTTATTACATTATTGCATAAAGATTTATAGGTAATATTTAATCCAGTTTGAAAAAGACTTAAACACATCAATAACCAACTTACCGCTGTTGAAGCCAATGTGACCATAACAGGTTTTGTAGAATGTAAATATGCTCCGTTCTGGTATGTTTTCATATTTAGGTGTAATGTTTGGTACAATGACTCGAGGCCAACTTTGACGTAATCAGCATTGCTGAGGGATGTTAACTGGTTTTGAGTTATAATGTATTTTAAGGGTTAAAAATTGTGTGATTCAAGATTTATGATAAGAAACGAATGCTTGAAGATGACTAACTGGACTGTATTATGCTGAATAGTCAACACTACTTACACTACTTACCCTACTTACCCTACTTACCCTACTTACCCTACTTACCCTAATATCAAAGGTGAGCCACCAATGAAAAAATTATTCTCTTGAACGTCCATAACCACGTCAATGTCATTAGCAACGTCTGACATGGACGTGACAGAGAAACTGTTGACTTCCACGGTCACGTGACATGGAGGAAAGACGAAGAATGAAGTAATATAATTATTTTTTTAAAGAAATATTATTCTTTAAGAATTTGATCACTTTTGGTAAAAGCTATTACTTTTTTTATTTATAACTAATAAGTGATACATAAGAAATTGAAAATATTTTAACCTGCCTCAAATTCCGCACCATATAATAAGCAATCTTCCCTCCCCCTTACCGAAAACAACACCCTGGTTACTCACATGTAGAAATGTATGTATGTAATGATTTAGTTTGGCGATACAGATCCAGACATGACAACATAGATATATGATAAAGTAGATTCTTGTTTGGAGTGATAGGCCTATCTCTCCCACTTGCCATTCTCGGATCAAGTTGAAACACTGCCTAATTATTCATTGTTCCTAACAAAACATGTATCAATCAAATCATGATAAGCTAGTTAATTAAATATCGCTAATTAATTGATTTGTTTCATATCAAAAAGGAAAATAAATCTAACAGTAGTGAGATATATGGCTGTAAATAAGAAGTTGATTCCCATAAATAAGCTTTTATTTTATTATTTAAAGGATAGCCATTGTTTAAAATGAGAAAAATAATTCTTGATTTGCTTTAGATATTAAAATTTCTTTTGTGGAAAAAAGTAATAAAAAAAATAGATCAACGAGAGACTACAACAATCGGTTACTTTTTAAATTAGAAGATGGTGCTTGGAGATGATAAGATGTTGACATTGATTCTAGTGAGAACATCCTCACAGGATACACTAAAGTTGAACTGATTCTTGATTGGTCCTTTATATACAAAACTATAGTTACTGGTTGACTTGAATTGACCTCGACGTACCGAGAATACACATCTGCTGATTCGTTTAAAATAAACATATTGACTATTAAATGTGTCATGTTTTATGTTTAAATCAATGTTAAGAAAAGTTTACATTGGTTTGTTGTTTACTTTTATTCTTACACTTTTAAATATAGTGCTATAATTTACATTCAGTTACCTGTTGATGCTAGAAAAACATTTTTCTCTAAATAAAAGTTGGCAACTGTTCCTGGAAGGAGAAACAAGATCGTTATATTCTCCACGTTTTGGGTGTATCGGACCTTGCACCTGACATAGATGACATCAGTGGAGTTTGATGTCACTTGAAGTAGCCCATGTTTTGAGTTAGTCTTGGTCTGTCCTGATATAGCGGCCACGTAGAGTCTATAGTCAATATTATTAATAGCTGTTGATAAAAACAACAACTTTGATTAGGTCTGCTAACTTATAGATCTATTACATTCAATTGTATTTCTTAAACGTCGCAAAAACTCATGATAAATAATAGTTTGTACATCGTGGTTCAATGATGACCACTTTGTCATCCATGGGGCTGAAGGCTTTGTGATAGGATTTAGTTTTTTATAACGGTGAGCAAGAGTTACCTATTTGACACAAGTGATGGGAGAGGAATGTGCACGGAGCATCGTTTGTGTATTTTTCAAAGGACCAAATCTCCACGCAGTCGTCATTTTCACCACTGTTATTAGGCTGAGAAGGCGACCAAGTGCTATTGAGAAAGGAACTGTTATCAGATGACCAAACGAAGTAATTTTCTTTATTGATGTCATTGGCTCCTATCCACACTGTACAGAAAATATCATTTTTATTAGTAACAATATTTGAAGTTTGAATTACATACATCTTTAACGGAGGGTAAAGCAAATTTATATGTTTCCATAACAACCAAAACAAGCCAGAAAAAATAAAGATCTAGTCTAACAATAAATTGAAACTTAATGAAATTACACTATTTGTAATCTAATCTCCATCCTACACAAGAAAAATGCTACATCTATTGGCTTAGTTAATCTAAATAAAATACAACAATTAAGAAAGATACACATACGATAATGTAGTGGTTTTGCTGCTTTACCACTTAAGGATCTTAAGTTAGGGGAACGTAAAGGTGGTTGGTCGTTGTGCTGTCATACGATACCCTCGTTAAACGTGGGCCACAGAAACAGATGACAGTTACATCATCTGCCCTATAGATTGCAAGCTCTTAAAGTGAATCTTTACATTTTATATGCTAATAGTGTATGCCTAGACCACACCCATTATCGGATCAAGTCTAAATTGTGCACGTGGGTGTTGCAGATGCAGTACTTGCGAAGATATGAAAAACGATTTATTAATTGTTGTTTAAAATTTTGTCCAACTTATATGCATACTAAATAGATTTTTTCTCTTAAAAAAAGTAACATTTTATTGTGTAAATGTAGTGTTTAGTATGACAGAACTTATGTAACTTAGCAATACAAATGTGCAAAAATTATTATTTTTTGACAAAAATATAAAACCATTTGTATAAATGTATTAAAATATGGTAAATTGTTATCTCCCCTACTAAATAGCCTCCCGTGTTTGTTACTATTAATAGTAAATAGTGAGTGAGTAGTGAATAGTTGTAAAAGTGGTGTATTTTTTATGAAAAAACTGCTTCCATAAGCGTTCAGAAAAGAAAAAAGTGGCTGTTGCATCAGAACTTTGAATGGTCTAAAATATTATGATTTTCACTATCTTTTCTAGTTTACGAGATCTAAACTGGACGGGCGTACGAACGGACAGACTTTTCATACGAAACTAATAGCGTCTTTTCACTTTCGGGGGCCGCTAAAAATCAGTCACTTAATTCCGATCACCCCTGCAAATGGAGCGATGGTTAAAAGTTATGTAAACTCTACCAGATCGTAAATGCTATCTTGCTAAACGCTTTGTCTAACTTCTCAACACTTGCAATTTAGGATGAATTAGATGAAACGCCTTCAGTAAATGAATTGAAAGTAGCCATTTACAAGCTTACATGTTGTAAAGCAGACGTAGGAGTTGGAATTTCTGCAGAAACTATACTATTCGAATTCTTCTTTTCGGTTTTTATAGCCTTCAAATTCATGGAAGATAGAGTGCATAGCTACTGTAGATTCGATGGAAGCCTTTTAAACCTGGCTAGACTTAACTGTTGTTTGCTGAAGATGCTGCACTAATATCCTATTTGCAGTAAGGATTACAAAGGCAGGTAAATCTTACAAGAAGATTCTCCAACAATAAAATGACAAGATGACAAGATGTCACAGAAATACCTGTGTGGTAAGTTAAGGAATTCACACCCTCACAGTGGTGCAGGAGTTTACCTACCTTTAATAAACTAATGCCAGTAGTCTAAATGTAGACATCAACAATAAAAAAGCTTATACAGGAATGGTTGTCAATCGTATTGTTGGTTAAAATAGCGGGAAAAAAATATTTAAAAAGCGTCTAACTTTAACTTTTTCTCTTTGTTGATGCTCCTCTTTGTGGAGTCCCTTAGACTGTAGCCCTGCCTGCCTTGAATGCGACTAATGCGGCCCTGACCACCAAACAATTTTTAAAATTTTCTACCAACTTCCTTCTCCTTTGTCAAGGAGAGCGAAATAGAGCCAAATCGGATATTAATAGCGCTTAGCCAGGGCTTCTTTGTTAAGCCGTCCTTTTGTAAGCTTGACAAAAAAGATCGCCTTTGGTATCCGACGAATGGGTATCCGACCAACACTGACCTGCAACGTCGGAACATGTGGGCAGTTTAGACCTATAGGTCTGATGTCACTTTTGGGTAAAACGTTTTTTTTTTTTAGATAGCGGATGTGTCTCACATATTGGCAGTTGGTTGGAAGGTGTTGAAGAGCGGAGATTAATGGAGTTACAGTGCATAGACTCTCTACAATAGTTTGCCGTGTGTACTGTTTTTTTTTTCTATGTTGGATTAATAAAGTAATTCAGCTTAATAAGTTTATGCATAAGTTTATTCCTTTCTTCGAGATAGAGAGAAAGAGAGAGAGGAAAGAGAGAGAAAGTGTAAAGAAAGAACAGGGTCTATCAAAGAAGTTCCTCGCCCGCGATCTAACCCTGAGACAACGACATTCTCAACCACCCAGGGCAACCCCTATAGACGAGGCTATGGTAAGTTGATGCAGAAATTTGAAATAAATACAAATTTGTTACATTACCAGAAAGATTGCCTTCGAAATTGCTTCATTACCCTAAACGAAATAGCCCTAACCCTAAACCTTAATAAACTAACCATAAAAACGTAAAAATAATTAAATCATCATTAACCTCTGTCGATATTATTTGATTTCAGTAAAGTCCATATCTTTATAATTTCATCTTTGGTCCTCGGTTCCGCTAGGAATCCTTTGAAAAAATTTTGGAAACAATCCATCTGGAAAAAAAGTGTGAACTATTTTAGAACTGATTGAAGCCTATCTATTAACTACGTTTCTAGCGTATACAGTGTATTGATTTTTTGAATTAGGGATTTCATTTAATCTAGAATGTATTTAATCATTGACTGAACATCAGCTCAACAAACATGTCACACTAAATCCCTTTCTTGTAGAATGCCCACCAGGCTAGAATGACTTCAATCCTTTGCCCTTAATCGAGCAATTCTTGTATGTTTATGTATAAATTTTATTTCGAAAATGACTCATACGGTTTTCATTAAAATTTCAAGCTCTATATATATAAATTAGAAATAATTCTCGACTCATTGGCCACGTGAGGAAAACATGAGGTCGATCATTACATAGGTTCGAAAATATTTCATTCTCGTAAAATTAATTTTGGCCAGACACCTTTCTCGTCTACTGACGTCAAAAGAACACACACACACAAACTGACACCCACCCACCGCAGTCCAACCGCTGAGTTGACAGGCTTTACAGAACTAGACTTAAACATAGATTTGTAAACATGAGAAGGCTTTTTAATAAGCCAGTAGGCCTTTTGACATCTACAAAGAGGTTGATTTAGTACACTTTTATATTGACAATGTTGGACATTTATTTGAACAATGATTTTTTGCACCTCCTTCTCTTTTTTATTATTCCTGTTAAACACCCTGTTATAATGACAATATTAAAACATATTCCACATTTGTAAGCTCTATATGGACCAAAAAATTGTATTTCAAAAATATAATAATGATATTGGAGTAAATCTATGTCAAGCACTCAGCGAAAGGAAGGAGGTATTAATAGACGATGTATTTATTTACAGGAACAAATAGATAGACTTGAACTTCAGCTATCAAGTCACTGGAAATAATGTCTTAAGTTCTTAGGGTCCTACTGAATTCTAGAACAGAGCACCGAAAAAACTTCCCATGTGTCGCTCCAGGTCCTCCATACTGTTCACTGGTATCATGTAGAGGCAGAGCGTCACTTAGCCCCAGACAGTTCAAACTCCCATAACTACAGCAGGATCTACTTCAGCCGGATCTACAACAGTCCTTCCTGTAGAATCAACGTGTTTTCTCCTATTAGTGTTCAATCATCAGTGTCGGCGCGGAGCGAAGTTACAACAATACAGGGAGTCCTCGGGTTACGACGGTCTCGACTTACGTCACTTCCTGGTTACGACGGTCTCGACTTACGTCACTTCCTGGTAACGACGCTGTTTACGACGGCTCTGTCATACCAACTCCAGAACCCAAGAGATTTACATGGCAGGGCTTGGCAGGAGGTTTTGCCCTGATAGAGGAAGGGTTGTCAAGGTTTGAGGCTGAGGATCCCAACATTGAGAGGTACAATAGGGTTGCCAGAGGAGTTATGGATTCCCTTAGGTGGTACAAGGAGATATTGGAGGAGAAGAAGATGATCTCCTTCCAAAGTAACCTGCAGCAGTACTTCAAGAAGGTAGACAGGCCTGCAGCAGAGCCTCCAACAGATCCTGTACTTGTACCCTCTACCTCACCTGCCCCTCTTGACTCACCTGCCCCAGTATCTCCAGCAAGTTCTGTAGCTTCCTCCCAATAAGCTTGTTCTCTCTTTGGCATTAATATTTTTGTTTATTACAGTACACTTTTTATTATTGTTACAGCACTTACACTACTGTATAGTACAGTACAGTATTTCATTATTAAAATTACTTTTCTGCACAATATTTTCCTGTTTTTATTTATTTTTGTTTTAGAATAGGTGTATGGATAGGTTAAGTGTTTGCAGTACAGTACTGTTAATATGCTACAGTACTCTGTATGAATGTATGATCCGACTTACGTCGAAATTCGTGGTGGTGTGGCTTCTAATCAAGACTCTATTTAGAATTTATCTCCAAGTAAACAAACTCCTTCAAAGTAATTTTGATAGATAGATAGATAGATAGATAGATAGATAGATAGATAGATAGATAGATAGATAGATAGATAGATAGATAGATAGATAGATAGATAGATAGATAGATGAATGGATGAATGGATGGATGGATAGATGGATGGATGGATAGATAGATGGATGGATAGATAGATTAGATAGATAAATAAATAGATAGATAGATAGATAGATAGATAGATAGATAGATAGATAGATAGATAGATAGATAGATAGATAGATAGATAGATAGATAGATGATTGTAGGCCTATTATTTTACCTGTGAGTCTTGCCAGTTTAACATCGTGTTGAAAATTTTGTAACAATTTTCATCTAATAGGAGCGTATCATTATCTTGTGGAAAGCATGGAATGGGCAGACCACGTTCTAAATGCAGAAGAAAACCTTTGGGAAAAAATAAGTTTTGACACGTTTATTTTCAGCAGATTCCTTAGATTTGTAAGGGTTTATCATTCCCCAATTTACTACGTATATATCGAGTCAACCCTCCAGAACAATTGCATATTGCTGCCTAAATACATTAACCCATTTTTACATTTAAATTGGTCTACGTCTTTTATATTATAGATTTTCATATATGGCGCGAAAAAATTTTGAGTAGTTAGGTTTTGGTGTATCTGTTTGTGAAGAATGACGATTGTGTTGAGAAGGTGTATTTTTGTCTCGAGTCCAATAGCTTGGCTAGTCCTAATAGGTTGCAACCTTTGGAAAATGCTCTCCGCCTTTCCTATTCGGCAAGCAATATCATGGTAGGCATCTCCATCATTTGTTATGATGCTGCCAAGGTACGCGAACTTGTCCTGCTCTTAAAGCTTTGACTCTCCAAGTCTGACTGAGACACCCTTCGCCTTATATCCCACCAGCATAATTTTAGTCTTATCCAAGTTTATGCGGGGACCAATTTTGGGTGCCTCTCTGTCTAGGCTCTCCGTCATTTCTCGAATGCATTTATTTGTAGCCCCGAGTAGTGCAACATCATCAACAAAGTCTAAGTCCGTCAATCGGAGTTGTTCACGCCATGGAATACCAAAAAACACAATCGTCATTCCAACTGCTACATATGCATGTGAGACATAGAAGACATCTGTCAAAATTGAGAAAAGACTAAATGTGGCTCAACAAAAATGGCTGAGACGGATTTTGGGAGTCAGTTACACAGATCGGGTCTCAAGCAAGGAAATTCTATGCCGAACTGGGATTCGAACACTTAGTGAGGTTGTGACTGAGCGTCGCATGATGTTTGCGGGAAATGTTCTACGTCAAAATGAATTACGCACACCAAGAGTTGCGATAAAATGGAAGCTAATACGAGGAAAGCGCAAACAGGGACGTCCTCGTACAACTTGGCGACACACCTTCATGGAGGATCTCAGAACTGTGAACACCAGGTGGGAGGAGGCTTCAGACATCGCAATGACAGATCTTTATGGAGACAGCTTGCCGCCTAGTGCGCCGAACGGCTCGGGAGGACCTAAGTCTAAGTAAGTAAGTTGTGCGGAATAAATGAGGTATGGAAAAGCTGCGTTTTTTTTTAAAGTTATAAACCCTATGATAATGATTGATTAAATTTAAGTACATCCAAATTACATTTTTACTGTGCTTTCCGTTTAGTCTTATCTCCCTTGTTTATTTACTTGCCAACATTAAAGTTTAATTTAGCTTTCTTGACAAAGTTTAGTTTATCGCAAAAATATATGTAAATGTTCCAGATAAAAATCACCAAGTTGAAGTGTTC
Organism: Biomphalaria pfeifferi; assembly: GCA_030265305.1. Lineage (NCBI taxonomy): Eukaryota > Metazoa > Mollusca > Gastropoda > Planorbidae > Biomphalaria > Biomphalaria pfeifferi. The sequence continues at coordinate 299,385 of JASAOG010000003.1, read as the reverse complement.
ACTATTTTCGTATTCTGGACCCAGTTTTTCACATATTTGACAAAAAATATTACTCAGTTTACACTTCTCTCGGGTCACAGACAGCACGTGACATCCATAGTTTCGCGGCTGACTTATTCATAAACTTAATGTTGTTTGGAAATCTCATATATTTATTTATGGAATGTATGTATAACTAATTACTCGTGGTGTGAGTTTGTTTTCAAACTTACTTAGGCAAGTCACAATTAAATGTGATAGAGGGAATCTCCAGTCCATCTGTAAATAGTTTGTCTACTTTGATCTCACACTAATGAAGGAACTACTTTCTTGATATTACTAACTGAAATATCCAAATACAGATTTAAGTTTACGTCTATCAGTGTTTTTCAAAACTTTTCTCAAAAATTTTGTTTTAGTATTTGAAGATTATGGTTCAGTGTTTTATGTATAATTGCTACTTTACTTTTGAGTCTTCTGTTCTGACGGCTTTCTAAATTTAGTGATTTTACTAAATGTGTTACTCTAGTCAAATGTGAGTATTAGTTTATTATGAATCTCACTGCTCTATTGTGTGTCTGTTCCAGTTTCTTAATGTTTTCTTGAGATGAGGTTTCCCAAACCGAGGATATTCTATTATTGTCCTAAGCAAAGTTAAATAACATTTTTAGTTTTATGTTCTTATTTGATTTATAGAAATTTCTTTTAATAAACCCTAATGCTTTGTTTGATTTTTTTTTTATAGTTTCAACAATATGAGGATTCCATGGGAGTTTTTCATTTATTCTAACACCTAGGTATTTTGCGTTTTTAGTCTGTGTTACTGGTTAACCATGAAAAAGATAAGTGGAAATCAGTTTTTTTGTTAGTCTTAATAACTGACATTTTTCTTAGTGGAAAGACATGCTCCAATTTCATGCCCATTTGAAAGCATAGAGTATAGTAGTTTCCTTGAGTACAGTGATATCAAACCCACTGAAATAAAACAGCTATTTGAACAATGAATACATTTACATAACACATGAACAAAAGGAATATAACTTGCCTGACATATAATGTCCTTGATGAATAAATGAAGCACTATGAAAATATGAAAATCAATAACTAATCATCACAGATTATGACCACTGGCTGAATAATGACCTCCATCGTAAAAAGATTTTCTGAAAGTTTTAAATCTTTTGTTCGTCTTTTCTTATCCTAAGCCTTTTTCTTCTTGTATAACATCCTGTACTTGCTGACATCAATGACCTCGTCCATTGTCTTGGCTACTGTTTTTTTTTTTGTTCCTTACACATACGCAATGTGATGGTCACGCTATGATTGAGTGCAAGATGAGACTATATGTTTTGATTGGTATTAGAATATGTTTACTTGATGTGACAATGTTTTGATCAGACTACGCAGTACTCATGTTCAATTTTGTAAAAATCTTTCATTTTAAAAAATAACAAACAATATCATAATGCCGTTGATAATAATAAACACAAACTACTCATGTATCTCTTTAAATACTTTTTGCAATCTCTGTTCTCCCGCTCTTTTTTAAAACCAAAAAAAATCTCCTTTTATTACATAAAATTTCAGAGTCATTAACAAGCCTTCATGACTTTGTGAATCAATAAAAAAAATAATTTGTTATTCGAAATGGCCTTTCGCGAATCCTCTCCGTGACAGTGATCTAATCACCTGACCAGTCCTTATTCTCGTGGCGTGTCGTTCTATCGCTGCTTTGCGTATAGTGTGGTAGTAAGTTTTTCGTTGTTTTCCAATATTTGCCAATAGATCACCAGAAGTATCGAGGCGATGTCCAGTATTTGAGACTACTCTTTGTAATATCATAACACTAAATAAGAAATTAGAATTCTGGGCTAAAGTCATATAGTACCGGGACTGCAGTCAAACATTAATGAAACAAGAAAATCAGAAACCAGGAGAAAACATCGCTTGAATTTTTTTTTAGCCTCAAATATCTAGGAATAGTATCTATCTAGTTTTTCATATCATGCAGAATTTTGTTACCAATACAAAAACTTTTTTTTTTCAGTTTTCTAGACTGAATAGTAAAATGTGGAGGGTGTACTAGGATTACATTATCATGTTTAGACTCTTGCGAAACTATAGAATAAATGTTTAGTGGCGATTAATTATTTAAATGCCATCAATCTCAATTAACATTATTGTAGTACGATTGGGAATTTGTATTTGTTTTGTAATTAGGGGATGTTTGACTTAGAGACAATGACGTGACTAGTAAAAAACAACACTAGGATTTTAGGAAGAATAACGAAATGAAGTCTTTAGAAAGAGGCAGTTTTTGTGGACGTCAAGATTTAGCTTGACGACATTCGACGGTACTCTTCGTTAGTATTAACATCTTGTTCGACATTTACTATCAGCGTCTTATATTGTTAGCCTTTCGCCTTTTAGGGGAGACCCTTAGAAGAAACCTTTTTTTTTATGCATAAAATTTCAAATATTATAGAGGTATGTTATGTATGAGAACCTTATTAAAAATCTAGAAACAAAAAGTCTGAAAATATTGTTGCTATGGTAACGGCGGCCATTTAGTTTTGTAAACATGCTTGTACATAAAAACTATTTTTCTCTTTCATTTTTAATTCCTGAAACTTAAAAATTTATAGAAATTTTAAGAAATATAATTAATATTGATTAATCAGATAAGATTTTTAATTTTTGAATATTTTTTTTTACACATTTTTCTCGGCAAGCATCTACAGAAACATGATTTTCGACAACAAACAAGAACTTTTCTTTCGACATAACACTGATTATCAAAAGAGAAATCTAATACTTTTATTGCATTATCTGTATTAAATATATACGCTAAAAATCTTTTAAATAGAGCGATAAATAAAAAAGTTTTTTGCAAAAATTAATTGAAAAACATGATCGATAAAAAAATAAAATTGTGTAATATTCGCAAAATCTAAACATAGTACATATAAAAAAGTAGTACTATTATTATTGAGACAACTAAAGACGATAACATGTAAAAATTTTACTCAAATCCGATGAAAACAAACAAAAATTATAAAATAAAACTCTGATCAATGTCAGGTTTAGGAGTTATTTATGTTGTTCAATAGCTGAACAAAATTAAGGTCCCAAGGTTCAACATGACAAGAGCATCATTCACACACAATCGTAGAGAAACCAACTTTGTAGATGATTCAAATAACAAAATTATGAATTTAATTCTATGATATATATATACGTACAATGAGAATGATAGAATGACAAATAAATAATATAAATAATACATAGATATGTATTCAATAATTACACATAAGCACCTTGCTACTGCTACCAAATTGTCACCATGGTTTCATAGTAAACCAGGCGCTGACCCAAGAAAAAAATGACATTGCAACATCGGCAATCAGAGAGACCTCAACTGATCACCAACTGTTGTGTAATGGCCACTGACACTCCACGCGGTCAATAATCGCCAGTCTGACAAAGACACTCCAGACTGTAATAGATACTTCCGAGAAGAAAAGCGACGCCACCACTGGCAAAGAATGGAGTTCAGTAAATACAACTCCACCACTGGCAAAGAATGGAGTTCAGTAAATACAACTCCACCACTGGCAAAGAATGGAGTTCAGTAAATACAACTCCACCACTGGCAAAGAATGGAGTTCAGTAAATACAACTCCACCACTGGCAAAGAATGGAGTTCAGTAAATACAGCTCCACCACTGGCAAAGAATGGAGTTCAGTAAATACAACTCCACCACTGGCAAAGAATGGAGTTCAGTAAATACAGCTCCACCACTGGCAAAGAATGGAGTTCAGTAAATACAACTCCACCACTGGCAAAGAATGGAGTTCAGTAAATACAACTCCACCACTGGCAAAGAATGGAGTTCAGTAAATACAGCTCCACCACTGGCAAAGAATGGAGTTCAGTAAATACAACTCCACCACTGGCAAAGAATGGAGTTCAGTAAATACAGCTCCACCACTGGCAAAGAATGGAGTTCAGTAAATACAGCTCCACCACTAGCAAAGAATGGAGTTCAGTAAATACAGCTCCACCACTGGCAAAGAATGGAGTTCAGTAAATACAGCTCCACCACTGGCAAAGAATGGAGTTCAGTAAATACAGCTCCAACACTGGCACCCTATGAACGAAACGAACCCAAAACTTCTACTTTTAAAACTAGTAATAGTGACAACCTCCTACAGCATAAAATAAAAGCTATCCAAACGAAGTAACTCACCCTAAACAGGGGTCAAAAAAATCCTACCGAATAATAAATCCAAGGAACTAGTATTTATTTACATAGAATAATACTCTTTTACGGACCAGTACTCCGACCGTTTCAACCAACTTCAGAGGGTGAACTGCCTTATGATACAAAGTGACCAATAAATGTCACCGGACTTTGTGACGTAGCAAACATTTCAAAACAAAAAAGACAAGGTGCTTTCGTCCGTACAAGGATTACGAGTAGAGGAAAAAAACTTAACAGAGTTGGGAGAAAGCAAAGGACGTTTGTCCAAACTACGTGACAGTCCACTATGTATATAGACCAGCGATTCCCAAAGTGGTCTATATAGACCCCCAGACGTGAAAGATGAAGAAATACACAAGAAACTGCTCTTTACAAAAACTTTTGCAGTGATACTTAAGGCCAATTGATTAATTAATTGATATTTATTGTTTGAAGAACTACTTCACAGAACAACAAATTCCTATATGAAACATAATATCTGTAGCAACGGATGATAAACCTACAAAAAAACAACAACAACACACATTTCCTGTGTGTTTGGTGGTTCCAGCAATACGTATCAATTGTTATTTTAATTGATATACATTTGAATTTAATAATAAAAAAGAAAGATCTCTAACTTACTAAGTAGCTTGAAATTACTTATTTACTGTTTTACTCACTACAGCTAGAAATTATTTTTAAAAAATGGAGTTGGTGAGTTTGCAAAATTTCAGTACCGGTATAAGTTAAGCAGGGGGTCTACCGAAAACCAGAAAACATGGCAAGGGGTCTACGAGACAAAAAAGTTTGGGAACCACTGATATAGACTATAAATTTTGCATGCGTTATTGAGGAAGTGAGATAATCTTTTTTTTTTCATACATATAGAAAGACAATATGAGTTCAGAAAAGTAATCAGATATATGTTTGGCATTAATTTATTGAATATGTAGTAAACAAATCATTTTAGTAGAATTCTAACCAAAATATTTATAGCAAAAATATACTGATGAAAAAAACACTTGATTTTGAGAAATTTGTTTTTGAGATTTTCCAAAAACTAATCATAGTGCACGTAAAAAGTACTCATATTACATGTTAGAATTGACATTAATAAGGTTACAACTTTGAAACTTCATCTAAATACGAAGAAAGCTAAAAATATGTTCATAACATTAATATTGTATTTGTGTAACTAATGAAATGAGATGTCCAAATATAATACACAAAGACATTATGATACATAAACATGAAAAGCTTTTATATTATGGATAAAACGTAGTAAAAATTTAACTAAGGTTAAAAAAAAAATTGTCCCGCCACATAGCCCAGGTCCCCATGGACTGCAACATTTCGTAGCTGTTGTCTCATATTTTAGCGGCCCCCGAAAGAGGAAAAGACGCTATTAGTTTTGTGCGAAATGTCTGTCCGTCTATCCGTCCGTCCCGTTTAGATCTCGTAAACTAAAAAAGATATTGAAAATCCGACATCACAATATTTTAGACCATTCAAAGTTCTGATGCAACGGCTACTTTTTTTTCTGAAAGCGAAAAAATCTAATTTTTAAAATCAGTTATGCAAGCAGTTTTTTAAAGAGAAAAAAATAATTAGTATGCATTATAAGTTAGACCTAAATTAAAACAAATAGTAATCTTATAAATGTCATTTTCGTAAATAATTATGCACGCTACCGGATTGCGCCATTAAGCATTTGAACAAGAGATTGATCCTTTTCAAAACAATTACATCTATTATAAGACTTCAGTTAGGCCAGGAGAGGCGTGGTAAAGCGCTTGGCTTCCGAACCCGGGGCCCCGGGTTCGAATCCTGGTGAAGACTGGGATTTTCAACTTCGGAATCCTTATGCGCCCATAAGTCCACCCAGCTCCAATGGGTACCTGATATTAGTTGGGGAAAAGTAAACGCGGTTGGTCGTTGTGCTGGCTACATGACACCCTCGTTAACCGTAGGCCACAAAAAACAGATGAACTTTACATCTTCTGCCCTATAGACCACAAGGTCTGAAAGGGGAACTAGTTAGGCCAGGTTCACATCTAACTTTGCATTCACTTGCACCTATCCTTTGATCTGCTGGACCGTTGGGGCACTACACAAGATCTGTCAACCTTATTTCTCCATTCTTATCTCTCGTTTGTCTTTGATATAATTTCATTTGGATGTTCTTTCTAAAGATATTGAAGCCTGCCTGGGTGGACCACTTCGGGGGCTGATTTTGAATTTGTGTTTTAACACAAACTGTCTTTGTAATCTTGTTTAGAATAAAGCTCTGCTTATTGCAAGTTTTTTTCTTTTTCGAGCTTCACAAAGCCTTGAAGCATTTTGTATAAAGTTGCCGAGAATAATAGCGGAATATATTGGACTAAAGTTAAACTCTGAAATTGCAAAGAGAGCTGAAAGGTCTACCTTTTCTTTGCTTTGACATTGGATTTTTTTTTGGATCACCCTGACCAAACTGCATTGTGAAGGATCTCATTACTGTTTTGTGTAGCATGTTGCGTACACCTTCTGCGCAGATATAAAACTGTAAGGCGTTCATAGATGGGCCAAACATTTTCATCGATTCCCTCATAATCTAACAATCGTGAACTCTGTCATTATGGCCGCCAGGATATTTTTGTCTAGGACATATCTCTGCTTTAAAAACACCAAGAATCTTTACCTGGTGGACAGTATTGGTGTTGTAAAGTGATGTCAGTAGAATAGTTTTGGTAAAAAGATACCGAAGCTGCTTTTACATTTCTTCTGCAGTTTTATGTCCTCAAATAGCCCTTACAAAATAAATTCCAAGCTGAGAATTTTTTTATCAGTGAGGAGACTTCCATTTGTTCTCCCTCCAACAGGATCACCTAAAAAGTAAAAAGAAATGAAAAACAAAAGATGTTAATTGTTTGAAAATAAGAACATAATTAATATTTTCTCAGATTTTTTTTTTTATTGTTGTATTGTAATATCAATAAACCAACCTAATGTAGAACAGTCTTTGACAACATTTCTCAGAGCTGTACACAACCGTTTGGACACACGGTTCACACTTTATTTGATGAGCACATCTTGTCCATATGGTTTCAAAGAATTCAGCAGTTGAAATGTCTTGGAGTCACCGTCTCCTACCATTTAATGTCTCTAGTGCTAAGGAGGTTTAAAGTTGATCTCCATATTATATTAGCTGCTTCAGGTTCCATCATACCACTTGGGCCTAGCAAAAGTAGAAAAAAATATTTTAAAAAAAAACTCAAAGAAATAACAACCTTTAAAATATAGTTCAACTAATATATTTGATAAAAATGATACATACCTGCAAAATTAATACTGCAATCTTGTTCTTTTGCTTTTCCAGCCAAGTCTGATAAAATGTTGGTCCTTTTCGTTTCATGATTTTGCCTGTTGTAGCACATTCATGGCAGTATAGACAAACTATGTGCTAATTCACTCAATATCTATGGCACTGCCCATTCCGACAAGAGAGGAATGTCCTAGGGCCATCTATGTTCCTTCGTAGCTTACAGCTATGTCAAATGGTGATTCTGAGCCATGATTGTATAAATAACTGACGATAGAAGCGGCATTGTTGAAAAGCGCAGTCTTTGATTTTATAGAAGCTTTATACCTGATTTAAGCTATTTTTTTTATTTGTGTGGCTTACGCTAGGCATAACAACAGGGCCGATATCAACAGGCATAGCAGCTTTTACAATATCTTGATTGATAATAAAGGTCTTTATCTTTGATTTTGAAGCAGTATCTCTTCTAGATGCGTTTAGAGATTTTACCTTTTTACAAACCTCACAAACAGCATCAGTGGTTTTAGCAAATCCTTTGCATTTAGTTGCATTTATGGTTGCAGTGATGTTAGAACAGCATTCGTTGCATTTAAAATAAGAAATAAACTCACACAAGAAGACCAAGTCAATTATGGGTTTTTTTTGTATTTAGATCCATGATTTTCTTCAACATTCTGTGTGTCCAAGATAGTTCCTTTTTTTTTTCTTTTTCAAAACGGTGAGAGTTGCGTGCCGTTTCTAGACGTATGCATGTAGCCACTGAATCTGGAGACTAAGGAGATTTACTCTATAGAACTGCTACTACTAGTACAAGATCTAGCATCTGTAACATTTTGTATTGTTTGCCAGCAAGATATCCTAGCTTTTGCTAATATTGCTTTTTTTCCCCATGTTTTCGTGAAGGCTTTGTAACAATAAAGCAATAAATTACTTTAAAACAATGTTCAGACACGCGATGATCAAATGTCGTAGCTTTGTCGTAGACAATCAGTTGAAATGGCGTCGGTCTCGATTTATTTCACCTATAGCGACAGCCAATGGAATTACGGATGTTGTCCACGTGAACCAACAGCATCCATTCTAATTTAAAAACTACGTCAGGGCTTTATTTTAAGTAAAAACAAAAACCCCACCATTTACGTAGGCGAGAAGACAATTTGAAATAATTTATTTTAATTCGATGTTGTTTCATTTTTATAGCATGACCTTACAGGAAAAGGAATTATCTTTTCAATGATGCCCTACATAGTTGGCTCTCTTTCATTATTGTTGATATAAGTTATAAAACTGTCCTTTTTTGTCATTTTCATCTCGTTAATGTGGCTAACTGACCATGCAGGACTCGATGAAGGAAGACCTGAAATCAATAAAGGAGGAACTTAAAAACGAATTAGGAAATGAACTGGTCTTGATAAAAACTTTTGTGCTCGAACTGAACATGGACATAAACAATTTCAAACAACAATTAAGGAGTAGCGAACCCAATGAAAGTCCCAGATGGAAGAGGACGTCAGTTCTAAACTTCAACTATTACGTAGTGAAATGAAGGCTGAGATGGACAGGAAACAGCGGACCACAGAAACTGAAATGACGTGGAAGATTAAACCAACGCTGGTCTTGGTCGGTGTATCGATTACATTTCGATGAGGCGGCCGAAATCAACAGCTGGGAAACTAAAGGCAGAGAAAGCAATCAGAAGCAAAACAGCCGAATTGTTACAGACAATGACGGATCATGATGGACTACAATGCCAAGGTTAAAACAATGGAACTACGATACAGCAATGAACACCTACAGGAAGTGTTTAGGATACAATTAAAGAATCGACAACAGAAGAGCGGAGAGACATTACAGGAAGCAGCAGCAGACATAGAACATCTTGCTTACCCATTGGCAACGCATGAATTTTTTGATGTTCTGGTCACAGATGCTTTCATAGATGGACTGCGAGATTCTGAACATAAGAAGGCCATCCGAAAACGAAAAATCAACAAAGCCCTCATGTATGCCATGTCTTACGAGGCGGTCGGAGTTTCAGCTATACACTAGTCTAAGATTAAATGTGTCTTCCACAGCTGATTCGAAGAATGGCGAAGAAGGCTAATGATGAACGGCAATCTTATCAGACCCCAAGACGCAATAGAAAGACTCTTCGTGGCTGGAATTGTAACACTCCAGGTCATGTACAGAGGAATTGTAATAGTGCCCCAAGGTTGTGCGTTGGAACGTAAACCGCTACGGTCCACCGGGTTCAGAAAGCAAGGACTGGCAGCCCAGAATATCATAACCCCGAGAATAACCTCCCCTTTCAGAGTGTTAGAACAAAACAGAACCTTGAAAGTTTTAGGAAGTATTGGCGTTGATTCTTGAAAGGTTCCTCTTGGACACTCACGGTCAATAGTTAGACCTAGTCTGATCAAAGATCATAAAATAATACGAGTGACGGTCTACACTCTTTAAACGCAGATTGCGAACTGCTTTAAGCGGCCAACGAAATGGGAACAAGCGACATTAGTTTAGTGTGGTTTGTCTGTCATTCTTCTGTCCGTCTGAAAGCCTTTATATCACAAAATCTAGAAAAAATTTCGAAAATCCGATTTCAGAATATTTTGCATTTTTTGCGAAGTCATTTTTATCTTTTAAATGCGAACCATTTTGTTAATTGAGTTAAATATGTCAATCATAGACGTATATATTATATCTAGACTGGAAACTAAAAATAAATTCTTATCCACGATAGATCGATTCACAGACCTATACATATATAGATTTTTATGTGTGTAAACTTTTTTTTCCGGCTCTAAGGGGAGTCGCCCCAATCAATCTTTTCTGTCTTAGAAAAGTAATGATCTTTAGTTTTCAAGTTTAGAAATATTGAAAAAAAATTTTCGGATATTCACGCAAATATATGAAACAAAGCCATTTCCTGTTTGTTTCCATTGAGATAATGTTTCAAAAGATCCTAGATGAAATAACTCATGTCAATTTAAATCATCTTATTTACATTTAAATAGATTGATTACCTAGATCTTTCTAGATTATGTATCTAAAAAAAGGAAAATAATAATTATGTGATGAGATTATTCTTTTTTTTTTTATGTTCAATTACAAGATCTAGATCTAAAAATTAAATTATATGTTACATAGGTTAGGGTTAAAAAAAAAACACAATAACTTTACTTCTTTTAACTACTTTACAAAACAACGCCTTGATCCAATTTTCTACAACTTTTTCACATTTTTTGTACTGATAAAAATCTCCATGTCTAGTCTAGATATAGTATATATAAGTCTATGATGTAAACCTTTTCTTAATATAATTTTTTTAAAATGATAACAGAAGTTTTTTCTATTCTGCGAGTTTTTCTTTGATGTATTTCTTCGATTTAATTTATATTGGTTATATTTCAATTAAACTTCTATCGTTTTTTTTTGTGTGATAGATCAATAGAAAAATCCCCAAGTTTGTTTGCTGCACTGAAAATAACTAAAACTTAAACTCTTTTTAAAATAATGCCACAATATAGACACTGTTTTTCTCTTTTTTGTCCAATGCAACAGGATATGAATATAAGCCGGCTATTATGTTTCTTTGTATGAATACTAAACCCATCTTTTATAAATGCATAACAGAACGTCATGTCATTTGAAGCTTTATATTGTCATTGATTTAAACAAACATTTTGTTCACAGCACAGACCTGCATAAAATTTGAATCTAGAGCTTTACATGGTATAGTTGTTGCACTGTTCGGAATACTGACATTCTATATTAATTATCAGAGGATTTTTTTTCTAGGTTGGAGTTTTTATCTTGTGATTAAATTGTAATTTTTTTAATGGTCATGCTCAAATATATTATATCGTCTATTGCTATCGTTTTTGCTAATTGAAAATGTTGTGTGATGAATGTAAAAATATTTTTTTTCTGCCATATTTTTAATTCTAAAATCAATAAATACAATATACACTTGTGAAATGTCAGTATTGTGACTTATGACATGTGTTAATATAGACATTTTGAGATTTTTGTACTAAAGTTAATGTTTTTCCTTAAGCACATTTTGACTTTTAAATTGAATCTACAGTGCACAAATATTATTGTTAGTTTAAAACAAAACTATATATTATTTATACACCCATATTCTGTAAACCGCATATATCAAAAGTGTATTTGCATCGATTTTTCTAAAAAAATCTACATCAGAGCGAGACTTTTAAATATACAATGTTGCAGTATATATTATCTAACATATGACAGTAGATGACAAACGTGGTTGTCATCGAAACACGGTGGACGAACTATATATATATCTGTATCTTTCTATCTATTTATCTATCTTTCTTTCTATATATACATATATATATTGTTACGAATCTCACTATCCAGGCTCTCTGCAAACTGCACCATACACCACCAACTTAAAGAACTTGACAACTCATGGCTCCAAAGTAACGTAACGCTTTAATAGTTGAATAAATAACAGCCAATACTGTACAATTGGCAACACGTACACTGTACAAATATCTCTCCGATAACACCGTTCCGCCGTATCAACTTTTGCACTGGCCTCTCTGTCTCGTTCAGGGCTTGCACTGGGTTCAACAGTTCAGGACTGACTTCACACACTAGGCTCGTTGTGTCGGACTCGATCACAGACCAAGATCAAGACGCCAGTCGTCTCAACTGTACTTGACAGTACTCCGCACTGAACCGTCGTAATGCTCCGTACAGAACCACACCGTTGAACTGTGTCGACCGTGTTCTGAGCCCTGTCGTGAACCTTCTCTCGTGAACCGTCTTGACTGCGACACCTCCGCTCTTATATAGAGTCCCTACTGGCCTTCTCGAACTGGACAGAACGCCGCCCGACGTTTCTAGGTGGTCAGATGACTACAAATCTCGTGACGCTCCTGAGCTCTGTTCACGACGTCGATCCTTCCCGAACCGTCGTGTTGACACTCAACTCGGCTGACCGTCGTAACTTGTCACGGTTGACCGCTCGTCTAGCGCTGGCCTGGGGCGATTTGCGTCGGCTGACTACACTCACACCACTACCCCCAACTGTGCCACCACAAGGTTTATAACAAAATATATATATATATATACATGGGCGTAGCCAAGGGGGGGGGGGGTTGTGGTTCAACCTCCCCCCCCCCCCCTGAAATGAAGATCGAAATATAGTGACTGATTTTTTTATTTGATTTTGTTTATTTTAGGTGTGATTTTAATACTAAACTATCACTTGCCCTAGCACAGCAAAGGAGGTTTTGAGTTTAAAACCCCCTACCGGGGGGGGGGGTTAAGTTTAACCCCCCCACCAGGGGTTTTCGCAGTTAAATTCCCCTCTTCTATAAAACAAAACAAAAAAAAAATGCAAACAACAATACCTCAAATTTCACGAGCACAATTAAGGAAGAATTTGATTTTTAAACTTCCTACAGAATTTACGATAAACCCCCTTTTCAATATAAAAAAAGAAAATTACACACTCAAAATTCTATGAGCGTAGCCAAAGGGTTTTTGAGTTAACCCCCACCCATCTTCAGTAGGGTTTGAAGCTAAAAAATACCTCTTCAATACCCGGTATAAAAAAACCCATATTCCGTACTCGTAGCTAAATAGGCTTTGACTCAGTTTTGAGTTTAAACCCCCTTTCAGAGGGGTTTGAAGGTGAAAAAAACCTCTTCGATATAAAAAAAAAAGAAAATTACGAACTCAGAAATCTTTGAGCGTAGCCAAAGGTTTTGGGTTTAAACCCTCCGCAAGCGGGGTTTGAATCTAAAAAATGCATCTTCAATGTAAGAAAAAAGCAAATTAGGCACTCAAAATGCTATGAGCGTTGCCAAAAGGAGTTTTGATTTTAAACTCCCTTCAGAGTAATTTAAAGCTAAACAATTCTATATTTTAAAAAAAACATTACTCCAGAGATTTTTTAGTATAAAACCCCCAACAACTGATTTTGACGATAAAACTTCACTTTTCTATATAAAATCTAAAGCAAAAACTACAGTCACTTAATTCCAAGAGCATATTCAAGAGAGGTTACACATTTCTACTAGTGGCGGGGTTCATTTAATAAAGTGCAGTGAATCTGCCGAAATTGAAAAACACTAAATGTGGCTCAACAAAGATGGTTAAGACAGATTTTAGGAGTCAGTTATAGAGATCGTGTATAAATCAAGGAAATCCTAAATTGTAAGAAATTGTAAGATTGTGACAGAGTTGCTATGACATCCTAGTACAATTAGGCGCCACACATTCATGGAGGTCCTCAGAGCTGGTGGGAAGAGGCGTCAGACATTACCAGACAGTGACAGATTTTGTGGAAACTGGTTGACGGCGAATGCCACGAACGGCTCGGGAGGGTCTAAGTCAGTAAGAATAGCACATTAGGTTTTTGAAATATAACTTTTTAATAGCAGGAAAATGCACTGTAGGTACCTCAGAATATGCATTTTGTTGGCTTTCAATATTAGAAATAGTGCTTGGCGGCGGGGCTCGTAGCGCTACCCCAGACCATCTTGCTTAGACACACACACACATACATACATATAGATATATTTTTTTCGCGGGGGTGTGGGTGTGGCGGGGAAGGGGGGGGGAAAAAATCCTGCCTAAGCCAATGTATTTATATTACGTTTACTCTGGGCGAGGATCTTAATAAACTTAATAAATAATTCTGATACTTTTGATACTATTCAGGTTATGAAGAAGATTATTTATTTCTTCGTAACAATCCAAAGCGATATCGTTGGTACGAAATTTACCTATTTTGTGTTAGAGAAATCCATTCGCGCTTTCAGTCTCAACGGCTGCTGGTGAAATCAGTCAAACTGTTGTTGTCAATGCCTGCTCCTCATGTACATTTCTAATTTCTCTTCTTATTGACGTTCTTGAACCAGTTTCCCAATGTTGCATTCTTTCCAACATAGCATAGCACATCAGCAGTCTTATCGACATAATCAAGAACCTAACGTGAACATGTTGAGGAACATTTTAAGGAAGGCATCATAATTGAGGTGTGACTGTTGGAAGATAAACTTAGTACTAGTTAGTGCTTTCGAGCATTTGCAGTCGACAAACACACCAACTGACACAGCCCAAAAGCTTACAAACAATGTCACTCAATTTTATCACAGTATTGTTTAAAGAACTTTGGATTAGTCCTTACTATAGACAAATGGCTCGATGTACTAAAGGCATGATTCTATGAAGGGCGTAAATGCCCCAACTGTAGATCCTTACAAGAATATAAATATTATAAAAGTACACTCAACAAAGGAGTAGAAGTTAGTATTTATTTACAGCAAAAAATGTATATACATATAAAATATGGAATACATCATCATCAGTACTAACTGTGCCCAAATTAAATATTCCCGGGCGTCTAGATTGGATGCAGTAATAGCTTACATAAGGGTATCATGAAACAACATAGCGTTACCCGAAATATTCAGTACACACACATAGCAAGAATAATAATATAACGTCTCCTTACGCTAGGCATAATAACTGATAAACAATCACAAGCACCCTACTCAGACCTGAGATGAACTATTGAAAGATCAGAGCAGGGAGGACTAGTCTTCCCGTTGTGCTCTGGCAAGAAACTTAGCCGTCCGGCGTAGTGCGTCATAGCTACCATACAAGTCGAGTGACTGCACAGACAGGTCCCCACTTAACTCGCAGAGCTGGGGACACTCGTACAAGACGTGCGACACTGTTTCGACGCTCTCTCCAAAGTGACAGCATCGGGAGTTAAAGTTCGTGCGGAACCGGGCAAAGTATGCCCCAATAGGACAGTGTTCCGTTCTGCACTGAGCAAAAATTGACTGCTCTGACCTCCTCAGTCGCCACCATGGATCGTCGCGATCTGGGTGACGCATGTGCTGCCAGACACCACGTGCTCTGTCATATCCTCCCAGGACTTTAACCACTTCTCATAAATGAGAGCTGGGATATGTGCCGTTGCTTGTAAGTACGTGCTTGGTGCTTCGAGGTGTGTGGCTACCAAAGCACCCTCCCTTGCGAGGGCGTCTGCCGTTTCATTGCCCCTCACGCCGCAATGTGAAGGCGCCCACTGCATGAAAACGACAGCGCCAATAGCTCGGCGAATGTTATCTGCGGCGCCTATTGCCTCTTACGGGTGGCCACCCATACCTTGGAGACTGGAGCGGAGTCAGTGACTAGTACCACAGTAGTGGCACCAGTTTCATATTTTGCCATTCGGGCTATAATGGCCTCGAACGCCCGAGTAATCCCTGTGAGTTAGGCGTCAATGGAGTATGCGGCGTAGCCACATAGACCAGAGAGCCGGTCTGGTTCTGTCCTGTCAGGGTACACTATAAGGGCCCCTACCCTGATCTATCCGGGTCCCTCAATACCGACCCATTGGTATAGCTGAAAATGGCATCTGATGGGTAGGATTTTATGGTTATCGATACCAAGTTTTGAAGAATTGCAGGTGTTAGTCGCCTCTTGGTGACTCCTCTCTTGCCCTATAAGGGACAAGTTTATTTGTGGGGCCGGCGATCTCCTTCACGGAGGGCATGTACTAATTCTTCTAATGGGAATTCTATTAGTGGAGAGCCCAGCTCTTTTAGACAAATTGACCGCAATATGGAGGACGATCGCATTTTAATGCGGTTCCTCTCTCTCCACTGTTACACTAGTATTGAGGTGGGTAGCCTAGTGTCGCCCCTTTTGTAGCGCTCGTAGGCCGTAAGTACTGCCCTTTATCTCCTAAGCTGTAAGGGTGCCACGTTTGTTAAGATTTCAGCAGCGTTTGTTGGGCTTGTCCGAAAGGTGTCACAAATGAACCTTAGGGCCTGTGCTTGCACTCGGTCGAGTGATTCGAGGGCAGTTTTACTAGCGTATACTTGAACTGTATAGCTGTACTCGATTTGTGATCTAACTGCCCCTAAGTACAATGTGCGTAGCATGTCAGCTTTGGCACCCCAGTTTGTGCTGGCCAGCTTTCTTAGTACGCTAACTTCTCCGAGGCTTTTCTTTCAACTTCCTGGACGTGCTTGAGCATTGTCAGCTTTCTATCCAGGGTCACCCCTAGATATTTTGGCGTACTCTCACGTTGGAGTCGCAGCCCACTGAGTTGAAGCTCGAATGGAGCCTTAAGAATGTCGATCCCTAGGCTGAACAGGGACCAGGTCGTTTTGGCAATGTTTATCAAAATCTGCCATTTGTCGCAATACGAGGAGATGGTATGGAAGTCTGCTTGAAGTGCCGCCTGAATTTGATCGGCTTTCTTCCCGGTAGACCAGAGGAATATGTCATCCGCATAAAGCAGGTTTTTTTTGGACCGTAGTGAGCTGGGCAAATCATTAAGAAAGGCCATGAAAAGTGTACAGGACAGGGCGGAGCCCTGAGGCAGGCCATTAAGTTTTTATCTTGGCTTGCTAAGGGAGTGCTGGTATTTTGTACGTGTGCTCCTCCCAGACAGAAAGGATTGTATCCAATTGTATATCTTGCCCCGCACACCCATGGCTCTTAGCTTAAGAAAGAGGCCTTTCTTCCACACACGGTCGTAAGCCTGTTTTAGGTCTATGAACACTGCATATGTGCTTTCGGACCTCTGGAACCCGTCGGCCACCTCCTGTGCGAATATCGTGACCTGGTCGATCGTCTCAAGCCTGCCCTAAAGCCGGCCTGCTCTGGCGCCAGGATACCGGCCCTGTCAAATGACCAAACTAGCCGCTCGTTAACCATTTGCTCAGCAACTTTGCCAAGTGTTGAGGTTAGTGAAATAGGTCTGTAGGACTCCACGTTATTCGCGTCTTTTCCCTTCTTAAGGAGTGGCACAATGATAGCACTCTTCCAGGCCCCGGGCAGTCTGGACTCTGTCCAGGTTTGATTCATAAACTCCAGGAGTTTACCTCTTGCAATGCCCCCAAGGTGATTTACCATCTCAGGGGTAACCTTGTCTGGCTTCGGAGCTTTTCGGTTTTTACACTTAGCTATCGCTCTGTCCAGCTCAGCACGACAGAAGGGCGCGTTGCACATTGCTTGGCTTTCAGGCTCATCTGGCTCCCTCTCGAGTCTTTTACGTTCTTTGTTGAGGGCTTTGGACATGGCTGACTTCTTTTTAGCAAAATGACGGTTCAGCAAGCCGGCCATTTTAGTTACCCTTGAGACCGGCCCTCTGGGTGACAATAGAAGGGCAGCCGTTCGCGCAGTGTCTTTGGCCTCAAGGTTTCGCAGACGACGCCAGGCTTTCGAGGAGTCCCGAAGATCCAACCCGGCGCAGGCAGCGTTCCAATGGTCCGACCGGACGCGTCGGGCCAGTTCACTCGTGGCTCTACAAAGCCGCTTGTACTCCCGCCGGATTTCAGGGGTACCCTTCCGTTCAGCAAGCCTCCGGGCTTGCTTACGTCTCAAGACCAGCTTATTCAATTCCTGAGACCACACGTGTTTCTGCCTTACGCCGGATAAGTCCGCAGGACAAACCTCTTGGCCGTACCCAACATAGCTGCTGTTAATTCGCAGTATATGGTATCGACGTCCCTCTCCTCCACTGCTAAATTCATTAGGGCAGCGTCGACTGCTGCCTCGTACGCTGGCCAGTTCGCATTGGTGTAACTCCACTTCCGCGGAATTTTCGGGGTTACACCACTGGCCTCTGAGATCTAGATGTAGATTTAAACGTATATTAAAAGATTTGAACAAAATTTACATTATAAATTATTAAGGAAATATCTTCCTACAGTTTAGGGGTGCAGATTGATTTATTAAGTAAACAGTAGTATCACATTAAAATGTAAATGTAATGCAAACAGCATAGTGCATTATTATCCGGTAGTAGGCCTACTAGATCTAATCCTGATCATAATATTGGCCTTACTCTAGGTCTAGAAAGTTTATGATTAAACATGTACAGTCATACGAATTCTATTCTAGATGTAGATTATATATATCTGGATTACAGGTGTAGTCATTCTAGTCTAGTTTCTAGAATCTAGATGAAGCCTGGATTATAGATTTTGTTCCAGATCTTGATCTAGACCTAGGCTAGACTCGAGATCTAGACCTAGTCTATAGTCTAAATTCTAGGTGTAGACATAGAATAGAGTCTAGATTCTAGACACCCAGACCTTGACAGCAAATGGGTCTGGTGGAGCGCCGTGAGCTCCACCAGTGAGGTTTGGGGCGGAGCCCCGCCGCTAGGCACTAATTTGGTATTATACGCCAAGAAAATGCATATTCTTAGGGAAATTTATAGTACATTATCATGCTATTTATAAGTTTTATTTCAAAAATCTTACTTAGATCCTCCCGCGCCGTCCGCATAGGGCGGCAAGCTGCTTCTACATAATCTGTCACTGGCAATGTCTGAAGCTTCTTCCTACCTGCTTTGAGAATCTCCATGAAAGTGTGGCGCCAAGTTGTACTAGGTTGACCCTGTTTGCGCTTTTCTTGTAATGGCCTCTATGTCATCGCAAATCGTACTATGCGTAATTCATATTTCGCAAATCTCATGCGACGCTCTGTCGCAACCTTACTAAGCGGTCAACTCCCAATTTGGCATAGGATTTCCTTGATTACAACGCAATTTCTATAACTGACTCCCAAAATCCGTCTTAGCCATCTTTGTTGAGCCACATTTAGTCTTTTTCAATTTTGGTAAATGACTCTTCACAGCGACTGATGCCTCTCTTGGCCACGCTCTTGGAATTAGGTGACTGTAGTTTGTTTAAGATTTTATATCTAAAGGAAAAGTTTTATGTTAAAAAATAAAAATAAAAAAATATCTGGCTGGAAATTATTTTTTACCAATTTTAAAACCCCTTTGCTATGCTCATAGAATTTACCGTCTGTAGCTAGCATTAGGATAATATTGAAATGAGAGGTTTTCAACCTCAAAACTCTCTGTAGGGGGATTTTAAACTCAAAACCATCTGGAGGGGTTTTAAACTTTAAAAAAGCCCTCTGGAGGAGAGGTGTGGAAACTCAACACCACGCTTTGGCTTGGCTACGCTCATAGCATTTTGAGTGCGTAATTGGCATTTTTATACTGAAGAGGTATTTGTTAGCTTCAAACCCCGCTAAACGGGGGTTTAAACTCAAAATCTTCTTTGCCTCGCTTGGGCAAGTGATGATTTAGTAATAAAATCTCAACTAAAATAAACAAAATTAAAGCAAATATCAAATATGGGCTACGCCCATGGGTCTAATTAAGAATAAAATCAATTACCCTATACATTTTCTATTTAAAATGATCGTTGTTAAAATGTAAACGAATTTTATTATCAATATAAAACATTGCTCGAAGTATTATTTTTCCTCACGCAATTCAAGCATGCCCTCTACTTACAACGTCTAAAAGAAAAACAAAAGAGCACGTGCGATTCTATGACGTCAGAAAAGCCTACTCTCGAAACAACTAATCTCACCACCATCTTGTCCATTTCCAGTTTTTCTACAACTAATTCCGGTAACGTCTCGGAGACTACGGAAGGGGTTAGGCATGCCCAGTCAGACACGTCTTCAGTGACTTGGCCGAAGACTACAGCAGAAAGCAGTGGATTGAGAGAGGCCATCATTTCCTTCCTGAAAGTTGACCACATTGAACTTTCGTCTCACAAGAGAAATCTCATCTCTGCTCCAGACTCTAGAACTTCTGCTCAGATCTGTGGATTTAGTGGCATTCTTCTTGTATTATCAGTTGTTCTGTTAATAATATTTTCAGATTTAGTTTCGATTGTTCGATTGGTTACAATTTTTATAAAATCAAACATTTGCTTTAAAAACTAGAATCATAAAGTATGTTTACTAGACATTTTGCTGTCACACATAAGACTCTGTCATTATCATGGAACTGATTTGTATTTAAAATTAATTTATATTTTTATTTAATTTTTAAAAACGTTTTCCTCCAACTTTAAAAAAAAATTATATTTCTGTACACTTTACTGATAATGATTATAACAAAACAAATAATAAGATTACAAAGAAGCAACCCCCATCGAAGTCACCAATGGACCAGAAATATTCAAACCATAGTCTTGTTTTGATCATTTAAATTAATAACATTGTAAAAAATCATTTGGCGTTTTCTTTTTCATATAAAAGCAAACAGGACAACACTTCGTCTTTGATAAGACTCTTCTAACTCTTCTGGAATAAGTAGAGTAGAGATCCAACTGATCACTTAAAAACAAAATGGAAACCTCCCAGACAGTGTCGGTGGTACCTGGTGCGGTAGCTCAGTGTGTCATCCCTTCCCATCAACTTTCTTCAAATATGTTCCAATAAACACTATTGCTAGTTCGTTCGTTTTTGTTGAACAAATCCTATTATTGATTTTTAATCAAATGTAAAATGATTGTCAATTCTATTATTAAATCCCACTGTTTATGTAGACCATATGGATGAGATTATATTGCAATAGTCCTTTTCGTTTTCTGACAGTGGTATTTGAACACTTGCAATGAAATTAATCGTAACTAAAGTGCTTGTGGTACCTTCATGCATGGATAACAGAAATTATGAATTACAATTATCAAATAACCACAAGTTTTTTTCATTGGCATAGAAAAAGTAGCTGTCAGTGGATGCCTTTCTGGAGAGAAGGTTCCAGGAAACACATTTGAGATCCTAAGAAAATCCCAGGCCCAAAAAGGGCGGAGAGAGATATATAGACAAAGAAACAGACATAAGAAAGATATATATATATATATATAATAGAGTGAAACTTATTTCTACAGCCGATTTGACTGCCACAACTTCGAGAAAGACCACCGTGATTTATTGGCATCATTTGAAAACAGCAATATAAACCAGTCTCAAGAACTGTTTAATAAACAAGAATTGATTAAAATATTTAAACAAGTAAACACCGCCAAAGCCTCGGGACCCGACAAAATAAGTGGCAAACTTGTAAAGTTATGTGCGGAACAACTGGCTCATATCTTTTGTGCTATACTCAACAAGTCCTGGCAAACGCACAAAATACCTTCCATTTGGAAGACATCTGAAATAATTCCAGTACCCAAAAAGAAGATCATTGCTTCCAACAACGATTTACGTCCCGTAGCACTGACATCAATTCCAATGAAGTGCGTAGAGAAAATGATTTTAAAACATGTATTGAAAGAAGTCGAAACACGCCTCGATCCGCACAAGTTTGCTTACAAACCGTCAAGAAGTACAGAAGATGCAATACTATTTATGCTGAATAGTCTATACCATCATCTTGATACTCAGAGACACTACGTCAGAGTATTATTCGTAGATTTTTCATCCACATTCAACACCATCCAACCACATCGCATGATACAAAAACTTATTCAACACCATCCAACCACATCGCATGATACAAAAACTTATTAAACACCATCCAACCACATCGCATGATACAAAAACTTATTCAACACCATCCAACCACATCGCATGATACAAAAACTTATTCAACACCATCCAACCACATCGTATGATACAAAAACTTATTCAACACCATCCAACCACATCGCATGATACAAAAACTTATTCAACACCATCCAACCACATCGCATGATACAAAAACTTATTCAACACCATCCAACCACATCGCATGATACAAAAACTTATTCAACACCATCTAACCACATCGCATGATACAAAAACTTATTCAACACCATCCAACCACATCGCATGATACAAAAACTTATTCAACACCATCCAACCACATCGCATGATACAAAAACTATCTTAACTGAACGTTAGCAAAAACATACAAACTTGGATTCTAAACTTTTTTTATCAAACGCCCACAATATGTAAAAGTGAACGGGCATGTGTCAGGCACGAGAGAGCTTAGCACTGGAGCGCCGCAGGGGTGCGTCCTGTCACCAGTATTGTATACCATATACACAAATGACATTCAGAGCATATCAGCTGACACTGCCATCATAAAATTTGCTGGCGACAGCAATCATTGGCCTTATTGCAGGTGACGAAAATCTGTACCATTCAACAATAAACTCCTTTTACGAATGGAGTGTAGATAACTTTCTAATTTTAAATGTTCAGAAAACTAAAGAAATGATTATTGATTTTAGGAAAAACAAAAAAAATTCACATAAATAACCAATCCATAGAACAAGTACAAGAATATAAATATCTAGGCACAACTATCAACAATAAACTGAATATGAAAAACTGTCAAAACATATACAAGAAAATTCACTAGAGACTTTTCTATCTCATAAAGCTAAGAAAATTCAACATAGACAAACAATAATCAAACTTTTCTACACAGCAACCATCAGCAGTCTTAATAACTTTTCCATCACCTGCTGGTATGGTAATACTTCACTGGCACAAAGAGTTAGAATAAATAGACTAATTAAAAAAGCATCGTATATCACTCAAGTACAGCTACCATCTCTTGATGCCTTTCCAAATCACTCACGATTTTAAAGACAACATTCACCTATTAAACCACTGTTAGTTAAGATCTGAAAGAAGACCCTAGTCTCCTTTCCATTAGGACTAAAACTGAAAGATTTCAAAACTCCTTTATCCCACTTTCGGTCAGAGTGTTACAAGATCAGCTGTCGTCATCGAGAAGTACATAAAAGTCTAATTCATAAAGCGCTGGTTGTGAGTGTGTATGTGTTTCGTGTGTGAATGTTGTTCGAATTTTTAATCAATATTGTTTTTGTACAGTAGTTTCGCTGAGCTTGTCAATTTTAGTCAAACTGAATTTCCATTAGATGAGATCAATAAAGATTATCTTATCTTATCTTAGATAGATAGATAGATAGATAGATAGATAGATAGATAGATAGATAGATAGATACATGGGCGTAGCCAGGGGGGGTTGGGGTTCAAATTCCCCACTTCACCCCGAAATGAACCCTCCCGGGGGGGGGAGGGGTCGGAGTTTAGTGACTGATCTTTTTCTTTAATTTTGTTTATTTTAGGTGAAAATTTAATACTAAACCATCACTTGTCCTAGCACAGCCAAGGGGGTTTTGAGTTTAAAATCCCCTACCAGTGGATTTTGAGTTTGAAAACCCCTACCATAAGGTTTAAAGTTTAAAACCCCCTACCAGGGGGTTTCAAGTTTAAAACTTCCTACCAGGGGGTTTTAAGTTTAGAACTTCCTACCAGGGGTTTTGAGTTTGAAACCCCCTACCAAGGGGTTTTGAGTTTGAAACCCACTACCAGGGGGTTTTGCATTTAAATCCCCCTCTTCTATAAAACAAAAAAAAAATTTAAACGACAATCCCAAATTCCAAGAGCACATCTAAGGAAGATTTTGATTTTAAACCCCTCTTCAAAATTTACGATAAAACCCTCTTCAATATAAAAAAGCAAATTACACATTCAAAATTGTATGAGCGTAGCCAAAGGGGTTTTGAGTCTAAACCCCTCTTCAGCTGGGTTTGAAGCTAATAAATAAATCTTCAAAATAAAAAAAAATAAATTTCGCAATCAAAATACTATGAGCGTAGCCAAGCCTATTAGGTGTTTTGAGTTTAAATTTCTCTTCAGAGGGGTTTGATGTAAAAAAAAAAAATACCTCGTCAATATAAAAATAAAGCAAATTACACACTAAAATTCTTTGAGCGTAGCCAAGCCAATTGGGGGGAGGGGGGTGAGTTTTAACCCTATCTCCTCCAGATGACATTTTTAAAAGTTTAAAACCCCTCAATATAGTTTTGAGTTTAAAATCCCCCTACAGAGCGTTTTAAGGTTGAAAGCCTCTCTCTTCCATATTATTTCTAAAGCAAACTACTGTCAGCAAGTTCTATGACCGTAGCTAAATGTGGTTTTGAATTAAAAAAACAAAACAACTCCAGATATATTTTAGTTGAAAACCCCCCAACAGATGATTTTGAGGATAAAACTTCCCTTTTCAATTTAACATCTAAAGCAAAATAGTCACCTAATTCCAAGATAGTAGTCAAGAGAAGTTTCACATGTCTACCAGGAGCTGGGCTCCATTAATAAAGTGCAAAGTGCAATGAATAGTCATCTGCCGAAATTGAACAGTACTAAATGTTGCTCTACAAAGATGTCTAAGACGGATTTTAGGAGTCAGTTATAGAGATCGGGTCTAAATCAAGGAAATCCTATGCCGAATTGGATGTCGACCCCTTAGTAAGGTTGTGACAGAGCGTCGCATGAGGTTTGCGGGACATGTTCTCCGACAAAATGAATTACGCATAATAAGAGTTGCGATGACATCCTAGTACAACTTGGCGCCACACTTTCATGGAGGTCCTCAGAGCAGGTGGGAAGAGGCTTCAGACATTGCCAGTGACAGATTTTAGTGGAAACAGCTTGCCAGCAAATGCGCCGAACGGCGTGGGAGGGTCTAAGTCAGTAAAAAAAGCACATTAGGTTTTTGAAATAAAACTTTTAAATAGCAAAATAATGCACTGTAGGTACCTCAGAATATCCATTTAGTTGTGCTCTCAGTGCTCCCCCAGACCCCTTGTTGGCAATGGCGATGAGTCTACAATTTGTTCACCAACTCCACTCCACTCCAGATTCAAGGGCACAATAAGCGTCTTCCAAAAGAATGAATGGTCAGAATGTAAAAGAGATTAATTATGTGCACACACACACATTCATCCCTACAAACATATATATTTTTTTGCGGGGGGTGGGGAGAAAAAAATCCCCCCAACCCCCCCTCCCGAAAAAAATCCTCGCTACGCCCATAGATAGATAGATAGATAGATAGATAGATAGATAGACAGATAGATAGATAGATAGATAGATAGATAGATAGATAGATAGATAGATAGATAGATAGAGATCGATTGATTGATTGATTTGTGATTGATTGATTATATTATTATTTTACCTGTGAGTCTTGCCAGTTTAATTTCGTGTTGAAAATTTTATAACACTTTCCATCTAATAGGAGTGTATCATTATCTTGTGGAAAACATGGAATGGACAGAGCACTTTCTAAGTGCAGAAAAAAACCTTTGGGAAAAAATAAGTTTTGTTGCTTTTATTATCAGTATATTCTTCATTTCTTCAGAATTCATCTTCCCATTCCCTAGAACCCTGTTATGCCCAATATTGCAAGCGGTGGTATTGCTTAAATGCATTATCCTAATTTTTCTTATATTTTTTTACGTCTAAATTGGTCTACGTCTTTTATACTAGAGATTTTCAGATATGGGTGCAAATATAATACGTAGATAGGTTTTGGTGTATCCGGTGTGGAGATAAAATGAGTTATAGATTAGCTTCGTTTTTATTTTAAAGTTCTAATGATAATGTTTATGAAAATGTTTAATTTTAAGCACATTAAAATTAATTTTCCTTAGTTTTTCCGTTTTGTCTTATCTCCCTTGTTTATTTACTTGGCAACATTAACGTTCAATTTAGCATTGTTGACAATGTTTAGTTCATCGCAAAAAAATACGGGAAAATGTTCCAGATAAAAATCCACAAGTTGATGTGTTAACAATTTTCGTATTCTCGACCCATTTTTTAGCGGCCCCCTAAGGGGAAAAAGCCGCTATTAGGTTTGTCCAAAATGTCCGTCTTTTCGTCTGTCCGTCTGTCACACTCAGATCTCGAAAACTATAAGAGAGATGAAAAATATTATTTTATCATTAAATGTGGCTTGAAAATTTTAGGTGCAACGGCTACTTCTGGTTTTCTAAAAGCAAACCGTTTAATTTTTAAAATTAATTATGCCAGCGATTTTTTCATAAAAATACACCAATTCTAAAACAATTACGTAAATGTAAGGGATGCAATGTTACAATATGCTAACAAAGATATAAAATTTGCTGTGTATTTTCAGTTTCACTAAGTCAATATATTTATAAAATGTACAGGAAATATTTACAACAAATATAAATAATAGTTAAAGATGTTTTTTCTGGTCAAATAACTGCTAAAATTAAAAGATAACATTTTTGTTTGTTTTTAAAGGCTAATAATGCATTTTGTATGTAAATATCACGCACATTTTTTAAAATGGACTTTTTATGCAGCTACTTTCTTGCAGTAGCGTAACGTCGCAGTATGTAGTAATCTTAAACCAATTCCTTAAACTTTTTTTTAAAAATCAGATTTTATTTATTTTTATTTTTTGTTTAGTGCCCCCATCCGAATAAAGAATCTTATTTTGTGCGTTTTGTTTGTTAGTCGGTCTGCCAGTCACGATTAGATTAACAAATAACACTAAAGGCTATTGTAAATATAATTTAAATATAAATATTTAAATATAATTTGTAAATATAATTTAACCTTTAATGTTTCATTCAGAAATATTGCAATTGTTTTAAGTATCTATAATAGATTGTTCCGGATGTTTTGTGAAAAACAAATCAATGCCAATGAATATTTGTTTGCTCTTCTAACTTATGTTAGATTTTATTTCCATGCTTAAATGTTGCAAGAAACACATGATCTTTAATATATTGTTCCAGTTTTATAATGTAAATAGCATATAAATGCTAAATAAAATATGTATACCGATTTATATTTCATTAACTATAAAGTTGTTTCGGATATTGTTTTATAAAAATTATTATGTCATATGATTGTTTAAAATCGCATAATTGACCAATATTACAATTATATTCTTTGACACTACGTCACTATAGTTTATTTATCACTATCAATAATTCCGAAGTTTTAACTTAAAACAAATTTATGTCAAATAATTTTTTTTTTCAAAAATATCGACAATATATTGTTTAAAATAAGAAAGTAATTTACAAGAAACGATTATTGAAAATCACTTTTCGCCTTTTTTTACAGTTAATTTTCTTGCCAAAACATAATAAAAGTTGTTTAATCGGTAAAGAATGTTCCGGATTTTGTTTCGAAAAAGAAATCGACCTACATTACCTTAATTTTCTTACAAATCGTCGCCAAAAATGATCCGAATTTTATATAAAAAATCTAATAACGCTAATAAATGTTTGAAATCCCTCTTCTAATAAATAAAACAAATAATTTTCTCATTTACGAAAATTGGTTGTTCCGGATTTTTTATGAAAAATATTTTAACTCTATTTATGTAAAATCGCACTTCTATCTTACACTACATTTAACTTTCTAGCTAAAACGTTAGAAAATCTAATTATCGTTATTAGTATGCTCCGATTTTTACGGAAATCAACTTCCTAACACCAAAGTATGGTTTGAAAAAATCTCCATAAGGCTATGGTACATCTAATTTTTATAACAGACCATCCCACAAATTTAATTAACGGTATTTGATTAATCTGGAATTCTTATTTTCTCTCACTATAAATATATAAACATTCGGAAAACATTCGGAAAAATCAATTAAAGAAACTTAAAGCTAATGCGATGTTTCGGAAGGGAAATTAAGTTTTAATCAGATTTTCAATAGCTTTTAGTCTTTTTTTTCTGACAGACTGACAGACAAAACAAAAAAAAAGCGTCTTTAATCCTTATATATATATAGCATATTTAGTCTAACTAGCCCATCAAACCAAATGCTAAAAGAACAAACTCGGTGCACCAATTTCTATGAACCCTCAACAAGCTGCTCGTATAGATATTTTTTAGTCTAACTAGGCCGTGTGACAGTGGATTTTTTCCCTTTGACGTCGTCATATGGAATACATTCTTTAAATGAAATGCTAAAACAACTCGGTATAGTAATGTTTATTGAACCTCATAATGTGACTCGCATTTTAAAAAGACATGATAGTTAGATTTAGATCTAATCTAGATTTTTTACACTAGATCTAGATTTGTTTGTTTTTTTACATTAGAGCTAGATTTTTTACACTAGATCTAGATTTAAGTTCTAATTAAAATTATTGTAGAATCTAGATCTAGAATTTCTTGGTCTAGTTTAGAATGTTTGTTGTTTTACATGTTTCGGATGTTCCTTCAGAGTTGTAGTCCAAACCTCCCGCAGGACGACGGGGGATGGGAGGGGGCAGGGTTTGAATCTGGGACCATCGATGAATCCAAACGACAGTCCAGCGCGCAAACCGCACTACCAGACAGCCATGATTTAGACTAGATCAAAATCTATAATTTCAATTTCTAGACTTAAAGTGTCGATTTGTATTTCTAAAGTCTAGATTGTCAATATGTCAATATTGCAATGTTCTAAAATACTAAAACTAATCTACTATTTTAATATTTCATCTTGCAATTAGTCTATTAATTGATTAGCTAGTTGTTTTTTTTATATAAATCTTATTTAAATTACATCTACATTATCCCAAATATATATTTTAGCTCTAGATCTAATAGATATAGATATTGAGAGTGCTAAATTAGTAGTTTAATTTAGGTAGATCTAAATCCTCATTCTAGTTCCATTTAAATGAAAAGCTCAATACTAAAAGAGTATCTAAAGTCGCTCTTCTGACATATTGTACATATCCGGTAGTTGTCATTCCGTAATGTGTAGGTATATTATCAATAATAGGCTATTAGTTTGTAACCAGTTTGTCATTAGATTAAGAGCAATGCCTGGTCGTGCAGTTAGCGCGCAGGACTGATTAACTCTAAGGTTTCAGTTTCATACCATGCTCGATGCCATCCTCAGTCGACCAGCGAATAGGCGGATCCGACAGGAATCCGTCTCCCACGGGGGCCGCCTCTGAGTGCCACACAAACTCTCTTTGTAATCTTGTTTTTTTTTTTACAGATTTACACTTCTTTCGGGTCACAGGCAGCACGTGACATCCATAGTTTGCTCGCTAACTTATTTATAAACTTCACGTTGACTGGAAATCACATATATTTATTTATGGTTGTATGTATACATTATTACTCGTGGTGTGAGTTTTTTTCAAACTTACCTAGGCAAGTCACAAGTAAATGTGATAGAATGAATCTCCAGTCCATCTGTAAATAGTTTGTCTACTTTGATCTCACTTACACTAATGAAGGAACTACTTTCTTGATATTACCAACTGAAACATAAAAATCAATCTAGATTTAAGGGTCTATCAGTGTTTCTCAAACTTTCGTTCATGACACCTCCCTCCGCCCTCCACCTCACTTTGAACCAAAATGTTCTAGTTGCCAAGGCTGTTATTAACTATGTGTGTAATCTACTGTAAATAAAGACCTGTCCACGTTTAGTTGCTCAAGCTTCCTTAAGAAACTTTTAAGCGACGACCTAATTCTCTAAACAAAGTATAAAGAGGACTAATTCAACTTATACCGCCACATCTGTCAAGTACGATTGCTTTCCCTTGTTTGACACTAAACAAAAATAATTAACTAATTAGTTAATTTTCTATTTTGATTCTTGCTTTGTCAGATACAATAAATAATTTGCAAAATTTAAACTTGATCCGAGATTGTGTGTGTGTGGTGGGGGTAGGGAATAACTTGTACAATAAATGGCATGACATAAGCGAATGAGAGGGTGTTTCATTGTTTCAAAGTAAACACACTTCATAAACAAAGCATAGGGTATATTATTTTTTCTTGAGTACATTGGTATCAAACCCAAATGAATAAAACAACTATATAAGTAATGAATTAATTCACATAACACATAACCTTTTACAAATGGAATATAACTTGCTTGACATATACTGTGCTGGTTGAATAAATAAAGCACAATGACAATACTGAAGATCAATAACTAATCATCACAGATTATGACCACAGGTAACTAAATAATGACCTCCCTCGTAAGAAAGTTTTTAAATCTTTGTTTGTCTTTTCTTGTCCTATACCTTCTATCATTCCCTGCCTTCAGAAACTCGTGTATTTGTTGACGTCAATGACCTTTCCAGTGTCTTGGATACCTTCTTTTTTTTTGTTACACATGCGCAATGTGATTGTGACGATATGTTACAGTGCCAGATGAGACCAAATGTTTTGATTGGTGTTACAATATGTTTACTTGATGTTACGGTGTTTTGGTAAGACAATGCAGTATTGATGTGCCCTTTTGTATAGTTCTTTCTTTTTAATTCCTTTACTAAACACTCAAACAATATCAGGATGCCGGTGATACAAATGTAAATTATAAGATCAAAATTGAGATTCCACAATAATAGATACAATGCTTTTATTCTAGATGTAGGAATCCCGTTAAAAATAAAACACTTTATAAATGTCCAATACATTATCCTTCAAGTTCCATAAACTATCATGTATCTCTTTAAATACTTTTCTCCATCTCTGTTTTTTCTCGCCTTTTGGAACCAACAAATCTCATTTCGCGCTCGTGGAAATTTTTTAACATTCCTTTCATTGTATAGAATTTCAGAGTCATTAACAAGCCTCCATGACTTTGTGAATCAATGAAAAAAAAAAATTTGTTATTCGAAATGGCCTTGCAGGCATCCTCTCCGTGACAGTGATCTAATCACCTGACCAGTCCTTATTCTATCGCTGCTTTGCCGTATAGCGTGGTAGTAAGTTTTCGTTGTTTTCCAATATTTTCAAACAGATCATCAGAAGTATCGAGGCGATGTCCAGTATTTGAGACTACTGTTTGAAATATCATAACACTAAATAAGAAATTAGAACTCCGTGCCAAAGTAATATAGTACCGGGACTGCAAACGTACATTTATGAAACAAAAAAAAATCAGAAACTAGGAGAAAACTTCGCTGGAATTTTGTTGCCTCAAATGTCTAGGACTAGTATCTGTCTAGATGTTCATATCATACAGAGTTGTTTTTTTCCAATAATGTAGCTTTTGTTTTTTTTCAGTTTTCTTGACAGAAGAGTTAAGTGTAAAGTGTAGAGGATAGAGTGTCAATGACTCTATCATGTTTAGACTCTTGCAAAACTATAGAAGATACGTTGGGGGGGGGGGGATAAATTATTTAAACGACATTATTCCCGAATTGTTAGCATTGGAACGATTGAAAGTTAGTTACTGTTGTTGTTCTTGTAGTTTTTTTTTTTCTTTTCGAAAAGATCGAATAAAATCAATTTTTCTTTTCTATATAGGCTTAAAAATAATCCATGTGTAGGTATACTAGTTCATTGTTCCAATATTTCATGGAGCACCTATTCAAGCCGTTGAACACAGTTTGGGAAACATTGGCTTAGATAGGAGTGGCATATGTAGATCGTAAAGGGCTGCATTAACAGTTCTAGAGCCTCATTGTCTGGAGCAATTGTATTGAAATTAAATTTTATAGCGTAAATTTTTGAAGTGTGTTAATCATCACATAGTAATTTTAAATTCTAGAATAAATGTTTTGTATTTATTTATTTATCATATAGATTCAACCACAATCTGTGTAATTCACATGGTCCAATTTACCTGAAAGCACCATGACACTATTATTATAATTATAATTATTATAATTATTATTATTATATCGACAAAGAAGCCAATATGTACTTAAACTATCTGTAATTTACTAGTTCAAAAAACGAAAATAACCCAACAAGTATTTCACGATGGGAAGAAGAACAATTTTTCTGGTCAGTATATCAAAAGTGCCTTGACCAATTTCCTTTCCCAGGATTCATAGTCTACAGAACGTATAGCCACTAAACTAGTATTCATTGATTTGTCTTTCTTACTTCATAGTTGATCTTATTAATAGTATAGGTGTTGTTGATTTAAGAATATTTTGCATCTTTCAAAATCCTTTTTATCTTCTAAACGTGAACCGTCTTGTTCTCTTACCCTAAATATGTAAGCCATTTCTTAATAGAATTACTACTTTTTATTATAATTACTTTTTATTACTAGTTTTTAAATTATTACAAATTTTTTTTTTTTAAATATGCGATTTTTTCAGAGATGTATTTCCTTACTTCAATTTATATTCATGTTTTGTGGTTAAAATTTCAATCAAACTTTTGTGAATTTGGTGTTTGTCTACTAAGAAATACATATACATTACTAATATTAAAACTCTTAAAAAATAATGCCCCTTAATAGAAATTGTTTTTCTATTTTTTTTGTCCAATGCAACAAGATTTAAATATAAGCCGGGAATAATATTTCTCTGTCTGTATACCAAACCCATCTTTTATAAAGTGCACAACTGAACGTCATGTTATTTGAAGCTGTATATTGTCATTGATAAAAAGATTTTTGTTAGCACTTCCTAAATTAAGTAGAGAGCCTTGTGAGATCACTACACCACAGGCCTGCATAACATTCGAATCTAGAGCGTTACATGGTATTGTTGTGGCACTAGTTAAAATATTGACAATCTATATTTATTTATTATTAGAGGAGGGTTTTTTTAGGCTTGAGTTTTTATCTTGTGATAAATTTTAATTATTTTTAATTGTCTTACTCGAATATATTATATTGTTGTATAGAAAAAGATTTTAGCTAATTGAAAATGTATTGTCATAAATGTAAAAATATATATAATTCTTTTCTGCCAGCTTGTTAATTCTGAATTCTAAAAACACAAGTTACAAATGTGAAATGTCAGTATTGTAATTTGACA
The DNA here is from genome assembly GCA_030265305.1 of Biomphalaria pfeifferi. NCBI lineage: Eukaryota > Metazoa > Mollusca > Gastropoda > Planorbidae > Biomphalaria > Biomphalaria pfeifferi. The sequence continues at coordinate 266,488 of JASAOG010000003.1, read as the reverse complement.
TGTGTTAACAGAGGCAATTTGAGATTTTCATACAAAAGTTTATTCTTTTTCTTGAGTATATTTTAATTTTTTAATTGATTCTTCTGTGCAAAAATATTTTTATATAGTTTTAAAATGTATAGTTTCTTTATACATCCGTATTCTGTACACTGCATACATCTAACAATTGATAAAAATGAATGACAACCGTGTTCATCATGGAACCAGGATATTTCTATGTCTATCTATCTATCTATCTATCTATCTATGTTCAATCTATATATCTATCTATCTATTTATCTACGTTCTATTTATCTATGTTCTATCTATCTCTCTGTCTGTCAATCTATCTATCTACCTACCTATCTATCTATCTATCTATCCATCTATCTATCTATCTATCTATCTATCTATCTATCTATCTATGTTCTATCTATCTACCTATCTATCTATCTATCTATCTATCTATGTTCTATCAATCTACCTATCTATCTATCTATGTTCTATCAATCTACCTATCTATCTATCTATGTTCTATCAATCTACCTATCTATCTATCTATGTTCTATCAATCTACCTATCTATCTATCTATCTATTTATCTACCAATATATCTATCTATCTATCTATTTACCTATCTATCTATCTACCTATCTATCTACCTATCTATCTATCTATCTACCTATCTATCTATCTATGTTCTATCTATGTATGTTTTATCTATCTATGTTGTATCTATCAATCTACCTATCATTCTATCTAACTATGTTATATCTATCTATCTATCTATATTCTATTTATCTATCTATCTATGTTCTATCTATTTATCTATCTATCTATGTTCTATCTATCTATGATCTATCTAATTATGATCTATCTATCTATCTCTCTCTCTGTCTGTAGATATATATTTATAACAGTATACACCTGTTTCTCCAATTCATTTGTTTCCATGCTTTTTTTTAATTGTTAATTGTGGAATTGTAATAAACTGGACACGAGCAACGAGCAACACACATTTCCGAATTATTGTATCTGCTAGTGTTAGTGTTACAATGAAATTTTACGTCTCTCTGTCTATCTCTTTTTTAAATTTCTGAAACCCCCATTTTTTTGAACCCTCTATTCGTAGTTTTTCCGACATAGACTTTTAACTAGATTTGGGAAGACCCGCTTCATAATTTCCCCCCGACACATAAACGCACTCATATTTTGAGCTCGTTAATTTTAGTAGCAATTTCACATAGCGCTCACCCCACACACCGCCAAAAAACATTAATTATTCAAAACAAATAATTAAAAAAATAACTACAACAAATACATGAATATAACAAAGTAGCTGATAAAGTTCGTTTTATTGATAATTTACTGTCTATAGTTGGCAGCTAATGAATATTTACATACATTTAATTTTAATTGATATTTGTTGCAGCATATTCTATGATGCAATGCACTTTGTGTGTTAGTTCCTTTGGGGAAATCGTAAGGCTTGAGAAAACAGAAAATCAAAGGTAAACAGGACAAGTCTTTCGCCTTGTAACACTACAGCTGACTACAGGACACTTATAATCATACAAACCTATTTATTTATTTTTTTCATTTAAGTCTAGTTTTCTTAAGCCTTACGCTAAATCGTATGATATTCACTAGATCTGGTAGTAGGATTAAGGTCATGACCGCTGACAAAAAAATCACACCTGCCATTCCTATCACAAAGGCAGACGTCCTTTCATCGGGAGCAGAGATGAGATTTCTTTGATAAGAGGAGAGCTTGTGGTAGTCTACAGCTGGAAACAATTCTACGTGCTTAGTATCGTCTTGTATCATCTGGGTCACGATACCAGTGGAATGAGTAGTCCATACGTCTGTAGTAGTCGGGACGTCAGTAGTAGCAGACATGTCACTTGGAGCATACGTGGAATCTATGGTGGTGCCTAACAGGCTTGGGAAATGCTCACTGGTGACTTGGCTGGAGAACTCAATGGACACTTGACTAGTTGACTCGGTTGTTGACTGTTCCTCGCCGCATGACTTTTCGTGGTGACTTCGAATTCTTCGCAAGTACTTGTCATGTTGAAACTGTGAAATTATTGTAAAGATTGAAATTGGATTAATTCAAATACTGATAGTTTGTCATAACTTTTCTATTACAACCAGATGAACTTTTTCAATTTGTTTTTTATCCAGACAGTTTACAGTTTAAACCATAATTATTAATCTTTCCAATAGTTTAATTAAGGTATAGTTATGACCATACTGTAGTGCTACACGCTATAAGAGTATGTCTTTATTGTTCTATTTCAGATTCAGCTGCTATGTCCATATTGGCGTACTACATATTCAGCTGCTTGGATCGTACTGTTGTATTTATAGTAATAATATGGCTGCTTTTTGTCTCTAAAGGCAGAGATATAGTAATATAGTCATTTATCTTATATTATACAAAATTCGAACTTTGTTCTCAATGGAGATAATTAAACTTATACCACCACATCTGTCAAGTACAATTTGATTCCCTTGTTCGATACCAAGCATAATTAATTACCATTAGCTAATTAACCTATTCGTTATTTTGTATCGATTCTTGTTTTGTCAGGTACTAGGAAAAAAGATGCAAAATTTCAACGTGATCCGAGATTGGGTGTGGAAGAAATTACATGTACATTTATTTTTACCAGACAGAGTGAGTTGATATAAGCTTTGTTAAAAAAAGGAACAAAATTAGACAAATAAAAAATACATTTCTGTTGTATTTGTTGTATTTCGATTGGCATATTATATTATGACCAGCGGTTGTTGTTGTTTTTTAAGAAATAACATTCTCCTTTCTTATATAATCATATCATATAAACTATGTGGGTACCAGCTGGAAAGAGGCAGTGTACGTCTCCAATGACCGAGAGAGAGAGAGAGAGAGAGAGAGAGAGAGATTGCCTCCCAATACGTCGAACGTTGAAGGAAGATAAACTTGGCGAAACTGTTTCAATGAAATGTCTGCTCGATAGTTACTCGAAAGTTATTTTGTAATTATTTCAGTATTAGTAACTGCACTTGCCTAATTTTTTGTCTCTTGTTATGTCTTTAATTTTTATAAAATTGTTTGGTATTTTCGCTTTATAGTCAAACTCTTTTAAACTTTTGTTGATGATTACTACTGGGTTTTTTATTGCTTTAATATTGAGTATTGTTCTTGCTATTATTTTGTTAGTTATTTTATTTTTGTTGTTGATTGTTTCTGTATTATTTCATTCTTTTGGTTATATTTTAATTTGTTATGTTTTCCCTTATAATGTCCTTTCAGTTTTTTATATTTTAAAACGAACTAATTGTGGCGAACTAAGATTCCCATACTTACTCAATATAGTAAGCAGTGAGGTTTAGCATTAACTCTGGACTAGAGAAAATAAGGGGAAAATTACCTTGATGAGGTAGAAAATCATTTAATGAAGTGTTTTTTTAGAATAGATTCCACTCAGCTAGAGACTAATTAGATCAAACCAGAGAAGTCGATAATGTTACTCACATGGCTATGTTATTCACATGACAATGTTACATGACTCTCATGTCTCGATGTTACTCTCATGACAATGTGACAATTTTACTCACATGACAATGCTATTCACAGGACAATTACTCACATGCTCAATATTTGGAGATACAATGTCTGAAATACCCAACGTATGACAACATATTGCCTTGTTATCATGAGCTAAAAGATAAGCTCCAAACTTTGTTTTGTTGGTAACTTGTATCTGAAGATAAGTAACAGAGGTAGGAAGTTTTGTAGTACATCCCAAGTATACACTTTCTGAAATAAGACACAATTAATATAGATTAAGTTCCCCTTTTAGACTTTTTGATGTATAGGGGCAGATAACTGAGATCATCAATGACGTGAAGAACTGTAAACAAAAAAACAATGTGGCTGCAGCTTGTCGTGTTTCAAAAGAAATCCTTTGAATAAAAAAACAATTTCTGAATAGTTCTATAGCAGTGTCGACCAACATACGATTGGTGGGCCATATCCAGATAGTGACGCATCGCTATTCGGCCCTTCTTTCCACAGTTCCTAATGAAGCCTCTGAGGCTTGATTCAAAAAGTCTGACAATATGTTTGTGGTGATGCGACCTGAGAGTCAGACATGTAAAAGGTTTGGTACCACTTTTGTATAGGCCTAAGGTTTTATTGCAAGTGTCACTCTGTCGTAGCAATGAATTTAAACGTATGATTATTGCAATATTTGTAGTTGAAATGTGTTAGTTGGTCACATAAACATTTTGGAAGTTCATATTGGAAAATTATAAAGTCAAAGTAATACTACTGCAGGACAACAGTAATGGACACAGCTTTTGACCAGGTAATCTTCGTAAGGCTTTTGTCGACACGTCATAGATGAGGAAGTTGACTAAGGGTATTTACCTCAAATGTATCTATTAATACTGATGTGAGTGTGTGTGTATGTGTGTGATCCTTCACAAATAAAGATTATTACGTTCTACGTAAGCCTCCTCAGAGAGTGCAGGGGATCACGGCGGGCAGTGAATCTCGACTGGCAAGGGATCACGGCGGGCAATGGATCACAGCTGGAAAGGGATCACGGCGGACAGGGGAGCAGGTTCAAAACCATTGTGACCATTGTCCAGAGCTAATATCACACAATATCAAATGACTAGGTAACCAATGTTACATTTTTGATGTAATTAAATACTTATAAATAAATTCAAGGTAGCCCTATTTGTTGGATGCAGAGCTGGGGGAATCTCATGTCTCATGCTAGAGATGTCCATGACAAGTGAAGGATGAAATAAATGTGTTTCTAATGGCTACATTGATGGTGTGAAACTTGTAAACTCATTGATAATTAACTATATTGGTAACAGGGTAAGAGACTTCATTTAGTTTGGGTTAGAAATTCTTTAGATCAATTTATGATAATCGGGGATATTCAGAGAATAAAAGAATAAGGGGGGGGGGGGTCTAATTGTCAGTTCGTTCTACATATTGCATTTATCTCATTAACAATAACATTGAATAAATTTAAATTAATAAACCATTAATATGTTGACATGTCCACTGTACTGATGTGTCATTGGTCAGGATGTCCGAGGAGAATCGGATCTCAGCAATGATGTACATGTAGACTGTGTAGAAATTAGAGACCCTGGCAAAACTATACTCATCTCTCCAGACACTGGGTGGAAGCAATGTCGTCACACATAACTCTTGGTGACTGTCTACTTGATAAAAGAAAATATTGTTACCAATGATTACACTAATTAATTACATTAAACAGATACTTCTGACATAACTGTAACACATTATTTGTAATAACTAGTAACTACAACGATGTTAACAAAATATTATGTTCTAATTGTTATACATCACAATACAAAATTTTTCTTAAGCCTTACCAAAGCGTCATATTTATTCAATCTACTAAAATATGTTCAGGTAGAGGCGGAGTGAGGAGTGCAAGGGGGCACGATGCCTCGGGCACGCCACACGCAGAAAGGCGCCAAAACATAAAAATTATTGTACATAGTTTAGTCGGCTAATGCATTCTACGGTTATTTGCATTATATTATTATTAAATATTTAATAATAATAATAATAATAAGACTAAGACTAAGACTGCTGTATTGATCCTTAAGGCAATTTGTTGTGATTACAAGGACTCTTTTCTCATATAAAGACAACACAACAGTAAAATACACATAAATACAACAGACACAACATAAAGAGTTCATTCAGCGACTACACACCGGTATCTTGGTGCATAATAATAATCTTTATTGTCCGTAAGGAAATGAAAGCATAAATTGCATGTCGCCTCAGTGCATCGCCATTTGTTATTTATAAGCCTATATTTTTATGTAATGTTCATGAAAAATGGTTTTGAGGGCACCAATAACATTGCTTGCCCAGGGCGCACATTTTACTCACTACGCCTCTGTTGTCTTTAAGGCCAAAAGTTATGAGACGAACATGGATATTATGTATGAAGGAAGATCCTTTAGTAACCTATAGATCAGGACTCCTTCGGTCGTAGAACGACTATGGTTCATCTCGAACAATTTTTTCATGTGACTGTGGAACCCTATTTTGGAGAGACATTCCCGTCCACATATATTGTAGGTTAAGTTGGCTTTCGCTTTGGTGATAGAGAAATCTTTAATTTTTCGTATAGCACGTTTTTCTTCCAGGCCCGTGTTTTTCACTGTCAATAGCTTTCTTGGTCACTGTCTCTCTCTATCTAGTGCGGTCTAGAGCTATGTCTTCCCGATGGTCAGTATCAATGTTCACTGTTTTGAGGTCCCGTTTTATTACATCCTTCAGTGACCTAAATAATTTTATCGTTATGTCAAAAATACCCTAAATCATTTAAAGACCAACCTGAATGCCTTGAAATGATGACATAGACGTAGAAACTTGTGTTTCCATTGATGTAGTAAAATTGGTCGTTGGTTTCATTCGTTTCATAGGTGTCGCCTACAGACTTCAGCAGAAAGGAAGTATTGGGAGCTGTCTAGAATAAAACATTTCTTTTAACTGTAAAATATAATTAAACATTTATTCAATACTATGAAAATCATTTATAACTCATGAAAGAAACCCTCAATATAAGAAAAAAGAATTTTTAAAAATATATCGCAATACCTAAACGAGTTTAGATTAAAACAGGAAATTTCACTTTTGTGTGCATAGTTGCCAACTTTTGGTCTGTTTTTATAAATCCGTTTTAAAGTTCATTTCACTCAAGCATCTCCACCATGTCTTGTATACACGTAATTATCGGTAAACCGAGGTAGTGCTAAATTAGATCATTTCCGTCGTCAGTTAATTTGGTCCTAGAGACACTGAAATCTGTTTATTTGATAGTCTATGAATTATTTAATCTGTAAAGTTGAAAAGAGACTAAATGTTGTCAAACAGCGGTGACTGAGATGGATACTAAGAGTCACATAGCCAGATCGTGTCACCAACAGAAAATTCATCTGCCGAACGGGCCCTTGTGCCTATAAGAGAAGTTATGACCGAGCGCTGCACTCGTATAGCTGGACATGTCTTAAGACAAGAGGAAACATATTCCCAAAATATGGAAGCCGAAACGAGTAAAATGTGAATAGGCCGTCTTCTTCAAGCACTACGACGTACCTCCATTAGTCAAATAAATTTTTTAAAAGTACCTTTTCAGACCTAGGGCAGAAGGTCATCTGTTTCTGTGGCCCAACCTTTACTTTCCACGAACTAATGTCATTAGAGAGTCTTCACCAGGATTCGAACCTGAGACCTCAAGGCTTGGGAGCCATGCGCTTTACCAGTTGGCAACTGCGCCCCCCCCTTTTTTTCCTCCGTACCTTCATTGGCGATTTAAAAGCTAAAGACTTAGAGATGTAGAAGTAGCCGAAGACGATAATGGTGGAGACACTATGCCGCCCTATGCTATAAGCTGGCAGAGCTATGACTTAGTGAGTAAGTTTGTCTAATTATATTATGATTACATAAGTATTGATTTAAATGATCCTTCTAGCTGTAACCCTATATAGTTAGAGGGGAATAGTAGGCCTAATACCTGACTCAAATATGAAAGTAAATAAAGTAATTACTTACAATGTTGATGAGAGTCCAATCATAGACAGCTTGACACTTGATTCTGTTCTTAGTGCTAAATATTTCCACGTTCGATGTGGTAAAGATAAAATATTCTTGGCCGATATAGTCAAGTGGTAATGAGACATCCAGGCTAGAGTCCATTGTCTTGTCCTGATTTCAGTGTAACAATTATTAGTTATTAATTAAATTTAAAAAATAACCAAAAATATATATATTTATGTATTTTTTTTTTCATATTTGTATAGCCTACGCATCTTTTACTATTAATAGTGTATGCTTGTAAAAATGTTATTTCAATGTTATACTTAAAATTTAGCGTATCTTGTTTGTCTCATAGTAAGGTTACACTTCTTAAAAGATGTAATAGAGTGACTTACCCCAACTGTCCCCATTGTGACCATAACAGGATAAGCAGAATACAAATAGGTACCATAGAGGTTAGACTGTAGGTTTATATGCAGTGTTTGATACAGTGCTTCTAGTAAAACTGATATGTTTTCAACATTACTGGAACAATCAAATACATACATTCATGTCAAGCAAAACAACTTATTTAATTAATATACAAGACAGTAGGTGAGCTCAATTATATTTAGACTATGGATTAATTACATGAAATTATGCCTTTGGGAAAAAGGAAAAAAACAATTTCTCTTTCAGATCTTGTGGTCTATAAGGCAGATGATGTAAAGCTCATATGTTTCTGTGGTGTTGATGGTCTGTCTTGTTTGATAACGCAGGCTTATAACTTCAACAATTTAATGAACAATAAAAAGGGCACAGTCCTCTGTCGTCGCTAGCCTAGCGTCGTCCTCCAAGGCGTCTTCTCCGTTACTCTTCTAGTTCGTAATCCTACTTTTTAATTACTCGTCACGTCACTATGGTGTCACAGTCTTAATTGACATTGCATGATTTAAAGTTCATGTCATGTTAAGAGCTTAAAAGACACGTGGAGTTCCTGATGTAGAAAACAGGAAGTAGAATGAATAAAGTTGACTTAGAGTTCAGTCAAGTCAAGTCAGTGAGGTCTTGCTCTCGGTCCAGGAAGGTTGGACGTTGCTTCCTAGACTGGTGTTTATATATGTATACAGCATGAAAGCCCATGGACTGGTGATTGTTGATTAACTATATTTGAAAGTTGATTTCATTATGTGCTTATTGAATATTAAAGTATTATTCGTATTTCAATGGATATCTATAGTTGGAGCTCCAGTGTACCAAGTAGTAATTGTTCTTATTGTTACCCGCTGGGATGCGGACGTGATTTGTAATCTAGAGACTCTAACATATTGGATACATTTGATGTTATGCTGTTATGTGGATAGGGTTGTTTATTATTTCTTGACTCGTAGCACTAACAAGGAGTGCAAAATTATTATGTTGTAAAATAAACTCTATATTTGTCTGCTGAAACGGACTTGAGTCAGTTTATAGTGTATACAATTGTCACGTGTTAAGAGTGACCCAGGAAGCAGGAACCCAGCATTTCACGACATTCGCATTCTTCAACATTACACCATTTAACATCATTTGCATAAGGAAAAACCCGATTAAACTCAACTTCTGCGCATCTTGTGTCATTACAGTGGCCAACGGTTTACGAGGGTGTGATGTGGCCAGCACAACGACCAATCGCCTTTACTTTTCAAAAATTAATGTCAGGTACCCATTAGAGTTGGGTGGACTCAGAGACGCCCTAGGATCTGCAAATTAAAAATCTCAGTCTTCACCAGGATTCGAACCCTGAACCACGGTTCAGAACCAAGTGTTTTACTGCTCAGCCACACAATGATTAATATATTTATAAATCCAGTAAATTTAGTTACAAGAAAAACTTCGATGGCTCTGTGCTTATTTGGTTATAGCTCTCCAAGCTTTAGAATATACAACTTATAGTGAGAAAAATGTGCACATAGATAAGAAAATTTAATTAGTGATCGAGAGGCCAAGAGCGCTTGAACTTGGCTTGGGTTGGCTACCTAGAAGGGGGCTCGAGGTTCGACACCCGACTCGGGCAGAGTTGTGTTTACTTAGCGCCTAAAGGCAGCACGGAAAACCAACTCCTAGATACCCCCCCCCCCCCAGACTGGTTCACAAATGGGATTGGACCAAAAGCGCTCTAAGCATGCTATAAGCATGACAGTAGCGCTATATAAAAGCTATAATAATATCAGCGTAGGTCAATTTTTTGTGGGGTTAGAAGGAGGAGCGGAATAATAGTTTATGGGAAGGTTCACTACAGTTAAGTATTCAAATAATGAGGTCAGAGGAGAGTTCAAACACTAACGAGTAATTTCTGTTAAAGTATTATGACACAAGCAAGGCATCTGACTTTGGTGTCCATCCAATGCTGGTAAAACAACTAGTATCTATGAACTATGAAAAAGAAATTACCTTAAAGTCATTTGCGTATCACCGAAAAAAACAAACTTAGAATGTCCTTGAACCCTGAACTCGACATTGACCTTGTTCGTGTAAGTCGACATTGATGTGATGGATAATGTGATGTTATTGTCTGTGACAGATAGTAATAAGTATATAAGATCAATACACATTAAAATTAAGATAGTTTTATACCATTCTAATAGTTAATAACACATTTCATTTAATAGTATTGATTTGAAATCTACTATAACTAATTAAATACTCTAAAAAGTAAACTAAACAAGCGCACACACACGTCCATTTTTTTATATAATGGCATCTATGTTGTTTTAATTGTTTAAATCTATGTCAAGATGCCCGTTTGACCTAAATCTGGTAAATTCTCGTGTTCTAAGCCAACTTTACATATCACAAGATCACCGCTATTGTCTTAGGAACGTCCAATGCAAGTTTCATTCAGATGGTTTTGGATTTCTATGAAGGACTCACATACAAACATATTCCTTACTTTTTACTTTATATATTAGATTGAAGACGAAAGGATATAGCATTTGGTCTTCAGAGTCTGAAGATTAAAGAAGAGTTCCGGATATGCTTTGATATTATCACATCTCTATACTTTAGATCATTTAGTTTAGAAGACACAATATTACTAGGAAGGTGTTTCTCTCCCTTTTACTTTAACCTCTTCCGTAAGAGACAACAAAAAAAAGAAAAGAAAAAGATGCGTCCATGTTTTCACTTCTCGTCCCTCTTTTCTAACCGGTACCTAGGGGAAGCGCTGTAAGCCCCAACAGAGAGGTCTGGCTCAGACATTAAACTCTACTATTTTGTACTGCAGAAATGCTGTCTTCCGGCTCCTAAAGCCATGACTTCATTATTAAGAAAAGAGTGCTGATAAAATAAAGTCATAAGAAGAGAGGAGATGGAAGGGTTGACACTGACATGTGAGACTTCATAAAACTATGTAGCGCACAGCCGCGCATACATCTGTTAGGTCTTCATCTTCAAAAAATTATCTTTTAATGGGCCTGATTTTGTCGTGCTTAAGACTCAGCTGAACGATTGTAATATGCTCAGAAGAATATCGAGTCTCCTGCATTGCATTGGCTAAGACATTGGTTAAAATGGTTCTTGAAAGAGAATGTTGTGATGAGATCTTGTTGAAGACAACTCTGGTGACAACGATATAAAATGCCCTACTCTAATATGAAAAGACGTCTTCTGATTTATATTGAAAATTAAAAAATATATAGATTTGCAGTAATATCGTTTATCTTAATGAATATATATATATATATATATATATGTATATATATTCGCCTTTGTTAACCTGTTGTCAGTACATGGCAACCTTCCTTCTAAAAAACTTAGGCAGACATTTTCATACACTCCAACTCAGAGAACATAATTACAGCATTTACCTATCGTCGTGTTATATAAAGATATAGGTAAGTAGTTCTTTGATATCTGGAGACTAGATGTATACATATTGACAGGATACACTAAGGTAGAACTGGTTGTTGATTGGCTCACTATGTACAGGACAACATTCACTGGTTGGCTGGAGTTGACCTCAACGAAGCAAGAATAGACATCTGTTTCAATTTGGTGGAGGGAGAACATATATATTTTAATTTACATAAATTAAAACAAAAATATTTATTTTAAAAAGCGTTTTAAAACATAGGTTTGTAAATAAAAAAATCAATATTTGATGTTAAAAATTAAATAAAAAGTCATGATGTGGTATTCCCGAAGCTTTGGTTACAGTTAATGTCACGTGAGAACAAATATCAATAAGTGAAAAAAATAAAGTAAAGTTTTCTTTTCAGACCTGCGATCTATAGGGCAGATGATATTTAGGTCATCTGTTTCTTTGGCCAACGGTTAATTAGCAGGGTGTCATGTGACCAGAAAAACGACCAACTGCCTTTAAGTTCCCCAACCAAATTCAGCACCCATTAGAGAGTTTTTATCCCTGAAAATACCAAAATTCAAAATCCCAGTCTTTACAGAACTTAGGACCCGGGTTCGGAAGCCAAGCGCTTTAGTCACTTAGCCAATGCGTTCCAATTTATCAATAAAAAAAAAACATTAAAGTAGTTCTATAATAGTATTCAGAGAGATTAATGTCATGTTTGAAGAGAAAAATTGTAAAGGCCTGGCGTTTTAACTCTTATGATTTACTTTACACGCAAGACAGCTAATCATTTTCAGTTAGTCTAAGTTCTTAGGAGTAATCGCGTTGTGTAAAATATTCCGCATGTAAAATAAAAGTTTGCAAAGATAAACGCAAAAAAACTTTCAAATAGTTTTAGAACATTTGAATATTAACATTTAATTTGCAAAGAAGAAATTATAGTATAGATAACAACATGGGCGTAGCCAGGATTTTTTTTCGCCGCCAAACACTATTTCTGGTATTAAAACAATACAAAATGCATATTCTGAGGTATCTACAGTGCATTATTCTGCTATTAGAAAGTTTTATTGCAAAAACTTAATGTGCTATTCTTACTGACTTAGACCCTCCCACGCCGTTCGGCGCATTTGACTTCAAGCTTTCTCCACAAAAACCTGTCACTGGTAATGTCTGAAGACTCTTCCCACCTGCTCTTAGGACCTCCATGCATGTGTGGAGACAAGTTGTACTAGGATGTCATCGCAACTCTTCTTATGCGTAATTCATTTTGTCGGAAAACATGTCCCGCAAAACCTCATGCGACGCTCTGTCACAATTTTACCAAGGGGTCGACTTCCAGTTCGTCATAGGATGTCCTTCATTTAGATCCGATCTCTATAACTGACTCCTAAAATCTGTCTTAGCCATCTTTGTTGAGCCACATTTAGTGTTTTTCAATTTCGGCAGATGACTATTCACTGCAGTTTATTAATGGAGCCCCGCCACTAGTAGAAATGTCTAACCTCTCTTGAATACGCTCTTTGGAATTAGGTGACTGTAGTTTTGTTTTAGATTTTATATCGAAAAGAGATGCTTTATCGTCAAAATCATCTGTTGGGGGTTTTAAACTAAAAAATCTCTGGAGTTATTGTATTTTTTTTTATTAAAAACCTCATTTAGCTACGGTCATAGAATTTGGTAACTGTAGTTTGCTTTAGCATAATATTGAGGGTATAGGTTCTGTAAGGGGATTTTAAACTCAAAACCATCTGGAGGGGTTTTAAACTTTAAAAAAAAGAGGAGAGGGGTTTAAACTCAAAACCCCCAATTGGCTTGGCTACGCTCAAATAATTTTAGTGTGTAATTTGCTTTTTTTTTACATTGAAGAGGTATTTTTTAGCACCAAACCCCTCTGAAGGGGGTTTAAACTCAAAACCCCTATTGGGAACGCTCATAGCTTTTTGAGTGCGTAGTTTGCTTTTTTTTTTAAATAAGGTGTATTTTTTTAGCTTCAAACCAGATGGCGGGGGGTTTAAACTCAAAACCCCTTTGACTACACTCATAAAATTTTGAATGTATCATTTTTTTTTGTAATATTAAAGAGTTATTTTTTACCTTCTAACCCAGCTGAAATGGGGTTTAAACTCAAAACTGAGTCAAAACCCATTTAGCTACGCTCATAACATTTTGAGTGCATAATTTGCCTTTTCATATCGAAGAGGCGGTTTATCGTAATTTTTGGATTGGGTTTTAAAATCAAAATCTTCCTTAACTGTGCTCTTGGAATTTGGGAATTGTCGTTTGCATTTTTTTGTTTTGTTTTATAGAAGAGGGGAATTGAAGTGCAAAAACCCCTGGTAGGGGGTTTTAAACTCAAACCCCCTGGTAAGGAGTTTTTAACTGAAAACCCCCTGGTAGGGGGTTTTAAACTCAAAAACCATTGGCTGTGCTGGGGCAAGTGATGGTTTAGTATTAAATCTCACCTAAAATAAACAAAATCAAAGGAAAAAATCAGTCCCCTTAATTCGGATCCCCCCCCCCTTCACTTCGGGAGGGGGGATTTCATTTCGGGGGGGGGGGGGGTTAACCCCAACCCTACCCCCCGGCTACGCCCATGCATAACAATGAAAACAATATATTCCAAGTATTTTACCTCTCGTTGACTCAACGGGTGACTCTGTGAAAATGTTTGTTTGTGGATCCAGATAGACGAATAACGAATAGCGACTGGTTCTATTAGGGATACAGCAAAAACCTGGGAGGAAAGTACTCAATGCACAGTATCCTGAGTCCAGAGAAGGAAATGCAGGAGAGACCCGGTCGTCCAGCCCGAACACGCAGCCACACTATTCCACATAAGGGAGTAGCCTTCAATATTAAAGCAACTATTCTCCCACTATTCGAGGCGGTTACACGATAATAATGTTAAGAGATATTCCGTTGTTGTCCGACCTCTTGCTGCCTTTAGCGCACCAGGACCAGGGTCTGCATTACGTGCAATTACCTAACCTAGCAGATTGGGACCCCTTCAGCAGAACTAGAGTCGAAGAGCTCGCGGTTTTCTCTTGTCCATTAAAAGAAATCCTTCTCAGCTTTCAAAAGGGTCCTGGGGACGAACAGCGCTCAGGTTCCTTAATCAAATGTTTCTTATTTCGAAGGTATAACATATTACCTGTGGAACTAAGAAATGTATTCTCTTCCAGATAAAAGCTAACTGCTCTTCTTGGAACCAATGGTAATACTGTAAAGTTCTTTAAAGCCTGGTAATTGCTAACATTAAACCGGACATAGATGACGTCATTGGAGCCGGAAGTCACCTGAAGTAACCCATGGTGTGGACTTACTATGGTCAGTTGAGGAAGTACAGCAAGGTACAATCGTGGAGCAATGACTGTAATAGCTACTCGAAATAAAGAAAATAAAATGGAATGTCACAATAGATCTAGGTAAGTAAGGGAAATAATGTGTGTGTGAGAGAGAAAACGAGTACAACAGTACCAACTATTTATTTTTATTACGTATAGTGTGCATGTAATACAAAACTACCATAATAGCAACATTAAGCTATTCAATACTGGATGCTACACGCATAATACGCCAGGACTTACTACTGAGATATACATGCTCCTGAAATAAAAAGCGCTAAAATATTCATACGTCACACAAATGTTCCTGGTGTTAGAAGAACACTTGGCTTTATCACAGACATGCCTACACCCCTCGCGTACAGCGCTGATTAAAAACTGTTGTTTGATTAAACCCTCTCTGAGCTAAGGATACTCATGCAACATAAGTGCCACAGTTCCCCCCCCCCAACCCCTTAAAGTAGCCAGAACGGAAATCATAGTTTGGCAAAAACAAAACAGACAAAATGCCCCCTTCAGAGTTTACTCGATCTGCCAAGACGAACGCTGCATTACCATGTTATCAGATTTTTGTAAAGATTTTATTCATTTCTTGTGTACCCACTCTTGTGTTTATTTCTTTTGACTTAATTTGTTGATCAAACAGCAGTATTATATTTTATGCACTTGTCGTAAGCTTTTGAACATTGTTCGGAAATAAAATTACTTCCACACAGGACGGCATGTTTTTTTCGGGTAGGCTTCGAACTCGGGACCACTTGACAGTCCAAAACGCGTATCGGACCACTTTGTTGTTACTGATCGTTGACTTGTAGCACCAAGCTGCTGGTAGACAATTAAACCGGTGGCCAGACAATTCCCCACATCAGTCAATTCCCAACTCCCCACAATTACAATTCCCCACATCACAATTCCCCACATTGCAATTCCCCAAATTCACAATTCCCCACGTTTACAACTCCCCACATTGGGATAATATAAATTGCACTAAATTAATAATATAATGAAGGAATTCTAAAATGCAAATAGTATTAATTAATCTCCAAAAGTTAATATCATGACAATTTATTGAAATGCATTACTGATTACAAAATACAAGTAACTGATATACACAAATGAACAAATGAGTTTAATACAAAATATGCTTGGTACAAAATAATGAATTAGATAAGGTCCTATTATCAAATCATTGAACAGGCCTCTGACATCCTCCACTGGCACAAATGCCAAAGCTGCAAGTGACCTCATCTTGAATCTCATTGGCAGCCGCTCTTGATCATCATAAACTGTTTTCAATCCAAGGGCCCCAATTTTTCTTAGAAGACTTTGGTTAAGGTGAAAGAAGCAGCCTTTGATCTGTGCCTCTGGAAAGGCAGTTTGGGCAGCAGTAATGCAAGCCTTTTCAAAGTCCAGAAGAATTGTCTGTGGGGACAGGTTGGGCAGCAGTTGCTTCAAGATTTCAAACATCCTATTGTAGGTGGGATGATCTTTCTTTTTAAGGAGGAAGTAGATGCATGGTGGATAGGAGTTGCCAATTTTTGCATGCCAAGTGTAGAGCTGATAAAACATGGCAGGCACTTTGTCAAAAGTTCCATCTCCAAAGATTGTGTCTTTCTGCAGCTGATCCATAAGTTCTCTGTCACCAATTGCAAGAATTCTTTCAGGATCTTCTTCTCCTGAATCATGAAGAATTATTTCCCTGTATTTCTCTGGGATCTCAAACTGTGCAGTGACTGGATTGGGGATGTGATTTCCTCCTGCTTTCTTGACTCTGTTCAGAGTTCTCTCAATGGAAGACTTTTTTGGCATGTGGGCTTTTACCTCCTGAGATAATTTCATCTCTTGAAGAACTGTTCCCATCACATTTCTTGGATTGGCCCCAACAGAATTCATTGTTTCTTTCATCATCTGCATTGCCACATTGGCTTTGATTTTCTGTGGGAAAGAATCATGTGAGTGTTCAGTTGGTTCAGCAGTAACCTCATGGTTTTCATCATCAATGGTCCTCATTTTTGAATGGCAGTTGAATTTTCTGTAGTGCCTGCACCTCCAGTGTACAGTGCCATTGATTTTTCTGTGGAAGATGTACTCATGTCCCTGAAAACCCAAGACCTTTCCTCCCCTCTCACTCAAGTAAAACTCCATTTTTGCGTAGGGTAGGCTCTAAAATTAAAAATAAAATACTGTAAATATGTACTGTAATTTTATTAATTAAACAGCTAGTAGAAATTGCAATTTTATTAATATTAAAAGATAAATGCAGATGCTGCCGATTGCCTACACAAATTCAATGGGCAAATCACTAAGTGATTTGCCCATTGAATTTGTGTAGGCAATCAACAACTGCGCAAATACATGAAGATCTTAAGATCTCCAGATCTAAATCAAAATTAAACTGATAGCGGTCTTACCTCGTCAACAGTCAACTCAGACTGTGGCAAAATAGCATGTAGATGGCGACACCACTTTCGGACTCCCGACTAGGGTAAGTTCGCTACAGACTATCAAACGTGCAAACTTGGTGCGCGCGACGCGGAGCACGTAGATACGTTGTAAGGCGCGAAAAGAATTTTATTTGATTTATTTCGTGTTTTTATTTTTACACCATAAGTAGAGTCTATTATTTTTGAGAACTTTAATTTTGGTAATTTAAAAAAAGATAAAAATCAAAAATGTTACGTTTTAGCATGTTTTAAGAAAGATTCAAAAAATAATAGAATTTAACTTACCTGTTTCAAATTTTTAAAAGGCAAATTGTATATAAAAATGCATGCTTGGATAATGTATTTTTACATATTTATTAACAAGTAGCGTTTTTAAATAAAATAATGCTCGATGTGGGGAAACGGAGGGCACGCTTTTGTATCATTATATGGACTGTCTTATATAGTACATTAGTCTATGGTTATAATAAATATTATCCCAATGTGGGGAGTTGTAAACGTGGGGAATTGTGAATTTGGGGAATTGCAATGTGGGGAATTGTGATGTGGGGAATTGTAATTGTGGGGAGTTGGGAATGTGGGGAATTGACTGATGTGGGGAATTGTCATGGAACCAATTAAACCATTGTAGGCGTAATGTATCTTAACTAGTAAACTTGACAAAACTTAATTACCTTCATTTTGAACAATACTAAATTTAGCTTTATTTATAATATAGACAAAATCAAAGTTAATATGAACTAAAATAAATGTACATGTACTAGACTTAGGTAATAAAATTTCTTAACAAAATCTAGCTCACTAAAATACACAGCCTCTCATGCTCTGGAGTCGTCTGCTCTAACTAGGATCTAATGACGCCACCTACGTTGTATCAATCACAACCGGTCGCTAACCTCTTTCCACGGTCACCATAGAAACACACACGCACACACTCCATAACAAGCATCCATTTCCATATACAGCCATACCGCTTTGACAGACAAATCCATGCGATTCTTGACTATCATTTGCAGTCCAGGACATGGAGCTGTTCACCTGCTTCCACAACAGACCTTGGGTTGTACAGCCACTTACTGAAGTACTTTGAATAGAGCTACTAGGGATTGTTGTGTTTCGGATATACCATTGAAATGACGTAGTACAGCCTCTGTTACCGCCCCCTATCCAAGCTAAGGGATATCAAATATATAACAGTTTGCAAATTAAAAAGTGAAATCTGGTCTGATTACAAATATAATAATAGATACTGTCTAATTTGGTATAAAAATAAGCATATACACGACAATCGTAATAAATGTTCTCACTAGGGCAACACTTTTGATCTATTGTTTTCTTTAGAAGGTGTTTTTTTTCAACTTGAATCAACTTTATAAATTGACTTAAAAAAAACAAACTACAAAAGTTGACCTATGACACTGATTTACTTTTTCTTCATTATCATCTATTTATTAGAGCGTTCCGACGAGTAGTTCTAGATCTGAGGAGGGTTTTGGGACCACTGCCTTGTTCAGGTCTATGTAGTATGCAGCTTTAAAAGAAATGGTTGGCGAATTCTGGTGATGCTCAAAAAGAGCAAAACTATTCTCTATTTTTAGATTCCGTAACATGCATCGCCTCATACTGATTGATTTCTTTCGAAGTCAGAAATAGTATGGCTAACGTAACATTGCTGTTTCTTAAGGCACTATAAGCGCTGCTTTTGCAAAGGGCTATTGTACTCTAGGACATCCTGGGTTTTCGATTTATTATTAGGAATCACTTTGTGGGGAATGTACATCAGTTTGGAGCTGAACATTTGATTTTCTACGTCAGAGAATCAATATATGCCTCTATATAATTGAACGTTTCCCTGTGTATCACCTACATGCAGCAGATTGTATTGTCTCTTGATTTTGCGCCGCTGCGGTAGATATCGGTATAAAATATTTACAAAGTTTATATCATCTCTCTCTGTGGTAAAAAGAGTGTACACGTTATTTCTTCGACACCCAATATAGGTTCAAGCTAAAATTTTGCACACTTATTTCTTTCACCTAACCAAAGAAGAATAACAAAATATACTAATAGTTAATTAGTTTTTGGTAAATAATTATTGTATGTAATATTGATTAAGGGAAAGAAATCGTGAAAGAAAAAAAGCTGATGTGGTAGTGTAAGCGAATTAGTTCCCTTTATAGGTCACATCTTTAACATTGGAGATTAGCGTTAGATAACTAGGAAACCGTCTGTCTTCAGAAACACTTTACTAGAGATAGTTAGTATGTCGGCTTGAGGAGACTTGAGCCCTGAATTCGAATGACTGATCTAAACTAACCCCTTATAACTACTCTTACCCTAAGTTTTTTTTACAAAGCTTCTTTACCTCTGTCTGGTAAAAAGTTTGTACACGTTATTTCTCCCCACACCCAATCTCGGATCAAGCTGAAATCTTGCACATTATTTGTTTTACTTGACAACACAAAAAAGCAAAACAATTAGATAATGAACTATTGGTAACAAATTTTTTTTTATGGTATTTCGAACAAGGGAAGAAATTATATTTGAATGAAGAGTTGGTATAAGTTGAATTAGTCCCCTTTATAGGCCGCCAGTCTAAATAGAAACTATACAGACTTCTCTAGTCATAAGTACCTCACTAGCAGAGTACGTCGACCCGAGAAGATTTGAGCTTCTTATTTGTTTCCCCGCCACCTTTTTGTTTTTTTTTTGTTAATGCTTTTAGAAACTTTTCAGGGTAACCTCCACCCAGACATCCCTTTCTTCTCCCTCACCAGTTGCCCAACTGGTCCAGTCACGTGATAGGATCATAGCGTAGTGAGAAAGCTAAAAGCATGATATAGGGCTAAACAAAAACAATTGGTAAACTATTTCTAATTGTACAGATTTATTGTTCTTGGCCTAGATCTAGTACACATTTATTTACATGTCATTTCAACTAATTGATACAACTACACATAGAGTAAGTTTGTTGTTTTGTTATATCTTTGAGGTTGTGAAAATCTATTTTGATGAATTCTATTTAGTACAATGGATTTTAGTAACTCTAATTAATTTTTAATTTTAATTAATTTACAATCTTTTTTTTTTTGTTATAAGGATTAAGATTAAATAGGAATAAACTGTAACTGGGTAATATTAATAGCCTTGGGAAACGATGCGGTCTCCAGGTGTTGGTGAAACTGTCTGTTGTGGCAACTACACATACATAAATAATGAAGCGAACCTTTGTTTTATTATTGTTAGTGTGTTAAATAGATGTATTATTGTTTAATATGCATGACTTAATGCATGACGCGTAGGACGTACTCATCTTCTTTTTTTAAGTAAGGTCTGTATTATATAAGATAAGATAATGTGGATTTACACTTGCTTTGCCATATAGGCCTTTTACTTACTATCGTGCTTAGTTTACAAGGTTTTACGGAATATTTGACAAAGTGGTACTGGCAGATATATTCTATAGATTTTATTCGGTGGATAACAGACACGCAGTTTTCATGACTGTTAACTGTGTTGTTAATAATCCTTCGACTGATAGAAACCTACAATTTCCTGCCATGACAGAGTTCGACATTGCCCCAAGAGTATCTGAGACTGCATCTTCCAGCCTTCTAAAAAAAAAAAAGACTCCTTTACGTTAGTCATGTATTTTAAAAGCTCTTGAACCATGATCCGAGGTCAAACCCTGCCCACTTCCATCCTCAGAAATACTGCAGGGGGTCTGGTCGTTACAATTTTCCTTTGTGAAAAAAAAGTCCGAAACTTTTCCGAAGAGTTACAAAAACTCAAAATTATAAAAGCAACAGCCAAGTAATAAAATGCGATTGTTTAACTGATGTAAAAAATTTTTATAAGACTACTGGTTTTAGAGGTTTTAATATTACAGGGATAAAGAGTAGAATAATATCCCACTGTAGCGTGTACTCACCTGTTCTGTTGTAAAGGTAAACCTGAAGTGTTTGTAAAACATCGTTCTCAGGCTCGACCAAGTGGGAATTAAGACTTAAACAAAATTTCTGAAAAGTATGAAATTTAAAAACAAATAACATTGAAATGACATCATAACATAATTAGACATTTGTCTGTACTTCTTCTGTCTTATTAGTAACACAAAGACCGCATCACGAATGAAAACAATAGAAACGTGATACAGCAATTGGACCCCACTATGACCTGATAACTGTCAAAAAAACGTAAAGTTAAACACTATGGCCACATCACAAGATCCTTAGGGCTCGCAAAGACCTTATCAAAGAATGGACAAGCTTTCAGTGAATGAAAATTCCAATCAAGACAAAGGACAGATAGGAATGAAAGACGTCCAACTGACTAAGGGATAGGTGAAGGTGATTAGTAGCACTGATGGATTCAAAGTGCTGGTTCTACAGATTTGTTGGGTTGCATGCCGTTTAGTAGTCTACAGTATTAAGTTTCACAGCGGTTATTTGTAAATATTCAAAATAAAATAGTTATGGCGTGTAAGAGAGAGAGAGAAAGAGAAAAAAGAGAGAAAGAGAAACAGATAGAGACAGAGAAATAGAGGAAAAACAGAAAGAGCGAGAATGAGAAAGAGAGAGAGAGGGAAAGAGACAGAGAAAGAGAGACAGAACGAGAGAAAGAGAGAATGAGAGAGAGAAATAGAGAGAGAAAGAGAGAAAAAGAGAAAGAGCGAGAGAGAAAGAGAAAGAAAGAAAGTGAAAGAAAGAGACAGAGAAAGAGAGATAGAGAGAGTGGGAGATAGCAAGAGATGCTATGATGTCAAATATTAATGCTAAATAAAAGTTAAATATATTTTAGATGATTAATACTTAAAATATAAGTAAATAGATGTAAAGTGTTGTTTGTTTTTTTTATGAAAAAGCGCTTTGAATACTTAAAATAGAAAATTATTTTCCAATAATACTTTAAAAAAACAACAACTATCTATCTATTCTATACCTATCAGTAATGTGGAGTTTTATTTCACTTATAATTTTTAAACAAATCCAATAATTACCAATAATTAATTGACTAATTGGTTAATTTTTTAAGTGATTGATGTTATGGTAGGGACAATAAATAATTGTGTGAAGTTTCCACTTGATTCAAGAATGAGTGTGTGAGAAAGAACGTGTTAAAAGTATTTCCCAGACAGACAGACGGAGTTGATATCAAGTTTGTAAAAAGTACCTGCTACACAGAAATTTTACAAGCACTGAATTTTATGAAATATTTCTTTTTAATCTCTTTTCTATTTTTGTTTTGTTTTGTTTGTTGTTGTTTTTTTTTTATCTATACTTGATAAACTAGTATAGAAACGGACGGAATGACAGACAGACAACATACAACTAATATCGGCTGTGGCATAATGAGAAAATAACTATTTTTGAGCTATTGTAAAGAAAGGAGTTATTCCTCTTAAGACGATTATATAAGGGCATGTAGACCGTGTTTAGTGGCCACTTGTTTACCAGCTTGACCACTGGAACTGTGTTGTGAACTGTTTATATTTTTTCTGTTAGGTATTGGCTGTGTGGGGTACTCGGAAGAAGTGTGCCCTGCTCTGAAGGTCTTCGGGCTAAATTCATCTTTAATCATTATTGCATTTTGTATTTTATGATTAATTAGTAGATACAGCCTCAAATGATTTCCAGGCAGTATATTTTATCCTGATGTTCTGCATCCTGGGGTGCTCCCAAACGTGACATATTTTGTAGCCTTTTCTCTGAGGGATTCAATCTGTATTGAAGCATCAGATAGGTTTTACAGAAAGGATGTCTATAAGTGTGATTCTATGAAGCGTATAGGTTTCCCTGAAGCTTATATTTCATCATGACCCTTTTGTTTTTGTTTTTTTGGGGGGGGGCTGAAAGTGGCTGTGTTGGCCTGAAGCCTGGACCCCGGAGTGGCCAAAAGTGGTCGTGTGTTGACCTGCGGCCTGTGACCTTCCTTTTTTGTTTACACCGATGTGTTGTTTTTTCTCGAATTTGACAATAGATCGTATGTTTAGTAGTGACGGTTTGTAGTGGCGGTTTGCCATACTACATTTATTTTGTGCTGATGAGGTGATGGCCATTTATTTACACATTTAGTTCACTCTTCATGTAATTAAACTTGGTATATATATCTACCTGCGACTTTGTTAAGTCTTGTGTTGCATACTTTAGATTAATTGTTGTAATTTGTTAAGTCTTGTGTTGCATACATAAGATATTTTCTGTAATTTGTTAAGTCTTGTGTTGCAAACATTAGATAATTGTTGTAATTGTGTTGCATACTAAAAGAAAACTTGTAAACAAATTTAATCAATCAATTTTACCTAGTAGCAGGAATAGCTAGAAAGATTTAATGAGACTTATAGCTAGAATTAGGTATTTTAACTCTTTCTTTCCATAATTATTTTCCACGTTCCGATGGAATTATTTTGCTCATTTGTGTTTCACTCCCCTGTTATAATCAAACATCAATAACTTTTCGTATGTAATCAAGAAATGTTATATAAGGTATATCATTATAGAAGATCTAGATAACAAAAATTAAAGTTTATAAAACCAAAAATGTATTTAATTTAATGGGGTCATATCCATGTTGGTATCATCAGTTAGAAGTGAAGGAGTTACACTAACAGATCAGTGTTCAAGGTATGCTGGCACGTTCGTCCCGGAGGAATTCCAGCTACCGTCGCCTCTGCGTGGCCCTCCGGATAAAACTTCCGCCAAGGGAGTCGGATAGGCAAAGTACGGTAGCACACTTAGCTCTCAGTGGGCTACCACAGACAAGGTCGAGAGATTCTACATGGCACGTGGTAGGGATGTAACAAAGGCTCGCTAGTCAGTCCAACCCCCCACCGATTCATTCCCTAACGGGGGCCATACGCGCTATGATGGAACCTCGCACGGGTTCGGTGGAACTTTATAGGCTTAAGAAGGGCCCCCACGCGGGTCGGCCTCCGGCCTTGCATGGGAAGGGGAACCCGTGCCTGGCTCAAGGTGGCCGTGTTCTGCGACACACCGGGTGTGAATACATGATCACTTCGGATAAGGTGGGACTTCGGACAGAGGGATTGGTGAAGAGCCGATGCCTCATCCTGGCCATAGATAAAACCTTTCCTTGGTCAAGAGGTCCATAATAGGGAACGGAACGTTCTCGGACCTTAAGGACATCTGAATCAGGCACGTTCGTCCAGTGGCATATCGACCCCTACTTGTATTTCCTAGTGTCACGTACACAGTATCTATATTTAGCCGCCCAAGGTTACCAGCCAGAACTTGTTAGCTCGGGGAATTCCATCACGCGGCAGGGCTATGTGTCAGAATAAATGTGATTGGTTTCGAAATATTAATTATTGTACATTGAACTGCATTTATTGGTTTCTCATTGCAACGAGGGGATGTTAGACACGTGACAACGCAATACCCGGGGAAAGATTCTACATTTTTAGTCAGTGTCGTGCGGAACGTGTTAGGATTCAGATTTATATTTTACATTATTGTGTAGATCATTTATTTAGCAGAATTATATTTATTCTGTTCTATTCAAGTACTTTTAACCATTGTAATTATTTGTGAATAGCTTTTCGAAGTATTCAATTAAAGCATTTGTTTTAGACGAAGAGAAGTTTCTTTATTGAATATAGTAACATACTTAGATCGACTTAGCGATTGGCAACTTCTAGATGATCCTCTTATCAACTGGCAACATTCTGAATGATCGTATTATCAACTAGATTTAGCTACTTCTATACAATCATCTTATTAAAGACGATTTCAAGATCCTCGGCAATCACGATCATTGATGGTGTGATATAGATCAAGATAATCTTCAAGGTGACATCTATCATAGCATCCATTTTAGATCTTGACATCAAGCATTCATAATTGATGATTGTGACACCTAGGTTATTAAGTATAACCTCTAGGTCTACAATTCAACTAATGTATGCACTTCTAAACTTCAATTCTGCTCTAAAACTCTAGACTGCGCTTAGACAGTCACTAGACACGTACTTACCTGAGCATTGCTCCAAGTCATTGGACTCTCATAATATTTATAGCACGTGTGGTGCTCCTGTCCATACAGCGAGCCAGGTAAGAACGTATCACATGGATCTGAAACACACATACGTCATCACATTAGACGCTATCAGCTCTCGGGGTGAAAACCTGTTTTTGCACCATATTGAACTGTGAAGACAGTCTTCGGTTTGGAAGCCACCTCATTTACAGTCGTTTCGATTGCAATTTTTTTTTGTGTGTTTCGAAAAGCAACTAGCTATGCACGACTATCACCTGGAATGTTTTGTGAGTGGATATAGTCGACCATCTGGGTAACACTTGTAAGATTCAACATTTTTGTTAATTTCTAATATGCATTGAGGATTTATTATCACATACGCCGGGACCTGATGGATTCCATTGTAGGATTATGTCTTCTAATTTATCTTGCTTTCTTTTTATCTTATCTTATAAAGTACAGTCGTTACTCCAAAGAGAAGATAATTACGTCCCTATGTTTAGCCCTGTGTTCTTCTTGTCATGCATGTTAATCAACGAGTAAGGTCGGCATTACTCAGCCAATTCGTTAGGTTTCCTTGCTGACTCAGGCAACCCATTCCATGCTTTAATAGCACTAAGGAAGAGGAAACACATTACAAAAGTTTCGCTAGCATAAAGAATAATAAATGTGCGTTTATTTTTGTGTCTGAGTATTTTATCAGGTTTTGTTTTTGAATTTGTAAGTCAAGGTTTAATTGTTGCTGTTTGTATGTTTGTTTTTTTGACATTTTAGCTTTGTGTTCTTGATTGACTTTTAAGGATGTCTGTCTGTGTGTTGTAATTATTTCATTTATTGTAACACCTAGATATTTTGAGTTTACTTTGTGTGATTGGTATAGTATGTATAGGATATGTAGGTTTTATTTGTTTTAGGCTTTTTTTTGTTACTCTTAATAACTGCTAGACGTGCTCCAATTTGATTCCCATTTCTGTAATTCTTCTAATTTACTTTGTAAAATTTCAGTATCATGTTTTGATGTTGCATATATTATTCACTCATCTGCGAATTATCAGACTTTTGTTCCTGAACTTATCTTATCTATTACAGACATGCTAATGCAATTCAGTAGGTCATTTATGTAAATCAGAAAGAGTAGCGTGCCCAAGACTGTTCTTTGAGGTACACATGAATTTGTTGTTATTGTGTTGATTTGGAATCATTTTATATTTACAATTTGTTCTCACCCTATCTGAAAGTCCTGAATCCATTGCGTTTGTGAACTGGTTATGAAAGATTTTAATTTTTTAAGCATTCTCCGGTATTGAACTTTGTCAATTGCCTTTAAAAAATCTATTTAAATGGCATCAATTTGCTAATTATTATCTAAATTTTATGGCGTAAAAACAATATGTTTATCTAAGGGCTTTTATAATGTTGCTGCATATTATCTTCTGTTTTCGTCATTTTAAACAAATAACTTTTTGTACGTTTCTGTTGATATTTTACAGTCAGTGTAAAGACAGAGTTGACTTGTCTTTATCTTTTTTTTTGTGTGTAATTTATACTATATGTAGACTTTGAAAAATCCTCGTGGTGTTTATTTTAAGAATTAAAAATAAGATTTTTCATAATTTAGTGAAAGATTATCACAATCAAATGGTGTAAGAAGGTGCAGAAACGGGCTCGTGGGAATATACAAATTAATCACGAGATATAGACATTACACGATAATACATTTGAGTTTCTTCCTGTCAACACATTTCACTTCGTTTTATCTTTCTTCCGGCCCTGGGAACTCCTACTGGTCATTGGCCGGTGATGGTCCCAGACTGGCCATGAACATCTTCCTGCTATGGTTGTTATGCCAATAAGCACAATCATAAAACAGTCAGCAATGATTTCCTACCAATCAAAGACTTACATAAAGATACAGCTTTAAATGGATGAAAAGTTAGATGTTACAGGACTAGGGGGATAATTCAATTAAAAGTTAATAGTTTGGGCATCACTGCTTCAGTAGAAATTAAAGCGAATCGGAATATGGAAACTGGAATTTGAGTGCCATTGAAGGAATACATTTTTAAATTTGAAAAATAACCTTTTACCTGATTGGCAGACAAATGAATATTGTCTGGCACAAATGGCGTCGTTGGAAAAATTTGACGATTTCCAGAGTAGCACACAGTTCTCTGTGTCATTGTTTTCACTGAAATATTTGTTGTCAGGCTGTCCACGACTCCATCTTGTATTAACGAATGTGTTATTATTAGAAGACCAGACAAAAAGACCCGGTTTGTCAATGTCATTGGCACCTATCCAACCTTCAAAAAAAAAAAAAAATTTAAACAAAAATCTTCTATTAAGTCTATTAATGTATTTGTATCAGTGATGTCAGTACGTTTGTACTAGATCTAGATTAACGTGCGGTTACAAATATTTTCTTACCATTGTCTTTGTTTAGCGCAATTCATGCTTTTAGCTTTCTCACTATGCTATGATCCTATCACTTGTCTCACTATGCTATGATCCTATCACTTGTCTCAATGTGCTATGATCCTATCACTTGTCTCAATGTGCTATGATCCTATCACTTGTCTCAATGTGCTATGATCCTATCACTTGTCTCAATGTGCTATGATCCTATCACTCGTCTCAATACGCTATGATCATAACACTTGTCTCAATACGCTATGATCCAAACACTTGTCTCAATACGCTATGATCCTAACACTTGTCCCACTACGCTATGATCCTATCACTTTTCTCACTACACTATGATCCTATTACTTGTCTCAATACGCTATGATCCTATCACTAGTCTGGATCAGTTTGGAATGGGGTAGAGTAAGAAAAAACAAGATTTCTGGGTGATCGCTTTTTACAATGTTTTTTTTTTTTTAAAGAACAATCTGAATTTATACTTGTGGGCTAAAGCCTTCTCGGCCTTCTCAAGCTAACGCGATAACCACTCTGCTAGCGAAGATTCTATGAACATTGAAAATTGTTTTGTTCGCTCAGAAGACAATCTAAAATAAAGGGGACTAATTCAGCTTATACCACCACTTCAGTCAAGTACTTTTTCTTTCCCTTGTTTGAAATACCAAACAAAATAATTGGATACTAATAGTTAAATAACTAATTGGTTAATTTAAAAAAAAATAGATTCTTGTGTTGTCAAGTAAAAAATAATTGTGCACAATTTCAGCTTGATCCGAAATCGGGTGTCGGAGAAATAACGTGTACAAACCTTTTTAACCAGACAGACATACAGACGGTAAGTTGATATAAGCCTTGTAAAAATGAAATGATGTTGATGATATTTTATGAAAGCAATTATGTCCGGCTTAAGTTACAAAATCTAAAAGAGTACAAATTTCTAGTTCGTATGCGTGACGCCAGCGGACCCAGAACTTTGGAGGGGGGGGGGCGATTTTTTTCAAAACCCTAACCCTAACACCCAATAGACCCTAACCCTATGCATAAACGTGCGTATATATATTAGTTGTGTACCGGATAGTCTCCGGCTTCTGCCGAATATCCGGCATTTTTTCACTATCCGGCGATATCACTACCGGATAGTAAACCGGATAGTAAAAAGTACACCTATTTAATATGCATAAAGTGGACCTCGTTCCAATAATGTCTGTTGTAGAATGTATTGATGGGCTTAAAAATAGAGCCATTATGAATATGCACCAAACATCGTTTATTATAAAGACAAGGCGTGTTAATATAAATAGAAATGAAACTTTACATCATAAATATGCTTTACATACAGAGCAGCAATTGCTGGAACTTTTTTCAATTTGTCTTGACCAGACATCTGTCTAGCTGTGCGGGTATATCTCCAGAGAATAGACTATTCTCACCCCCTTTTATTTGTTTACTCCATCACATTGAGTTTATTTATTGGCAGGTGACCACAAGTTAAATACAATGGACGTAGGTTTTAATGTCTCTAGAGTTCACACCTTTCAAGGAAAGTGAGTTTATTTACTTAGTAGTTAATCTTTATTATGGGGACTGGACTACAAGAGCTACACCCCTACTTAGGTAACCAGGTATATTTCCAGATGAACAACTCCCTGCCCCTTTTATTTGTTTAGCCCATCACTTTGAGTATGATCTCAATGATTGACAGGTGACCGCAAGTCAGATACGATGGACGTAAGCACTCTCTAGAAGTCTCACGAGGAAACTAGGTTTGTTTACTTAGTAGTAAATCTTGATTGGGGGTGGACTGGACTTCAAGCCATACAGCTATGCGGGAATTCGGACGAAGAGTTTGCTTTTTTGGAGAAAAATCTGAATCACGTGGTTGGGCTAGAGGCCACACCTTTTCAAGTGTGCCGAGTTACTTGAACATACATCTCAATTAGTAAACTGGACTAAAGATCACACACACCTAAACGATTGACCTTTAGCCCAGTAAGCAATAACTAATTATTTTGTAGAAAAAAATCTATAATTAGCGTAAAAGACACTTTAAATGGAGAGTTAAACACACCTTACTCTTTATTTTATTTCTTAGGTCATTGACACCCAATTTATTGATAGACATTGACCATTTTATAGCCAGAATGAAAAAACACAACGTGCTAACAAAGGATATTACACTGTCAATAAATATTACGGTTAAATAATTTTTCTAACGTGTTAACTTGAATATTACTCCTGCAGTTAAGTGTCTTGATTGGATAACAATATTCTTAATAATTTGTGACAGTCAATTAACTCCTTGTTATTACTAATTTTTTAACTTAAGATGCATAGGCCCTACTTAGCCACTGTGTATAAGGGCTAGGACGACTTTTACAGACCTGACATCCATAGGCTTACTATCGTTCCCTTTTGTAACAATTACTGAAACCACGAATACAATAATTAATAAGTAATAATTAAGGAAGATGTTTCTAACATACGTTTTTTGTATTTAATGTTTCTAACATACGTTTTTTGTATTTAATGTTTCTAACATACGTTTTTTGTATTTAATGTTTCTAACATACGTTTTTTGTATTTAATGTTTCTAACATACGTTTTTTGTATTTAATGTTTCTAACATACGTTTTTTGTATTTAATGTTTCTAACATACGTTTTTTGTATTTAATGTTTCTAACATACGTTTTTTGTATTTAATGTTTCTAACATACGTTTTTTGTATTTAATGTTTCTAACATACGTTTTTTGTATTTAATGTTTCTAACATACGTTTTTTGTATTTAATGTTTCTAACATACGTTTTTTGTATTTAATGTTTCTAACATACGTTTTTTGTATTTAATGTTTCTAACATACGTTTTTTGTATTTAATGTTTCTAACATACGTTTTTTGTATTTAATGTTTCTAACATACGTTTTTTGTATTTAATGTTTCTAACAT
Source organism: Biomphalaria pfeifferi (assembly GCA_030265305.1). Lineage (NCBI taxonomy): Eukaryota > Metazoa > Mollusca > Gastropoda > Planorbidae > Biomphalaria > Biomphalaria pfeifferi. The sequence goes on along the minus strand of JASAOG010000003.1, from coordinate 235,935 downwards.
ACGTTTTTTGTATTTAATGTTTCTAACATACGTTTTTTGTATTTAATGTTTCTAACATACGTTTTTTGTATTTAATGTTTCTAACATACGTTCTTTGTATTTAATGTTTCTAACATACGTTCTTTGTATTTAATGTTTCTAACATACGTTTTTTGTATTTAATGTTTCTAACATACGTTTTTTGTATTTAATGTTTCTAACATACGTTCTTTGTATTTAATGTTTCTAACATACGTTCTTTGTATTTAATGTTTCTAACATACGTTTTTTGTATTTAATGTTTCTAACATACGTTTTTTGTATTTAATGTTTCTAACATACGTTTTTTGTATTTAATGTTTCTAACATACGTTTTTTGTATTTAATGTTTCTAACATACGTTTTTTGTATTTAATGTTTCTAACATACGTTTTTTGTATTTAATGTTTCTAACATACGTTTTTTGTATTTAATGTTTCTAACATACGTTTTTTGTATTTAATGTTTCTAACATACGTTTTTTGTATTTAATGTTTCTAACATACGTTTTTTGTATTTAATGTTTCTAACATACGTTTTTTGTATTTAATGTTTCTAACATACGTTCTTTGTATTTAATGTTTCTAACATACGTTTTTTGTATTTAATGTTTCTAACATACGTTTTTTGTATTTAATGTTTCTAACATACGTTTTTTGTATTTAATGTTTCTAACATACGTTTTTTGTATTTAATGTTTCTAACATACGTTTTTTGTATTTAATGTTTCTAACATACGTTTTTTGTATTTAATGTTTCTAACATACGTTTTTTGTATTTAATGTTTCTAACATACGTTTTTTGTATTTAATGTTTCTAACATACGTTTTTTGTATTTAATGTTTCTAACATACGTTTTTTGTATTTAATGTTTCTAACATACGTTTTTTGTATTTAATGTTTCTAACATACGTTCTTTGTATTTAATGTTTCTAACATACGTTCTTTGTATTTAATGTTTCTAACATACGTTTTTTGTATTTAATGTTTCTAACATACGTTTTTTGTATTTAATGTTTCTAACATACGTTCTTTGTATTTAATGTTTCTAACATACGTTCTTTGTATTTAATGTTTCTAACATACGTTTTTTGTATTTAATGTTTCTAACATACGTTTTTTGTATTTAATGTTTCTAACATACGTTTTTTGTATTTAATGTTTCTAACATACGTTTTTTGTATTTAATGTTTCTAACATACGTTTTTTGTATTTAATGTTTCTAACATACGTTTTTTGTATTTAATGTTTCTAACATACGTTTTTTGTATTTAATGTTTCTAACATACGTTTTTTGTATTTAATGTTTCTAACATACGTTTTTTGTATTTAATGTTTCTAACATACGTTTTTTGTATTTAATGTTTCTAACATACGTTTTTTGTATTTAATGTTTCTAACATACGTTTTTTGTATTTAATGTTTCTAACATACGTTTTTTGTATTTAATGTTTCTAACATACGTTTTTTGTATTTAATGTTTCTAACATACGTTTTTTGTATTTAATGTTTCTAACATACGTTTTTTGTATTTAATGTTTCTAACATACGTTTTTTGTATTTAATGTTTCTAACATACGTTTTTTGTATTTAATGTTTCTAACATACGTTTTTTGTATTTAATGTTTCTAACATACGTTTTTTGTATTTAATGTTTCTAACATACGTTTTTTGTATTTAATGTTTCTAACATACGTTTTTTGTATTTAATGTTTCTAACATACGTTTTTTGTATTTAATGTTTCTAACATACGTTTTTTGTATTTAATGTTTCTAACATACGTTTTTTGTATTTAATGTTTCTAACATACGTTTTTTGTATTTAATGTTTCTAACATACGTTTTTTGTATTTAATGTTTCTAACATACGTTTTTTGTATTTAATGTTTCTAACATACGTTTTTTGTATTTAATGTTTCTAACATACGTTTTTTGTATTTAATGTTTCTAACATACGTTCTTTGCACAATACAATAAAACAAAGATGTGCTTGTTTGCGTGAATGTATTTAGAAATAAAGCTAATTTCATTGTTTAATTCTTTTGACTCAATAAATAACGGAAAACCTTACAGTAAATTGTAAAGTCGCATAAAATAAATTGAAGAAAAGTACCGCAGTTAGATCTAGCAAACAAAGAAACAATATGCTGGAGTGTAAAAAAAAAAAAAACAACCTTGACCTCTGTAACACGTGGACGGGTAGAATGTATCTAGTGGACGGGTAGAATGTATCCAGTGGACGGGTAGAATGTATCCAGTGGACGGGTAGAATGTATCTAGTGGACGGGTAGAATGTATCTAGTGGACGGGTAGAATGTATCTAGTGGACGGGTAGAATGTATCTAGTGGACGGGTAGAATGTATCTAGTGGACGGGTAGAATGTATCTAGTGGACGGGTAGAATGTATCCAGTGGACGGGTAGAATGTATCTAGTGGACGGGTAGAATGTATCTAGTGGACGGGTAGAATGTATCTAGTGGACGGGTAGAATGTATCTAGTGGACGGGTAGAATGTATCTAGTGGACGGGTAGAATGTATCCAGTGGACGGGTAGAATGTATCTAGTGGACGGGTAGAATGTATCCAGTGGACGGGTAGAATGTATCTAGTGGACGGGTAGAATGTATCTAGTGGACGGGTAGAATGTATCCAGTGGACGGGTAGAATGTATCTAGTGGACGGGTAGAATGTATCTAGTGGACGGGTAGAATGTATCTAGTGGACGGGTAGAATGTATCTAGTGGACGGGTAGAATGTATCTAGTGGACGGGTAGAATGTATCCAGTGGACGGGTAGAATGTATCTAGTGGACGGGTAGAATGTATCTAGTGGACGGGTAGAATGTATCCAGTGGACGGGTAGAATGTATCTAGTGGACGGGTAGAATGTATCTAGTGGACGGGTAGAATGTATCTAGTGGACGGGTAGAATGTATCCAGTGGACGGGTAGAATGTATCTAGTGGACGGGTAGAATGTATCTAGTGGACGGGTAGAATGTATCTAGTGGACGGGTAGAATGTATCTAGTGGACGGGTAGAATGTATCTAGTGGACGGGTAGAATGTATCCAGTGGACGGGTAGAATGTATCTAGTGGACGGGTAGAATGTATCTAGTGGACGGGTAGAATGTATCCAGTGGACGGGTAGAATGTATCTAGTGGACGGGTAGAATGTATCTAGTGGACGTGTAGAATGTATCTAGTGGACGGGTAGAATGTATCTAGTGGACGGGTAGAATGTATCTAGTGGACGGGTAGAATGTATCTAGTGGACGGGTAGAATGTATCTAGTGGACGGGTAGAATGTATCTAGTGGACGGGTAGAATGTATCTAGTGGACGGGTAGAATGTATCTAGTGGACGGGTAGAATGTATCTAGTGGACGGGTAGAATGTATCTAGTGGACGGGTAGAATGTATCTATAGGCTTGAGTGTTGTCGTTTTTTTTTGTTTTGTTTTTTCGACCAAGTTTAAGAATCACTTCTGGGTTGTTTTCTTTTATTTATTTATATTTATATACATAACCGTTTTTTTTTTTTTTGTTGTTGTTTTTTTCATTTTTCACTGCAGAAACGCACTCTCCTGACATCAACAGCTTATGATTCCTAATTGAGGTTCGGGGCGAACCCCTCCCCCCCCCCCCCCACGCCAAAAGCGTTTCCTTGCATTTTTTCACTGCAGGAACGCATTCTCCTGACTTAAAGCCCCTTTTTAATTATATTAAACAAGGACTTTTTGAATAATGTTTTCTTGAAAAATATTCTTATATGAATTTATAGACCCTTAATACATTGCAAATAAAACCGATTTGTTCCTTGAAAAGATAAGATACCCCACATATTTAGATTAAAGCTTATAGGATTTCCGCCGACAAAAAAATTCTTCGATAAATAATATTTTTTAAAAAATGCTCATTCGTAAGTGATACTTTTTGTTCCACAAGCATGTTTGTAACTTTGTTTTGTTAGAGAACTAGAATTCAAAACGGAAGTGGGAGGAGAAATGAAGTGGACCAATTAGATTCTATTCAAATTTTTTTTTGGCATTTTTAGGATTCAAGCACACATTGTGATTTATAGTCCGAAATTTATTGAACTAGAAAAATATCAGATTGAGTAAAGGTTGGAAAAAGGCTACTAGGAAAACATTAGATTGAAAACGATTAATCCTCGCTCCTTTTTATAATTTCTGCTCATCATTGCATTTGGCATTAAAGAGTAGGGGTTGGGCGACTCGATATAAGAATTTAGTTTATAGCATATATAGATTATATTAGTTACAGATTTTTTTTAATTTTGGAATTTCTTAACAATAATACAAAAAGTAATAAGTATTGGTTTGTCCGGTGGGGGGAAGGCGATTGCATGTATCGCCTTTCCCACCTGGTACAACCCTTTTCATTGTATATTTACTAATCATAAAATTTGAGATTATAGTGTGGTGCGACATAATATACAAATGGGTTCACATATCAATACGTAGCTTATATTATATAGATTTTCAACTAATTTTGTTCACAAATTATGATTCCTCCATAAAAGTAGGCCTGCCCCCCCCCCACACACACACTCATAGGGCTAGAGTGGGGAGTGCAGTAGAACTATTCGCCCCCCCCCCTCCACCCAATCAGCTAACAGAGGAACGACAGAATATAAAGAGCGGTTAAAATATCAATAACAAGTTTTAATCATATAGATATTTAATTGATTCTGTTAGCACGCTGTGATTTCTACAAATAAATTGGACCACCCCCCACTCGAAAGTTTATTGGGGGAGGGTGGGATTGATGCCATCGCCCCTACCGACCCCACCAAATAGGCTAACATACTAGAGAGGCAAGGTGAAATAATCTAAAAATAGGTTGAAATATAAATAATTAGTATATTTTATTAACATAAGTAATAAATTCGTAAACAAATTGTGTGAATTCAATACTAAAATTGGTCTATCGCCTCTACCCCCCCCCTCGGATCCGCGAGTGATTCGTGATGGAAAATGGATGTTTTATTGAGCATGTTTAGTTAATGATACTCGGCATCTCACTGACCTCTAAATGTAAAACATGATTTCTAACAAGTGTGCTCAGTAACTTGCAATAAAAAAACTGCATTTCGTAGAAGAACAGAAAAAACTGTATGTGCCAAACAATGGTCAGTTTTTAGGCTTGGTTGAGATGCTTGACGAATTCGACCAAAAAAGAACATCTTCGACGAATTAAGAACGCCGAGGCTCACGACCAGTACCTTGGATATGGGATTCAAAACGAGATCATAGACCTGATGGCATAGTTTCCCGTCATCCTTGACTGCACGCCGATGACTTTTACATCGCGAATCCAGAAGTTGAGGTGGAGAACACTTCAAGTTTATGTAGTTCAAAGGCCAATAGTACAGTACTGGCGTACTTCAGCGTTAGAGGCGGGGAAGTCCCGTTAGCGTGACGTGGTACCATATATAATGTCTTACGTTACGCCTCAGGGCCCCACATTTGACATTCGCCCAGGGGCACCGAGCACTGCTGAGGCCGCCTATGAATGCGCATGATTGGGTTGAACGATTTTTATAAAATAGACCTTTTCGGAAGAGCAGGGGGACGATTGCCCGCCCAACTGGGTGTGATATCAGGTGTGTGCATTAAATGTAATAAGTTGTACTAACTCTCGTTTTCCATGTGATTTATAAGTAGGTCAATCACGTGTTGCATTTCATACTCTGTGATTGGCTCTGCTAGTTTTCCTTTATAAAATTCATCGTGACAATATTTCTGTGAAAAAACAATAACAAATAGATAAGTAAAAAAATGCTTACGATTTTTAAAGCTATGGATTTGAGTGCAGAAAGATGTAGACTTCCTCTAGGAACCAAATAAATTTTAAGATCCCCCGTCTTAAAATAATTACAAAAATTATGAGAGGTAAATGGCGGTAAATCTGTGCCATTTTATTATAGATATTTTGTTTTGGATTATTATATTGTAATTTGATACATTGTTAATTGTTGCATTGTTGTTGATGTTATATAATTAGTCGGTATATTGTTACTTCGTATATTATTAGCTCGTACATTCTCATTGCTATACGTTTGTATCACCTTAAAAAGCCGATTAGACGCGAACAATTGATCTACTACACAAAAATTACCAATAATATATATATATTTTTTTTTTACAGTTGGGTTAATGGGTTCCTGATACGTGATAAAGCAGTAATGTTCAACCTAATTCGGCCTGCGGGCCATTTTTATTTCCAACACTCTTGTCGCGGTCCACATCAACAATAAGATGAAAAAAAAAGACAATAAAGCATTTTCATCAGAAACCCGTGATAGTGTTTAGATTAATTGATCAGAAATTTTTTCTAAACCAACTTTATATATCGGCTCCATAAGCGAGACGCTGAGTCTAGAATTCTAGATATTCGTTCATGAGACGATTACGTCACATGGGTTTCGCCCAATTAATCAATTCAACACTTTTTCTAATACCCTCTTGCTGTCATTCATTCTTCTGGCACCATAAGTTGTCACTGGCACTAATTTCTCCCATGGAAGAGAAAGATCCTGTGTGTTGTGATGGTTGAAATTACTTTAACATGACTTTAATTGTCCCATGCATTATCCTTATAGCTACTAACGTCTTTTATTTAAAAACTGGATGTTTCCACAAATAATACTAAGATTTTGAGCACTATCAAATATCTTGGTAGACTCCTCAGCGGAGATGGTAAATATTTTGAGCACTATCAAATATCTTGGTAGACTCCTCAGCGGAGATGGTAAACATTTTGAAATCTGATTTGCCCGTTACTTTTCAATGGTGATATTTACCATTATCTTTCAATCGCCTTGTAATTGTCATTAGAAAGATTGACAGCTTCAACTGTATTCTTCTTTTCAGGACACATTTTTTCCATCACTGCTAACAAGCATTTTGTTGTTACACAATCGCTAACGGACTACGGCTTCATGTCTCTCCTTACAAAGTGAACAACTCTCTAGCTAGCCTTACATCTTACTCATTTTCTTGTCTCCTATTGGTAAATATTCTCATCGATCAACCAATCTAGGCGAAATAAAAAAAAATTGCTGACTTATTTATGTGTTTGGCTTCATAAAGCTATTTAATGTTATGTTATCTAACAAGAGCCATTCTTTCTTGATAATACAGATATGTTGTTTCTTTATCGACCCCAAATCAATAAAAATAAATGTGAGAACCGTTTGATTGTCGTCTGAGCTGAGCTGAAGGCTCTTCGAGCTCAAAGTTTGAAAAAAAACCTGTTAGGTCGTCCAGCCTGAACAGGAAAAAAAAAACAACCTGTGTGAACACACAGTTCTGTTTGAGAGCGACCCGAGTCAATGCCTATGAAAGTATTGCTGTTTCCAATGCCTTAGGCCCCCGACTCATGGCCGAAGGCCGAGGACACCGGGAGCCTCCGTCATTTTCCTTCACTATACCAAGCTAGCCGTGGGGGACTCGCCATTTATGTAACGGTCCTTTGAGGAACGGCGCATGGATGTGTGACAGTTTTGTGGGGACTTTTTTACAACCCCGCCCGTGCAAGGGGTTGACTCTCGTCTACCCGTGGGCATCCCCACGGGGGTTATGTTTTGCCATTCGTTTCGCCTAGCTACCCCTTAAGTAGCCGTTTCCACCCAGGTGCCACGATGAGGCAGAACAGCTCACCTGGGAATGTGAGAACCTAACGAAGGAAAAGATTTTTTTTTCTACATTTACTCTCCACTTTATGCCGACGTTTCTGGAATCATGTCACGGGCCGGATGTGACCCGCGGGTATTATTTTGGGTATCACAACAATAAAGTAGGCCTAGATATTTATATTTGTTTCCTTAAACATTAAGCTGAATATCAGAATCAGCCACAATAGCTGCATTATCAGCATACAGGAGTTTCCTGACCAATAGTCCTAACCTTGGTTTTTGCCCGCAGCATGGATACATTAAATAGTTTTCCAGAGGATCTTGTATGGAGAAACACACCTTCGTTTATGTCGTTGTACGCATAATGCAGTAGACAGGAGAAGAATATACCAAACAGAGTAGGTGAGAGCACACATCCCTGCTTGACACCACTGCAAGTAGGCCTAGATATTTGTTTCCTTTAACATTAAATTTGGTATTTCTAGAGGTATTAATTAGAGGTTTTTTTTTCGTTATGGACTATGAGAGTGCGTATAGACCTTCAAAAATTCTCTTCCCTAGCTCTCTTTTATTTAAATGCGACTTCATTACCTTATGATATAAATCAATGAAAGATCGAAAGTTATGAACAATGCCAAGTTGTAACTAACAGAAGGTTATGAAATAATAACAAACAAGTAATATTTACTAATATCATGTTTTAATAGATAAAAAATAATAATTATAAACTTGCATGATAATAATAACTGTTACAATGAGGTAATTAATTGACATGAATAGACACTTAGGAGACTTCATTATTATTTCTCTATCTCACCTGTGCTTCGTGCCAGCTCAACTTTCCATTAAAATATTTGAAACATTTTCCGTTGACGGCTGTAGAACTATCACCAGGATCTGAACAGGGTAGTAGAGCAATGTAATCTAGCGACAAAAAAAAATATTGCGTTAAATAATTATAGTCTGGTAATGTCTAACAAATAGATTTTACGAGTGAATTTTAATTCGTTTGTATTCTGACTTCAGAGTAATTAGATTCCTAATGAACACCATCAGACTTTATTGAGACCATCAGACTTTATTGAGACCATCAGACTTTATTGAGACTTTATTGAGACCATCAGACTTTATTGAGACCATCAGACTTTATTGAGACTTTATTGAGACCATCAGACTTTATTGAGACCATCAGACTTTATTGAGACTTTATTGAGACCATCAGACTTTATTGAGACCATCAGACTTTATTGAGAACTTCTTTCTTCTTCATAATAAGTAGCGATTTCGTGTTTTTCAATCACCCTTCAGTTAGCGTAAACAATTGACAGTATCATATTACAAATGCATTAGGAGAAAGACAGAGGCAGCCCAAGAGACAGAGAAAGAATGAGAGATTGGGGAGTATATGATAATAAAAGGTTTTAAAAATTCAGATATTTTAACTAAATAAGATTTAAAGTGTGGAAAAAAGGTCGTCTGAAGTTAGGACGCGTGATACTAAGGTCTCTTCTACTTGTCAGGGTCAGTAGCTATTTTATATTAATCAACCTATGAAAAAACAAGCGAGAATCCTCTCTAACTTAGTCTAACTGCTTTAATGTTCTTGCAAGGCTTATATCAACTGACTCTGTTTGTGTGTATGTCTCATACAATTGTATTCCTCCTACGCCCAATCTCGGATTAAGTTGAAATGTTGCAGAACATTTTCTTGAGTAAACAAAATTCAACCAAAAATCAATTTAAATATTAACAATTAATTTATTAAGCATTGGTAATTAATTTATTTGTTTGGTATCGAATGGTGTGATAAGAAGATGGACGGAATCTGTGGGCATTTTACAAATCCAGAGACGATCTTTTCCCTTTGCAACTTCTTGTGTGACTAAAGAGGCCAATCCTTGATACACAGCTGCGATCGAGGGTTGGGCATATATAATCACCAGGCGCCGTTGCATTTTCACCCTTCTTTCTGCTTCTGTTGTGTATGACATCTGCAATCTGTGACCCTTTCTTTATGTTCTCTCTCCGTGTGGATCTGTCCAGTGCCACCTCTTCCCAGTTGCCAGTGTCGATTTTGAAGAGCTTCATGTCACGTTTGCATACATCCGTATAACGTAAACGTGGGCGACCAGCGGCTCTCCTGCCTTGTATTAGATCGCCATACAGGATGTCCTGTGGAAGTCGACCTACTGGCATTCTACGAACATGGCCAAGCCAGCCAAGGCGTCTGCTGCTGATAACAGAACGGATGTCCTGGCACCCTGCTCTTTGTAGCACTTCCTAATTAGTTGTCTTATCTTGACACCTTATTTTAAAGATCCGCCTTAGGCATCTGAGGTGGAAGACATTCAGCTTTTTTTCCTGCCATGAGTAGGTTGACCATGTTTTACTTCCGTACAGCAAGGTGCTCAACACACAGGTCCGGTAGACTAGGGCTTTAGTACTGCTAGTCAGCAATATGTTGTCCCAGACTCTTTTCTGCAACCGTGACATGGTGGCCATTGCCTTGGCTATCCTGTTGTTTATGTCTTTATCCAGTAGAGTGTTGTTGGATATGATGGAGCCAAGGTAACAAAAGTGATCAACAATTTCTAGTGGTTGGCCATTAATGCTTACTTGAGGTGCAGTGTTTGTGTTTTGGACAAGTATCTTAGTCTTGCTTTGACTGATGTTTAAACCGAACTTCTGGCAAGCAGCGGATAGTTTGTCAACCAGGGGCTGTAGCTGAATATCAGAATCAGCCACAATAGCTGCATTATCAGCATACAGGAGTTTCCTGACCAAAAGTCCTAACCTTGGTTTTTGCCCGCAGCATGGATACATTAAATAGTTTTCCAGAGGATCTTGTATGGAGAAACACACCTTCGTTTATGTCGTTGTACGCATAATGCAGTAGACAAGAGAAGAATATGCCAAACAGAGTAGTTGCGAGCACACATCCCTGCTTGACACCACTGCAAACCTCAAAAGGTGCTGATTGGGCTCCATTGAATTTGACAGTAGATTTAGTTTCCTCGTGAAAACACTCAATGAACTTCAGTAGTTTGGGAGGGCAACCTAATTTCCTCAGGAGTTTGAAAAGGCCACTTCTGTTGACCATGTCAAAAGCTTTAGTCAGATCAACAAAAACGATGTAAAGGGGTCTGTCTCTCTTTCTGAATTTCTCTAGCAGTAGTCGTAGAGAAGATAGTGGATCTACCACTCCTGAATCCACACTGAGACTCTGGGTAGACTCTAGAAGCTATCACTTGCAGCCTGGATAGTAACACTCTAGCAAAGAATTTGCCCACTATACTGAGGAGAGAGATACCCCTGTAATTGTTGCAGTCACTCCGATTCCCTTTGTTCTTGTATATTGTGACTATAGTTGCGTCACGCAAGTCCTGTGGGACATGACCTGTTTGCCAACAGCGGCAGAGGAGAATATATAGTTCAGGAAGCAGGAGTGATTCGTTGACTTTCACTACTTCCACTTGGATACCATCACTCCCAGAAGATTTTCTATTTTTTATGCAGTTAATTGCTTTTTTGAGGTCACTAAGGCTCGGAAGCTCATCTAGGCATTTCAGTACTGGAAGATCTGGTAGAGAAGACGGACAGAATACTGTTTAGAGATGTATAACTTTGAAATCTCAGGAGATGCAGAGCTGGTAAAGGTCCCAGCAGTATCCAATGTCAACAAATATCATAGCCTTCGCTCGGAAGTAGTATCAGCAGGGAAAGGGTTAAATTAAGCGGGAGTTGACGGGCTAGAGAGGAAACCATGATAAACGCACTCCTTCAGATTGAGATGCTACAGAAAGATTCTATGTATCACATTTAAAGACCGCATCACAACAAAACGAAGAGATTAGAGACAGGGTTAACTGCAGCGACTGGACCCCACGATGACCAGCGAGCTACTGCCAAAAAAGCTATCTAAATCTCTAAAGCCATATTACAAGGTTTTTGAGGGCTCACATAGACCTTCCTTCAGAGAACAGTACCAGGAAAAAGAAAATGAGTCAGATAGAGAAAGTGATGGGAAGACGCGCAAAAGAATGCCCGGGACTGCCATCAAAGACTAAAGACAGAGAGGAAAAGGAGAAAGACGTTCGACATATCTTGGGTGGTTCCCCAACGGTCCAACAGACTAAGGGATATGTGAAGGTGATTTCCTATGCTAAATTTAGAATTATCATTTATTTATAAGTATAAAACTTTAATAAAATACTGACATAAACCTATGTAGAATTTAAAACCTTGGCACTAATGGTACTATTTCCATAAAGAGCACAATTTCTTTCTATTAAGCACAACATTGGTAAGCTACATTCTAATCAATGTTTAGGCGTCTATAATTTGACTGTGTGTAATTAGAAAATTCTGCTTTGGCCAAATGGGAAACCGAAGTCTAAAAACGGCAGCTCGTTGGAAATATTGTAAACACTTCAGAGAAACTCGATCAGAAATCATTTCATAATTGATCTTTGTTTCAACACACTTTGAATCTAGGTCAGTTCAAAGTTCATCAGGATGATATTATATACATTTTTTTCCGCTACTAAGAAGAGCCAATCAAATCAATAGATATTTTCTTAATTTACTTACGGATTAAATCACAAGTAGGCCGACTAGTTTATTACTCTAATAGTTTGTGAAACACCTATTCAGGTCTCGTGGAACCATAGTTGTCCGCGGAACACAGTTTGGGAAACACTGGTCCTAGATCTATTGTAAATTTATATATGACTGATCAAACCAAATTGATACACTAACGCAGTGTATAGGTTTCTTGCTTTCTTTTTTAAAGTATGATATATATATATAAATATTTGTTTTTGTTACAAGTATCAAAATGTCTGGTCGTCTATAAGATTTAGCTATTAAGCTCGACTCCTAACTCGAATTGTCGCTCGTAAAACGATAAAAAATTTAGTTTTCGACGCTGCTCGTATCTCGAATTACTCGTATGTTGAGCAGCTCGTATCTCGAGGTTCCCATTTATTGAAATATTTCGCTGTAAATGTGGAGTTTTTCTCGTTAGACTGTTTTTAAAAAATATTTTGCTTGTTTGTTGTTTTTTTTTGTTGTTTTTTTTTAGATAATTTTACGTTTGCCACTCTTTAATTAAACATCTTATCTTATCTTATCTTATATAATACATGTACTTATTTACAAACTATAAAGGATACATTTCTATACCACTGAAGTGTATAGTAATTAATATTTAGTTTTATTGATTAATTGAATTTTTCTAATGATTCATGTTCTTTAAGACCCAGCTGAACTGGTTTGAAGAGCTTGATTATGCTATCGATTGGAGAATCGGAGAATTTAAACTACAGACTCATGCCCACAGATTAAATAAAGCAAAAGAAATAGTTCACTAAAATTGCAAATCATATTTATAAGAAACAGAACATTTCTTACAACTTACAACTATTTGATAAAAAAACGTTCACTTCTGGCAAACATTTCTGCACCGAATCCTAGAGAAATGTTCTCGTAACATGGCTTCTTTACATCAGGAACAGATCAATAATCTATCTCTTCTTATTTAAAAAGAAACGTATACACGGAGAGCTTATGTTTTCACACAAACTTAGAGATGACCCCGATAGATCATTCCGGGGTTCCGCTGTTTGGTTAGCAATGCAGGTAAAATAAAACGTTTCGATCTTTCCATTCAGCATTAATATTATTAGCAATGATGTAGTACAACCAATTAGCTATGATGTACAGCCAATTAGCTATGATGTAAAGCCACTCAGCTATGATGTAAAGCCACTCAGCTATGATGTACAGCCAATCAGCTATGATGTATAGCCGCTTAGCTATGGTGTTCAACCAATTAGCTATGATGTAAAGCCAATCAGCTATGATGTACAGCCAATCAACAACCACAGTCCCATGTCATTTATAACAATATATATATTCAGTTAAAACAAGCGCTTCTGACATCTTATTGGATATAGATATACTATGGGGCAGATGATGTTAAGGTCATCTGTTTTAACCACCAACCGCCTTTACTTTCCCCAACTACATTTCAGATACCCATTAGAGCTGAGGGGACTCAAGGAGGCTCAAAAAATACCGAATTTCTAAATTCCAGTCTTCACCGAGATTCGAATCCAGCACCACAGGCTCGGAAGCCAAGCGCTATTAAACATTCAGCTACCGCGCCTCTATAATATCTATATCTATATTATTTGAAACTCTAAATTATTTCATTATATTCCTTAACATCTTTAAATGAAAGTAATACTAAGGATTTATCCTAAGAAATGGTTTACAAATGGCTTTTTTTTAACAATGACACGGAAATATTTGTAACAATACATTTAGCGGGTGTCGAACTGGTGACACCTTCAGAGTCAGGGAGCGAGCAATGTTTAAGAAAGCCATTCCTTATTGGTACATTCATTACGCGTATCTGATTTGGAATTCTTAAGATATAGTCTAAATCTATATCTAGAATCTAGACGTAATCCATATTAGATTTACGTAAAAATGTAAGCAGAAAGCAAAGATAATCTATTCATAAACTTAAAGTGACTTTAAATTAAATAAGTTACTCAGTTATCGATATACTACGCCATATTTTTTGTAAATCTAATTCATAGCCAAATTTAAATTTATTTCTTTTTTACTTTGAAAACTTATAACGAACGAACTAGAGTTTTCCCGTGTAGCCAACGAGCTAGTCATTCTTTTCTCAGCAATATACATAAACAAATCACCGCAATGAAAATCTTTCGCGCCTTTTCTAAGATCAGCGTCCACGCATGTTCCGTGGAGTTCTATGATATTATATAAAAAAAAAAAAACACCGCATGTTTAATTTTAAAAACAAAAGTAAACTTCTAGAGGACAAAAAAAAATATTTCACAGAAACTTTATAAGTTTAAAAATATCCATTAAATCGGATATTAATAGATTTCCTAATATTTGTGATCTAAACATGACTGGCGGACAATTAAAACACACATTTTATTCCCCCTATTAAATGATAACTTACCTAGGCTGATAAAAAATACGTGCATAAATAATCTCCATTCCATGCTACCAGAACAATTCTTTCAGATACTGCCTAAAACAAAGAAAGGATTAAAACTGGCATCTAATTAACATCTTTTTTGAAAAAGGATCTAAAGCATAGTTCTTGTAGTTATTATATATATATATATTATATATATCAAGAGAGAGTGAGAGAATGAAAGAGAAACAAATCAGTTTTTGTACCCTCTCAGAGATCTATGAAGTATATGAACACGTCTAAGCAATGGAAATATCTGCGTACTGTTCGAAAAATTTCAATGAAATAATTTTGAAAATGTAATCTTTTAGTTTGAAAACTGTAAAATAGTGCCTCAGTTTACAATTTGTGCAATGTAAAATAAATATTTGGATTGAAATTTTTGAAACCAATTTTTTTTTTTTATATTTAAATAATTCTCCATTTTATCTCCAATTTCTGTAACACAATCAATTAAAAACATTCAAAATTCTGTTTGAAATAATTGTACGAGTTGCTTCCCCTTCTATCTGAAATGTTACTCTTAAGACCCACAAGAAAAAAAGAACAATCTTTGTTCAAAGATTTTTTATAATACATTTTTAAGTAAAGTGCCAACAAAAAAATTGCAAAGCATTACCTGGATTAACTTGTCGCGTAGAGTTTATCACCTTTATTGTAACTTTAATGTTAACCAATTAAAAGCATGGATCGATTGCTGTCAAATACCAGCGTCAGTCGTGTAAAGAGTAATACAACATACATTCTTTATAGTGTCTCAGTTGTGTTTCAGAGAGTCTAAAGCTATTATCTTTTTGTTAACATTCCTTTATGAATTGTTGTCTTTGTCAAAGTTTATTGTTAAGTTTTTTGTTTTTTTTTAGATATTATTACACTTCAAAGGAGGTATGCAGTTTCGTCACAATAATTATAGAAACACCCATCAAGTGTTTGCTGACCTACATAACATGCGATTTGAGCACAACGGTACTGCCATGGATCGATTAAAAAATCGATCCTATTAAAAATACATGATTGTTTAATGCTGATCCACTAAAACGGAAGTGCCTTTACTAGACAGGAAATACGTCATCGAAGTCGTTAAGAAACTTTTAGCTTTAGCGCGAAACATTTCCTAAACGTAAGCCGAGAATGACGTCTCTTGCTTACATGCTTAAAGAACGATAACCAGCTTATTTAGAACTGAATTTTACGTATGTAAAATGAGTAGTTGGCGAGCATAAAAAAGATATCATTCAGTATATCAGCGATTCAATTACACGTTTATGTTTACTCTAAGTTTTAGTTACACCGGAAATCAGATGGGCCCTGGCGTCTTCCCGTTTATATTGACATTCAAAAATACGCTTTTTTATTTGAAAACTAATCAAAATAATTAAATTGATTGAACACATGGATAAATTTTTAATAAAGAAAGCAACCGAACATAAGGACAACGATGATGATTTCTCTGACTCATCTTCACAACCTGAGTGTGAATCAAATGCAGTTCCGGAGAAAAAAAGACGAACTCCCATACGACGGTATGATGAAAAGTATTTGCGCTTTGGGTTTATATGCGTCTTAGTAAATAATCAACCCAGACCACAGTGTGTAATATGTTCACAAATTCTTGCAAATGAAGCGATGAAACCTGCAAAACTCCGAAGACATCTTAAAATGAATCATACTGACTTCTCGGAGAAACCATTGGAATATTTTATGCGCAAGAAACATTCACTTGGTATTCAGAAGTCTTGCATACTCCAAGCAACTAAAGTCAATGAGAAGGCTTTAAGAGCATCATTTTTAGTGGCTATCCGAGTTGCACAGGCCAAAAAGCCTCACACAATTGCAGAAACTCTGATAATGCCTGCTGCTATAGATATGTGTCGAGAGATGTTTGGTGATTGCAAGTAAACTGAAAACAATTCCACTTTCAAACGACACAATTCAACGACGTATAGCTTTGGCGGCAGCTGACGTTGAAGAACAGTTGATTTCAAGGCTGCAAGATTCTAAACAATTTGCTATTCAATTAGACGAATCAACGGATGTTTCCGGCCAGGCACAATTAATGGCTTATGTCAGATATATCTGGATGGATGAAGTTGAAGAAGATTTTTTGTTTTGTAAAGCTTGTCCAGGTCACACAACAAGTGCAGAACTTTTTGCTATCCTTGATAATTTTATGGCAGCCAATGGCATCGAATAGTCCTGGTGTATCGGAGTGTGCACGGATGGTGATGCAGCGATGACTGGAAAACGAACAGGCTTGTGGGAACGTGTGCGTTCTAATGTGCCAACTGCCACATTTACGCACTGTATGATTCATCGGGAAAGTCTTGCGAGTAAAAGAATGAACTCGGACTTGAAATCTATTTTTGATCAGGCCATAAAAATTGTTAATTTCATCAAGGCTCATCCATTGAATTCTCGTCTCTTTGCTTCATTATGTTCGAATATGGATTTTGATCATGAGCAGTTACTGATGCACACTGAAGTTCGCTGGTTATCAAGGGGAAAAGTGTTTAACAGACTGTTTGAATTACGTGATGCTGTGCGAGAGTTTCTTGTTAGTAAAAATTCACAGCTTGTTGTTCATTTGAATGAAAATTCATGGGTTGCTGTTCTGGCTTACTTGGCCGACATTTTTGAACAGCTGAATAAACTCAATTTATCTCTGCAAGGGAAGCACACAAACTTAATTACCCTCAGTGATAAAGTTTCTGCTTTTACGAAAAAACTTGCTCTGTGGAAGACAAGATTATTTCAGGGTAACTTTGAAATGTGTGATCAATTGCATAAATTCACCGAGAAACCAAAAAATGCTGAAATCAACAAGCCAGAGTTGGTGAAATTGATTTCTGAACATGTTCAATCATTGCTGGATCAATTTAACTTCTACTTTGGTGATTTGAACGTTGAGAGTTTTTTGTGGGTTTCCAGTCCGTTTCTTGCACACATTGATTCATTAAATTTACCACCATCGGAATTAAACCAATTCATTGAACTGACCAGTGATACTACGTTGAAGATGATGCATCCGAGAGTGAGCTTGATGAAGTTTTGGACACAAGCTTCGCATGAGTATCCAGAACTGTATCAGAAAGCTTTCAAAATAATTTTACTCTTTGCAACATCATATCTTTGTGAATGTGGATTTTCTGCACTGGCAACAATAAAAAAAAAATATCGTTCACGGCTTGAAGTCGAAGATGAACTCCGACTGAGTCTTTCAAGCATTACACCTCGTTTGGACAAGCTGTGCTCAAATTTGCAAGCTCAAGGCTCGCACTAAAATTAAATGTAGCATTGTTTCTAATCCGAACTATTGTTAGCAGTAAGACTGATATTTGTTCATTACAAAAGGATGAAAAGGTTGAAACATTTATTAAAATATATAATAAATGATTTTAAATATCAACTTTATATTTTTTTTTATAAAACTATA
Organism: Biomphalaria pfeifferi; assembly: GCA_030265305.1. Classification (NCBI taxonomy): domain Eukaryota; kingdom Metazoa; phylum Mollusca; class Gastropoda; family Planorbidae; genus Biomphalaria; species Biomphalaria pfeifferi. The sequence goes on along the minus strand of JASAOG010000003.1, from coordinate 217,804 downwards.
TAAATTTCTAGTGCGCCAGTAGCAAAATTTTTAGTAGTGGTCCGTGGCTGAGACACACATTTTTAAGTGGTCCTTGAATCTCAAGAGGTTGAGAACCGCTGCTGTAACTGTCTAGCAATACTTTGGTGTCTGCGAAACAAGATCATGACCGATGGGTGATCAAAAATATCGATGCTGAAATGTAGTAACCTAATGAAACACACATGTCTTGATCATAGGCTTTATTGAACAAGAATGACAAAACAGTTCACGATAACACATTATACACACACAAGCTGATCTAGACACCTAGACATTTAGACACACAAAAACGGTACCCCGACAAAATATCGCGAACAAAATAACGTCGAGAAAATAGAGCGAACAAAATACGACATACAAAATGGCGCAGAAAGCAATATTTCTCTGTCCTTTTGCTAGTAATACTTTATATATCGTAAAATTATTTTTCAGTCATTTTAAAATATGAATAGAGCCAATATTTTTGTTTAAGTTTAATATTTGCATTGTTTTTCTGTCATTTTGCAGGAAACAAAATATCTTAAAATCTGATTATGCAAATATCAGCAAGATTTATAATAATCTTAAATGAGTAATTTAAAAAAAAAATAGCATTTATTTATATTCACAGTAAGTCTTGCGGGTATTCACATAGCTCTTTACTTGTTAGATTTACACACACGCACACACATGTGGCATATGCATCAGCCTATACACAGAGTCACGAACACTGTATCTATATTTAGCCATAGTCTATATTTAGCTTGTCGCCAGAATTTTAGCTACCTCGGGATTTTCTATCACGCAACTGAATAATGTTTTGAAATAAATAAGATTGATTTAAAGTATTAATTATTGTACTTTGAGCTGCATATATTGGTTGGCCTTGCAGCGGAGAGATGTTGGTCACATGATAACGCTCTAGAGCCCGGGAAGGATTCTAGATTGCGGCAGTCTTGTGCGGAACGTATTAGAAATTACATGTACCAGAGTCTAGTGTTAGAACTCAATTATATTATTGTGTAGATCAGTTATTCTATTCTAGTACATTTAGCCATTGTAATTATTTGTGAATAGCTTTTTCAAGTTTTGAATTAAAGTATTTGTTTTAGACGAAGAGAAGTTTCTTCATTGAATATATAATAATATACTAAGATCGTCTTGTCAACTAGTAACTTCTAGATGATCCTCTTATCAACTGGCAACTTCTAGATGATCCTCTTAACAACTAGCAACTTCTAGGTGATCATCTTATCAAATGACTATTTCTGAATCCTCGGCAATTACGATCATTGATTGTGCTTCAACATGACTTCTTGGCATCAAGTTTGATCGTAACATCTAGCACTATTGATGATCGTAACTAATAGTAACTGAACGAAGTCAAAACATTTCAAAAACATATTTGTTAGCAAGTAATTTATTCTAAGCATTGGCGAAAAGGCAGAATGAAATAACATTTAAAGTACTCTCTTCCTCTCTCTTCCAATGCAGATATGGCAAACTTCTAGATGCAATAATATTGAAGAAAGATAACTACACAACATGAGGTGATGACAACATTTAGCCGGCGTTAATAGGGTCCATGTTGAATAGACATCCAAATCAATAGACTGAAGTATACGTTCAATTAAACAATTACACTAAAAAGAATTATCTTAAAGGTGTAAATCATTCGGTAGAATAATCAAAATGACATTAATCTCAAGAAAATCAATTATCAAAATGACATTAATCTCAAGATAATCAATTATTAAAATGAGATAATCTCAAGATAATCAATTATTAAAATGACATTAATTTCAAGATAATCAATTATCAAAATGACATTAATCTCAAGATAATCAATTATATAATGAGATAATCTCAAGATAATCAATTATTAAAATGACATTAATCTCAAGATAATCAGTTATCAAAATGACATTAATCTCAAGATAATCAATTATTAAAATGAGATAATCTCAAGATAATCAATTATTAAAATGACATTAATCTCAAGATAATCAATTATCAAAATGACATTAATCTCAAGATAATCAATTATTAAAATGAGATAATCTCAAGATAATCAATTATTAAAATGACATTAATCTCAAGATAATCAATTATCAAAATGACATTAATCTCAAGATAATCAATTATTAAAATGACATTAGTCTCAAGATAATCATTTATTAAATGGACACTTATGTCAAGATAATCAACAATCGATAACACGCTGTAAATAGCGGATCGAAGACAATACTGTCGTCAACAATTCTAGTGACAGAAATAAGGTATTATAAACATACATTAGTAATGCTGAGGTTGTCAATTGTTGTCAAACTGAATTTCCATTTGATTGGATCAATTATCTTATTTTGTCTTTTCTTATACGTGCCTACGATGACTCTAACTAAGGAACTACGAACAGACCACATCTACTAGCACTGACCAGTCACCAGGCTGGTATCTGATTTGACCAACCAGGTCCCTTAAAAAAGAGAACATTTAAATCTGGGACGTAGAGCCACCCAGAGTCACTCGCGAGGCGGCTAAAAGCCTGACCATAGTTAAAAAAAACAACAGTTAATAATAATAATACTAATAATCTTTATTATCCATAAGAAAATTTGTCTTACAATTTGTGCATTACACCAAACAAAACATTTTAATTATAGAAAACCAAAATATACATTCTCACCAGACTCACTCCTAATTTATATGTGAAATGTTTATATAAGATAATTTCTATTACATTATTTGATTGCCAGAGTAATAAAATTCTGACCCATTGGATGATATTTTATTTCTAGAATCTTTTAAGTTTTAGTTATCAGAGAGACAGAAATTTAGACTTAGACTGATTCATTGAGTCTTATTGGAATTTTTGTTGTGATTACAAGGATTTAAAAGAAAAAGAAAACCTAACAACAAACAATTTTTTACAAGAAAAAACAGATACAGCACTGTTCAAAGTGTCTACAGACAGACGTCTTGATTCTTTTCCTTGTCAGCGAGTAGGGTGAGACAGTCTGACAGAATGATGGACGAACACGTTTTTTTCCACGTTCGGTTTTATTCTTAATTAACAGACGTTACGCTCTTGACGACTTGGCGCAGTCAGAATGAAGTAGGCGGCTGTTGGCTTCAAGGATTTTTCCGACTCTGATGAGTTACTTTTGATTACAAAGTAAAATGGTAGGGTTGTGTGTGTGGTCTTAGACGATCTAAGGCTGTGCAAGCGACGCAGCAGTTTAAGTGCAGATTTTGAAATGTAATTGCAGAAATCTAACCAAGATGTTATTTTGTAGTCTGAAAGTCTGTTCGTTTTATCTGTCTGTCACGTGAACAACTCACAAATAAAAAAGGCTTTTGAAAGATCCCTTTCTAAAACGCGTGTTCGATAAAGCAATAGTAGACACGTCTGCTCTTTTAATTGTCAAACCTTTTGATTTTAACATTAATTATGGCAAAAGTTGCTACAAATACATCATTGTCAAAACAACATTTCAATTTCTTTTCTCTGTATTCTACTGACGTACAACTGTGTGATGTGTATTCTAGGGCATAATGAAACTTGTTGTCTTCAGCGACATTTTTTTACATTCAGTTTTTCGAAAACGATAAAATTGATACAAACACATTCGCCAAACATTTTCAGTCTCATGGTCTTAGAAAGTTCAGCGCTATTCCGAAATAGGATGACTGCCTGGTCGTGCGGTTTACGCGCTGGACTGTCGTTCGGATTTATCGACGGTCAAGGGTTCAAACCCTGCAGGCTCCCATCCCCCGTCGTCCTGCAGGAGGTTTGGACTAGGAAGTAAACTATCTTCAACTCTGAAGGAACATCCGAAACATGTCAAACATTTTACAAACAAACGAGTTCACGATCATCTGTTTTGTTCATTGTCTCCTTTTGCAGACACTTGAAAGTCACACAACCAACACGCACGAATCCCTTGAACTTGAGATCGTTTTGAAAGTCAACGTCTCTACTATGGAAGTCTAAATAACCCCGACACACCCAGAGTCATACAACACGTGACTGTTTTAAAATTCATGCTAGTTGAACGCTGTGCAAAGACAATTCTATTTTCTCTAATTAAAAATGTTTGGTCCCTAGTGAAGCCTCCAAATGACTTCATTCAGCAGTTTACCATTTTGTTCTTCACCTTTGTACTTACGTTTCAAATTAATTTGGATTGTTGGTGGACGCAACTATTTTGGGTGGTAGTGGGCCTGGTGGGGTCACGTGATAGTTTAAAACTGGATGGCTACCTGGGTGATGCTAGCGAACGCTGCTTATCAGAAATATTGTTTTTCTGGGGTATGGGATCTGAATGGTCCAGTGGTTTGTTTGCTTGGCACTGGGTCGCTGCTAGTTTTCGAATCGGAAAGCACCTGGCTCTAGGCTGTGCCTGTCCCTTATGTAGTTATATTTAGCCATTTTATCACTTTAAACATGTGTTCGTCTCTAGTGCTGCCTCTATACATGATTCATGCATTGCTTCAGCCATTGTCTTCTCATTTGCATTTAGTCATTGGCCACGAAGTAAGAGCTTTAAGTAGCCTTAGATTCACTTTTAGGATGATACTATATAAAGTGAATTCTTCACGATTGTTCTGGGAATGTATTCTTTGTGATCCTTTTTCAATACAGTTACTTCATAGTTATACCTATCATTTGCGCTTTGACGATTGTTGACTCATAAAATAGGACTCGTAATGTTGTAGACAAAGTCACGCATATATATATTTAGTTGTTTAATGCATGGGGCAACAAAATGTTCACATTTGTATAGAAACGAACGGAATGTGTTCGCTTAAACAAAAGTAAATGATAATAATACAAATGTATTCCATTTTGAAACAACCTTAGCTTGTAGATAATGTCTTCCTTGACATTTTTTCTTTTCAGTTTTAATTCCAACTGCGCCTAATGAACATTATCTCGTACAGCTTGTAACTTTAGATTGCAAACTAAAAATGTGTGAGCACATCCAGGATGTTGTAAGAAAGGCCTCAGGGAAACTTTGCATTGTGCGGAAGCTGGCATCCACGAAGTGGGGAGCCAGAGCAGACATGCTCCGATCCCTGTATTTAGGAGCAGTCCGATCACAGACTGCAGCCTACCTGTGCAAATCTATGGCTCTAGGACTGCTCTTGAACAACTTTATAAAATACAGTTCCAAGCACTAAGATTTGTCTGTGGAACCTTTAGGACAAGCCCAGTAAATCCGGCTGAAATAATGGCAAATATAGGTCCGCTAAACCTTAGGAGGGAAAGGTCAGTACTGACCTGCTATGAGTGGTATAAAAGGCTGGATGAATACCTCCCAGCTAGAAAACTAGTGGATGGTTGGAGATGCAGAAGACGTATCCAGATGCAGTCTTTTATGCATCATGCCACTAGACTATCTGATGAAGCTGGCCTCTCCACCAACCGACAAAACATTCAACGCTTTCATCCCTTTCCCCCTTGGAGTCGCCCAACGACCCCAGACATACGCTTGAAATTAGTAGACCCTAATGCCACTAAGCAAAGCCGTTCATCTAACGACCTTCAAATCCTAGCTCTAGAGACTATTAATACCTTCAAGCCCAGTGCTTTTTGTGCATACACTGATGGGTCGGCATCAATAGATTCTGGAAGAGCAGGCTATGGAGCCTACATCGACGTTCTTGGCTCTTACACAGTCAAAATCTTTGGACCATGTGGTAGTGTTTGCAGTTTTGATGCGGAGACCATGGCAGTATGTGAAGCCTTAAAAGTCTTTGATTCTCAACTCGGCGAGGGACATTTGAAGGCAACACAGATTGTTGTGGTCACTGACTCAAAATCTGTTCTACAGGCTTTGCAAAGCCCGGACCATGGCCTCCCAATATCAACACTGTCATCATCGCTTCACATAACATTAAACAACGCTATGGCAACCCTGTAATTATGCAGTGGGTACCGAGTCACATAGGTGTGACTGGCAACACAATTGCAGACTCTTTGGCCCACCAGGGAGGGCAAATTCCACCCACTGATGAGGCTGTAAGCTTTCAACAAGCCCTGGCTATAATACAAAAAACAGAAATGGAAAAGTGGTTTGAGTGCTGGGACAAGTCCCAAAAAGCCCGTGGAGTCTGGAAGCGCATGAGGCGCCCTGACCGCACTTCCCCGTGGTGGAGGCTGTCCACGCCTGAGCAAGCTATTATAGCACAGTGCAGGACAGGCCACTGTCCTGTTGGCTCATATTTCTCGCGGCTATGGCCAAATTTTGATTCACGGTGCCCCCGCTGCGGGGAAGAAGAGGAAACCGTGCCTCATATTCTGTTTGACTACCCTAGACTTGCTGATCTCCATCTCGACAGGTCTGGGAAACCCAAAATTCTCAACCTGTATGGCGACATTTATGCACTACGCAAGACAGCAGGGTTTCTGTCCAGGGCTTTTGCAAGAGAGGATTTGAGCCTCTCAAGCCCTCACTCTAATGGAGTTTGATGATGATGATGATGATGATGATCTCGTACAGTTCTTTTATTAAACAAACTGTAGACTTAAAGCGCTTTCAAAATATAAGACAGTTCAGTTGAAGATGTATTCTGTACAAGTATTAAACTTTAAAAAAAATAGGCCCAAAAGTTATTTTAATAAATTGGAATTATATTCCAATATACGTACTGGTTTTGTTGAAAAAAGTAAATCATAATATCTGTGACAATGACGCCATTATTAGCACAGTCAACGTGTATGAGATAATGCAATTTTCGCTTAAAATATTAGATAAGGATCTTTAACAAGTTGACACGTCTACCATAATTGTGGACTTCGTTTTACAGTTTTGTCTGCTGCCTATTGTTACAGAAATGATCGAGATGTTACCAACTGATCGCGTGTTTATTATTTATGTAAGGGGTGGGGTGCAAATTGATCATGTCTACTGCAACAAAGAGGTGTCTGATACACCTGTAAGGATATGCTGGTAATTTTTATCTAGAGCATAAAGCATTAGTCAGTTTTCTTGTGCCAGCAGAAATCAGTAATAGGTAATTGAGTATGTATGTATTTTGTTTTACAAAGCTTATATGAGCTTACTCTGTCTGATAAAATATTTGTACTCGTTATATCAGCCCAATCCCAAATCACGCTGAAAGTTTGCACAATTATTTCTTTTACCTGACAAAACAACAATCAATTAAAAAAAAAGTAGCGACTTCTCGAACAAGAGAAGATATTATACTTTACTAATAAGGTGGTAAAGGTTGAATTAGTCCCCTTTATACTTTGTAGAGAGAAAATTTTGAAACTAACAATAGACAATTATAAAACCTTCTATTTTCATAAGCACTTCCCTGACACAATGGTAAGTGTACTGTTTTAAGGAGGCTGAGGAGGCTTTAGCCCTCGAGTTCGAATTCAGGTTGTTCCTTTTTTTTTTAATAAATGCATTTAAAAAGCGATCACCCAGATACCCCGTTCTATCTATCAAAACCCTTTTTGAACTACTCCAGACAAGTAATATGATCGTAACGTATTGTGAAAGCTAAAAGCTTGAAGTTGCGATAAACAATAACAATTGGTCAAAATATTTGTAATTGCACAGACTTATTATTGTTGGTCTAGAGTCTATATGTATTGCAAATTTAATGACACCACTGATCCAGACTCATTGATACAACTACGCTTAATATAAGCTTTGTTTTTTTATTAATTTTTTAAAAATGTTTTTCTTAAAATTTGTCAGATTTTATTTCGTATTATCGGCAAGGGTTACCCCTTTCAGATAATCTTACGTTGATTATTGTGTACCTTTTCTTCGTTCTTTTCTTGGTCAAGAATACTCTGAATGCAGATTGTCTAATTAAAAGTGAGGGAACATAGTCACAACGTAGTCAGATGTATGATATATGAGGATGGTTGGATCTTAGAGTAGCAGCCGGGAGAGTGGGGAATTAGTCAGTAGCTAAGGAAACTATTTGTCGCCTTTCTTGAGATTTTCAGGAGGGGGGTGGAGGGAGTACGAGGGCGTTGGATTAAGATGGGTTGCGTGGAGACGCATGACGCAAGTGTCCAAATAAAGAGTGTAGGTGATAAGACGTGGTGTCGCTTTAGACACCTAACGGCGTATGGAAAGTTACGCCCCCATAAGACAAGGGTAAAAAAAAGTGTAAAGATCAGTATTGTAATGTGACCTCTGCATCGCTACCCAGAGCGCTTTTTTTTTTGGGGGGGGGGGAGCTGGATAGACAAATTAGATATTACACAGGTATCTGGTTGGTGCTAATCGATGTCTCCGGGTCGGGTCCGTGGTTTGAATCCTCTTCGGGGCTTAAATATGTTTCGCCAATATTTTCTTCTCCGGGTCGGGTCCGTGGTTTGAATCCTCTTCGGGGCTTAAATATGTTTCGCCAATATTTTCTTCCCCTTCTACACTCATTAACCTTGGTACCTTAATTGTACTATTATTAGATGTCACATGTCATGTATACTTTTGAGCCTTAGCTATAAAATGTTCTTATTCGTTGACCAGTAACATTTATAAAAAAAAAAAATTTTTTTTCAGTTTCTGCCAATTTCTTGACTTGTATTCCCCATTAGCTTGTTACATATACACAATATGTGACTTTATGACCTGGTGATCTCATTGTTTATGTTCCATTTTACAGCCCTATTTATTCATCTGTTCGAGTTTCTTGATGATATGTCGCGTTCGGTGGTCCCAAAAGATGACGCGTATACAATGTTTGTTTATTAAATATACGTGAACATAGAATATCTGAATGTTTATAGTAACAAACAGAGTATGTTCGCAAAACGAAATGCAAATGATAATGGCACAGATTTGTTTCTTTTGAAAACAAAGGCAAGTTTCGTATTGAAAATATATTCCTTGACTTCTTAGCCCTGACATTTCCATTTCATACTAAGATGTAATTTCAGACACAACTAATATCATAAATAGTTGTATTTGAATAGCACTGTAAGTAAACAAAGAGTTTAGATGAAGCTACAGTCTGTACACACATTAAGCAATGTGATCTATGATTTTATAAAAAATTTATTTTAAAAGCTAAAAAAATAAAATTATTTTAGGAATTCTTTAAAAACAAAATAATTAGCCTGCAGTGTAAATGCTGCTTATTACCTAAAATAGGTATTTGTTTCTACTGAATCCATATATTTTTGCCACAATTAGCACAACCATACGAATAGTTACAATGTTTCCTTAAAATGCGTGTGGACCCCAATTAACATTGAGACATAGAGCTGGCTATCCACCTTATTACAGAGTGAGACTGGCATATATCATCAAGTGAATGTCGTCAACAGAAATAATAGATGTCATCAACTGGTCACGTGTTTATTATTTAAGTTTGGGGGAAGCGGGGCATTAGGTCTAGTATACTGCAATTAAACCTGTGACAGCAGGATTCCAAATGATTTGTTGAAATGATATGTTAGGGCTTTTAAAAGCATATTATAAAACGTCATTTATTCTAGTACAGCCAGGAAAAGTTAATAGTTATCAATAAAATGTATCAATTTAATCTATGTTTATACAAATTTATTTTATAGTGCTTGTCACGTATGCCATTTTAAACTAACTTTATTTTACTGATTGTTATTATGCATTGAAAATAAAAATGGGAATAAAACCATCCTTATAAAGTTCGTCCCGAATTCGGAATGGCTAGATCTAATGGTCAAGTTAGGTTCGGTTTGGTTACATTTTTTTTAAATTAGGTAATAGAAAAACTAAGTAATACGGACGATACAATTTATTAGTTAAAACTTTGACACATGAAAATACAAAAGAAGATCCATTGATTTCATTATATAATAAAATTAACCATTAATTTTGTGTTTCAAACGCATTTTTTACATAAATTAGTTCCTGATATCTGTGACTACAGATTTCCTGGCGAACATTCTTTCACATTACACATTAACACATCTCTCTACTGAGTCTATTCCTAGGTCTAGGCCTAGGTCTAAAACTCTTATTGAACTCTAAGATGATAAAACTTCTTTTCGCAAAGATAGTTTTGTGCTTTAACACATAAACATACTAATTATTGTCCATTCATTTGATATTTTAATCAAATTAACATTCAAATTTGTTTTTCTAAAGCATTTTTAACACATTCGTTCGCTGTTCGCTAAAGCTGCGTAGCCGTGTTGAGATAGGCCTATATTCATTCATGAAAAAAGGTCACGCATGCACAACACAGAATGAACTCTATAAAAGCCAATTTTTAACTCTAGATTAGTGTAGATTTAGATCTATGTCTACCTCAATATCTACTTTATACTTTAACACATGAACATACAAAATTAAGTCTATTCATCTCAAATTTTAATCAAATATATGTAGGCCTACAAGCAAATGTTTTAATTTGAAAAAATGGATTTAAGCCTATTAGATATTTTGATTAGATAGCTTCATTCACACTATTTTTACATTGACACATTCGCTTTACTTATTACATTATTATTTCGTTTAATTGTCTACAAAACACTCTCAGGACTATATCGACAGTAATACGCAAATAAAGACCCGCGGGTCGCCGGTAACATATATCTAGTACATATTAAGAGAGAGAGAGAGATCCTTTAAAAACAATTCTCATCTAAAGGGGAAGAACTTCGTCCTTAAAACTATATATACCAACAACGTACAAGTTATTTCGATATCAAACACAATAATTAATTACAAATATCTAAATGACCAATTGAGCATTTTTAGAGGCCCCCGAAAGGGAAAAGACGCTATTAGTTTTCTGTGAAATGTATGTCCGTCTGTCCGTCCGTCCCGTTTAGATCTCGTAAACTAGAAAATCCGACATCACAATATTTTAGACCATTCAAAGTTCTGATGCAACGGCTACTTTTTTTGTTCTGAAAGCGAAAAATCTATTTTTTTTAAATCACTTATGCAAGCAATGCATTTTCTTGAAATATTCATTCGCTAAAACATATTTTTTTAGGATTGGAATAAGAAATTGAGCCTTTTTAAAACAATTACATGAATTATAAGACTTCAGTTAGTCTAGGACCGGAGTCGGCAACCTGCGGCTCTTTGGATGTGAAGCTGCGGCTGTTTAGTTCCATACAAAAATATTATTTATTGTATCGAAACATTTTTTTTAAATAGCTCTGAATCTTTAACGAAGATTAGGCACCTATTTTATCTCTCAGCCATTTGTACTCTCTTTTCACCACAACCCTTCCGCATTTCACACGTCGTCACTGTTGTCAGTCCGCCGGAAGCTCTCGAATGACGCCGTCGTCGGATGTTTCTATGCAGGTTTTAATTCGTTTTGACGCAAGACGAATCGGCAGTTTAACCACTTGCTTTGAATGTGACGTATGGTTTATTGTTTTAGAACCATGTAGTTTGTTGTTGTTGTAAATGAGTTAGAAGCGAATTATCTTCTCAAAGTTAGAAGCAATCTACAAGTAATGCTATTCTGGCAAGCTTTGCGGCATCACTAGAAATCGCACAAAAGGAAACCTATTTACGATTATGAATATGCCAAAAACTGCTTCCTACATGCATCTGAAGAACTGTTTCATGATTTCAAAAAACAAACCAGAAATATTGAAAAAAAAATCAAAGATTTGACACTATCCGCTGAAACAGTACAGGACAGTATAGCTAAAATGTCTTCAAATGTAACATATTTGCAGTGGGAAGATATTCAAGTTTTTTTCTGGGACTTAAAAACACGGCACAAGTTGCCCATTTTGTCAGGTATATGTCTTCCCAAGGTCTAAAAGAAGAACATTTAGGATTGCTACCGCTTTCGTGACAAACAAGAGGGGACGATAGGGCGAATGCCGTGCAAAAATACATTGAAGACAATAAGATCGATTGAAATAAAATCATGTAAATAGCAACTGACAGAATATGACAGGGAAAAAAAAGAGCAACAACGATTCGTCGGAGCAAAATAAACCAAGAAATTCTTACGTTTCACTGAATAATGCACCAAGAAATACTTTGTGCCCAAAACAATTCCAACCTAAATAGATGGTCATGAATTTGGTAATTAACACTGTTAACAACATTTTGTCAAAAGTACTCTACCACTTAAACGAAATGGAGACTCGGTATTCCGACCGCCTTCTTCCCAAAAAAGTGCTATGACTTTCCAAAGTAAGGTCTTGAAACGTTTAGCTTTGTGCTTGAATGAAATAAATATATTTCTAAATGAAAAAGACATTTATCACACCGAATTAGAGAACGACAAATAGTTGCACACATTTTACTTTATGATCGATAGAACAGAGAAATTAAATAAGCTGAATCTAAAACTGCAAGGAAAGGAAAACCCATCCTATGTTTTAGTAGAAGAATTGGTTTATTTTTTAGACAAATTTATTCTTTTTGCAGAAGATATTCATAGCGGTCAATTACTTCATTTTGAATGTCTAAAGCAGTATCGCGATAAAATCAGTGCAACTTTTGACACGAATTACTTCAGCACAGTTTTTTTTTAAATTAAGGAAACATTTCTTGACATATTTGAGCAGTTCGAAACCAACAAAACTATTCCAGCATTCCTAGTACACCATCTCAACAGTTGGAGGTCCGGAAATGTATGTACATAACGCAACAAAAGTGGACAACTTTAAGGAATGCCGCGAGTTGATTCGGCGCATGGAATAATAATAATAATAATAATAATAATAATCTTTATTGCCCGTAAGGAAATTAGTCTTACAATTTGTGCATTACACCAAACAAAACATTGTAACTGGAAAAAAACAAAATGTACATTTACACCAGACTCACTCATACTTTACATGTCAAATGTTTATATCAGATTGTTATTATTTAATGATTTGATTGCTAGGGAAACAAAAGAGTTTGTGTCTGCTTGTCTTTGCTATCGGTGTCTTGTATCTCTTTTGTGATGGTAAAATCACAAAACCCTGGCGCAAAAGGTGATTTTTTATATCTAGAATCTTTTTAGCTTTTTTATGGATGTTTGTCTCAAACAGCTGCCCAAATTGTTTTTGTTTTTTTTTGTTTTTTGCCAATGACTTTACCAGCAGATTGCTACAGTGAGTGGAAGAAGTTGGCATTTGGAGTGCTGACTATATATCGATCGACATATTCGTGCGAGCAAGCGTTCTCTTGCATGAATATAATTAAAAGTTATGTAAGAAGCCAACTAACAATTGAGCATTTGGAGTCGGGTTGGAAACAAAAAAAAACAACAACAAAATTTAAAACTTTCTAAAACCACGCAAAGCTAAGCATTGAATTTGTTTGCTTAATTGTTTGTTATTGAAGTTCAAGTGAATGTTGTAAATAAATGTTGAACTTCTTTAGTTGTTACCGAAATAAAAAATAATATCTAATAATAACATATATATAAATTATGTAATTTGTTGTGAGAAACATTACTGATATATTTTTTAAAATCATTGGTGAGAACTATTTATAGTTGGCAAGAAAAAACTTTGCGGCTCTTTAAAAACTTCGAAATTTTGTAAATTGTAAATTTTTGGCTCTTCCGACTCAAATGGTTGCCGACTCCTGCTCTAGGAGAGGCGCGGTAGCTGAGCAATAAAGCGCTTGGCTTCCGAACCGGGGTCCTGGTTCGAATCCTGGTGAAGACTGGGATTTTCAACTTCGGAATCCTTGGGCGCCTCTGAGTGCACCCAGCTCTAATGGGTACCTGACATTAGTTGGGGAAAAGTAAAGGCGGTTGGTCATTTTGCTGGCTACATGACACCCTCGTTAACCTTAGGCCACAAAAACAGATGAACTTTACATCATCTGCTCTATAGACCACAAAGTCTGATAAGGGAACTAGTTAGGCCAGGCTCACATCTAACTTTGCATTCACTTGCACCTATCCTTTGATCTGATGGACCGTTAGGGCACTTCACAAGATCTGTCAACCTTCTTTCTCCATTCTTATCTCTCATTTGTCTTTGATATAATTTAATTCGGAAGTTCTTTCTGAAAATATTGAAGCCTGCCTGGGTGGACCACTTCGGGGGCCGATTTTAAGTTTGTGTTTCCACACAAACTGTCTTTGTAACCTTGTTATTTATTGATTTATGTTTTGTTAGCTACAGTAAATAATTGTTTAAAGTATCAACTTTATCGGAGAATGCATGAGGGAGATATAGCGTTAACAATTATTTAAGGGAAATAAACCCCACAAATTTAGCCGTATCTGTTAATACTGAAGAATTAATTTCCCTTGTTGACTTTAAACTAAAAAAAATTACCAGTAATTAATTATCTAATTGGTTATGTTGTTTTTTTGTTCACGTCTCGCCAATGCCAATCAATGAATGTGCGAAGTTTCAACTTAATCCGAGAATGAGAAGTGGGACAAATAACATGCTTGAAATGTGTATCCGACAGACAGAGGAGTGCGAGACAGACAGAGGAGTGCGAGACAGACAGAGGAGTGCGAGTGAGTTGATATAAACTTTGTAAAAAAAAGAATCAAAGCAATAGGGTGTTTAAAAGAATGTACACATTCACAAATGAAACAAAAACATAAATCAAAATGCATTTTTAACCTAGGTTGAGCCAATATATGAATGTGGGTGTTTTGTCACGGAACCCATCAACACAAGAAAACATAAACTATAACAGATCCAATAAAGGGGAAGTGGAAGTATTAAAAATAATGACTCCTCCTGTTTAACCATTAGTAAAATTACCAAACTCCGACTTAAAAGTAAAGTGGAAATGACACATACAACACTGAACCATACCTTACAATATACAAAATTACAACCTATTAAAATACTTATAAAACACGGATAAAGACAAAGATAAAAGCACAATTCTTATTCCATATGGCAGGACAAATTTTTCTGTCCAAGTGCGATTAGAGAGTGCCTGAATCAGCCTAAAAACAAATAAGTTTAAGTCCTTAAAAGATATGCATTAGATTTACAAATACATACACATTAGACGTAATTGTGTTACAAATTATCATTTTCTTATCATATTACTGTCACATTACTATTTGACTCACTATACGTCTTGCACTGCTAATAAATTATATATATATATATATATATTAAGTTGCCACATATATATAATTTTGATTCATACAGAAATTAGTATTACCACTTAAGATATAGTAAAACTCTTTCCTAGTGGAAACAAACAAATGTTCTACTCATTGTTGGAATAGAATTACACAAATAAATGTGAACATATGACAAACTTTTTTAATACAAATTGAAATGAACAAAACTATTTGTTAATGGCGTTTGGCGCTTGTATATGTCGAGGGCCCATTATGTAATCTATGCATGTATGATCTTTCCAAATCAATTCAAAAGTCTATGTCGGAGAAATTACGAGGCTCAGGTTTAAAAAAATGGGGGTTTCAGAGAGCGAAAGCAGAGCCACCAGCACAACATGTAATGTAATTTATGTCCATAATGCAATCGTGCCTTTGGTTAACGCGTTTGAGGATCCTCAGATGCCTTCCAGTTGAGAACCATTGCAAGGTGATGAGGCATTAGTCGCCACATTCTCAGTTGTTGGAGACTAAAAAAACACTGTTAGCGAGACGTTGACTATGTCTCTTGATAGTGACGCCTCGTTTGACACTACTGGCTAGGCAGGCGTAATGGTCAACAACATTAAGAAAGTGGCTTTTTCACATTGACTTCTGGAGCTTGGTTAGTTACGTTTCTAGAGTTCTGAAGCCTATTACATGTTCTAAAACACTATAAAACATTACAATATAATATAACACACTGGACAGGTGCACTTTTATATATACAAATAAAATACAAAGGTATAAACATTTTGACATCAAACAAAACTTCCAAATGTTTATTGTAACGAGTAGAATATGTTCACTAAAACAAATGCAAATTATTAAAGTACTATTGTGTCTCATTTTTAAAGAAAGACAACTCTAACATTGGAAATCTTTTGATGGACGACCAGACTTTGGTGTTTTATTTCAGACTCTGATACATTTTCTATCACAACTAAAAATAGTAATTTACTTATTTATGTATTTTAATTTTTGTAAACCTAGGCGATTTGAAATTTAAAAGACATACGGTAGAGAAAATCTTCTTACATCTATTGTATATAATCAAGTTATCGGCGCTTAGTCAGGCTAAAAAATAGTTTTAAATTTCTTAAAAAAAATTAAGCGCTGATCTAAATTAGATATATCGCAATTTCAAAATAGCAAAGCATATTATTTGCTAAAACTCATGCAATTTTTACACGACTCGAAAGTTAAAACGATTTAGTTAATACCATGTTCCCTAAAATGTTGGTAGACATTTGTGTCGTATAATTAGACATTTATCTACCATGTCATTGTTTTGTTAAGCTCTGGACACTAAACTTAATAAACAACACCAACGCTCTAGTACCAGATTCATGAGTGAATTTATTTACACACTCTGTAAACACACATGACACATAACATTCCAACATTCACTCCCTTAGTTAAGGGGAATCATTCAAGCTACTCATATAAACAATGTCAACAATTTACCTACAAAGATTTCATCTACTGTTTGTCGTCAAGAGAAACAATTGCTGTTATCAAATGGTTGGGTATTAATTTTTGTATGTATGTATGTATGTGTGTGGGGGGTGGATAAACTAGATCAAGTGTACTGTCATTTTATTGTGTCTGTTATATTAGTAATTATATGCCCATCGAGACTACAAAACATTAGTCATTCAACTAGCGACATTATAACATTGTGTGTTCCTACTCTTATCATATTTTTTTGTACTGATAAGATTCTATTTTAATTAAACAAATTAAATTGCCAATGAGTTGCATATAAAATATCCCAGTGTTGAAAGTATACCAGTGTTAAATTCCACAATGACAGACTTTTTAACTTATCCTGAAGCTTCATAAGAACAAATGATCTTTATGAGCCCCTAACCCCTTCTCAGTACTTCTTTGGAGGCCGGAGATCGAGTATCCGTGGGAGTCATTCATGATACTACATTGTACCATGGAGGCTTGGTGGGTGAGTGGTAAGTCACTAAGCTTCCTAACCGAGGGATACCAGGTACGAATCTCTGTGAAGACTGGTATTTCGAGGTTTTTTAGTACGCCCCTGAGGTCACCTAAGTTTAATGGGTACTTAGTAAGGGTAAGTAATGGCTGTTGGTGGTTGTGCTGGCTATATGACAGCCTCATTTACCGTTAGCCATCTGTTGTATTAATAATCCCATGGTCTGAAAGGGGGACTTAACTTCGCTACAGTGTACCAAAAGTCCCTTAGAGAATACACAGAGTAGTTCCCCTTGCGCCACGTAGCAGTCTTGGAGTTGTGAGTTTAGGAGAGACTAAGACAAAAGTAGCTACACAAAAAAAAAAAGAAAATAAAAAAATTAATTAAAACAAAGCTCAAGGGAGAGCAACTTTCCTTCCTTCCTTTCTGTCGTTATTATCTCCCTTTTCTATATAAAACAAAATTAATTTATTCCCATTAATTTAAAAATGTTTTTTTTTTTATTCATGCGTTGTCATCGACTACGAATACTAGTGCACAATAGACAGACACCCAGACAAGGAAAAAGAGTGATTTTACATAAGCTTTGTAAAAAAAATAAAGAAGTTGAATGGTATAATTGGTCTTTCCGTCTCCTGCAGCAATGTAAAGTTGTTGTTGTTTTATTTTATACTTCATACTTCATATCATATTTAATTACTTAGACTTCGATCTTCCAAAGACGTTCGGAGAACTTGGAAAGGGGGGGGGGGGGAGAATCCACAGAAATCTGTTTTCTTTCTCTATTTTCGATGTTTGCCGTTTTTGTAACAATTTACAATTGAGGTTTTAACTGCTGGAGTAGCTAACCCCAACGACCTATACTCCTTCTTTCTCAGTCCTATACTCTTTCTTTCTCAGTCCTGTACTCCTTCTTCCTCAGTCCTATACTCCTTCTTTCTCAGTCCTATACTCCTTCTTTCTCAGTCCTATACTTCTTCTTTCTCAGTCCTATACTCCTTCTTTCTCAGTCCTATACTCCTTCTTTCTCAGTCCTGTACTCCTTCTTTCTCAGTCCTATACTCCTTCTTTCTCAGTCCTGTACTCCTTCTTTCTCAGTCCTATACTCCTTCTTTCTCAGTCCTGTACTCCTTCTTTCTCAGTCCAGGTCAGGGATCGGCATTTACAGAATTATGCTTGATATAAAGTAATATTAACTATTTTGTGTTTTTTTTTAAGGAGTAAACTGAAAATAACAACAGAGCTTGTTCGCTACACAGAATCCAGTTTGGAAATAACAGACATATACATTGTTGCTACAATCGTAGAATACATTTATTAGAGACGTAACAACATTCCACATCACTTACGTGAGAGCAGTGTTTCCAAACAATGTTCCGCTGAACCCTTTTGTTCCGCCAAGTCTGTCTAGGTATTCCACGAACTGTTGGAATAACTAACCACTAGGCCACCACGTGTATACATCTGTCTAAAAAATAAACAAAGTGTTCCGTTAAATACTCTGAATGTGTGAAGTGTTCTTTAAAAGAAAAAGTTTGGGAAACACTGCGCTATGGAATCAATGATATTAAAATGTTACACATTTTGGACTAAACACCAAAGAATACATTCCAAAATTGGAGATTTTCATTCCTAGAGGAAAACCAATAAATAACAAGTTTTTTGGTGTATCCGGCGTACAAATAAAGACAGTGTAGATACGCTTTGTATTTACTAAGTTACATGTCGAGTACTAACACTGAATCATGGGAGTTTTTCTTTAACCCTTTGATTTAATTTGCAAGTGTGAAGATCAATTTATCGTCAATCCTTGCATTGAATCGAATCGTTCACAACTTGACATATAGTGTATGTTTATTACGTAATGTCATGTTATGCAACTTTTACATAAGATGAATGACTCAGATAAAGAGACTAGCTCAGTGCTACCAGCCAAACTTTATTTCATTGACCCTTTCTTCAGAGACTTTGTGTCGGTGTGCGTCTCTTTGATTTTCTCTGAGCTCATCGGGCTGTTTGGAATCGTCTCCAATATCATCATCATGATCAACTTTAAGAGGCAAGGATTTCAGGACGATGTCAACGTGACCCTGTTCTCTCTGGCCATCTGTGACGCCGGGGCGCTGCTTGCTCATCAGTTTTCCAACGTTCTGTCCAGACCTTGGATCGGTGAGTACGACCTGTTCATGTCGAAAATGAATCTATTCATCAACATTTTTTACATCAATGGTTACTTTGTGCGCGTCGGCGGTTTACTGACAGCCTTCATGAACTGCAAGAGGTGTGCCAGTGTGGTGTGGCCTTTGAAGGTCAAGAGTGCTCTGACGGGAGAAACTGTAGTAGCAGCTAATGTGATCATCGCAGGAGTCTCTATACTGTACTTAGTTTCGCCATTTTACGTAGTCAAATTCGACTTGATGTTCATACCGAGTCTGAATAGATCCATTTTAGCAGAATATTATATCAGTAGCAGGCATGAAGTCATGGCTATATATTATTTCATTGCCGATCAGTTTGTTCCATACAGGACCATGCTGGTATTGATTTTATGCACCATTACTATCATGACAAAACTGAGGTCAAAACTCAGGTGGAGACAATCAGCTTCAAGTGCAGGGGAGTACAACTCTCGCAACATCACTCCCGAAGAACGCAAAGTTATTAAAATGTTGGTTACAATTTCTGTCATTTTCATAGTCTGTCTCCTTCCGCAATCAACCTTGAACGTAGCAATGGGCGTGGTTCCTGGTCTTAAAGGGGACGGAATTTACATAAGTATTTTCAAGGTTTGCTACTCATTTACTTCCCTTTTAGAAACTATTAACTGTAGTGTGAATATTTTAGTTTATTATAACATAAGTACCAGATATCGACAAGTGTCTTGGGAGATGTTTAATCCTTTAAAATGTTTTAGTATAATTAAAGCTAAATAATTTAATCTATCTCTCTTCTTCTTTCTCTGTCTCTGTCTCTTTCTCTCTCTTTCTCTTTCTCTCCCTGTAGTTCTCTCTCTCTCTTTCTCAATTTATATAATAATACAGCCAAATCTGATAGTGGTAAAGTAGAGTTATTCTAATGCACCAATAGTGGCTAGTTAACCGTTATAGAATCGTTGTTGTTTTTTATAGTGTTGCCCACATTTCTGGTGTTTTGTTGTTGTTTTGTTTGATAATCTGATAAAAAGATTAGCAAGAAATTTTAATCGTATAGAATATTCTGCTATGATTTACATGTAGATTCTAGAGGACAGTCGTATCCCGAAATTCATCAATTTGCGACTGGCTTAAGAAAAACTGGTCGTCCCCACCTCTGTTATATGGATGTAATCAAACGTGACCTCAAAGAATTGAACATTAATGCTGACTAATGGGAAGACATAGCCCTAGACCGCACTATGGAGAGAGAAGGTGTTTAAGAAAGGTATAGGCAGCGAAAAAGCATGTTCCTCAGCTATGTAAGAAATACGAAAAATGGCTAGCTCCTCTACCACCAAAGCGAATGTCACCTTAACCTGTGATACATTTGGACGAGGAATGTCTCTCGACAACAGGCCTGCACAGTGACATGAAACAATGTTTCTACGCCTGAAGGAGGCCAACAAAAAAAAACAAAACATCTAGATCTAGATCAACATGAGGATGTCGAGCAAGAACAGGCCTTCAAAACGAAGACAGCACTTCAGTGACAGCTTCAAGTTCATACATAATGAAATTGTGTAATACCATTTGTACGTTCCTGTTATTTGCCTTAGCTGACACAGAAGAGCGCAACTGGTTGCATGCGGCCTCAGAACGAGACAGTTGGAGGTCACTCACAAAAGGCCGCTGGATACACATTTGAAACCAAAAGAAAATCCGCTTCCGAGGACAGACGCAGACGGCGAAAAGAAAATCTTAATCGACCACCGCGGACAATGGTTATGCTTGCCCTGGATGTGGCAAAGTATATAGGTTGCAGTTGGGCCTGCGCAGCCACTGGAAATGCTGCATTCCTCATTGATCTTCGGACTCGAAGACAAGCCTTATTATTAAAATACAAGTTGATAACAAACATTACTTTGCTGTTTCAGTCTTACCACTTTCTATGGTGTGTGCTTCACTAGTAGTAATGTTTTCTTATTGTACAGTAATAAACAGAAATATGAAACGTGAAATGTCTTTAGTTGTTCAATGTAATTATTTAAAAGTATTGAGTGATCTCATGTATAACAATCCGACCCGCTTTGATGTTTTAAATGAATTGATATGTAAATGTGTTAATGAATTGTTGTGCTGGTGTGTTACTAGTGTACTAATGTGCCAATGTGTTTATCTCCACCAATATAAAATGAAAACACGTAGAAGTGTTGCCGATATTATTGTAAAGAGTTGTCTAACTGACGACATGATAACACAGGATACGGTTATTAATAGTGATGGGCAAAAGTTAACTAAAAAATTGCTAATTTTTAGTTTAAGTAAAAAAAAATAGTTAATGCCAAAGTTTAATTTTTTTTTTTAAGTATAGTTTAAATCCTAGTTTAATTTTTTTTAGTTACAAACTAAAACGTTTAATTACAAATTTTACAAACTTTTTCATCATATGTGTTTATCAATAAATTTATTATTTTTTATGCTAATATACATAGATTTAGATTAGATCTATTTTTTCTAGTCAGATCTATATCTAGATCTACCTCTAGATATAGTCTATAATGACTAGATATATTATATTGGCCTAAAAAAATAAATCTAGACTAGATTCTAGATTATACATTATTATCTACTAGAATATGTAAAGAATATAATTAACGTATTAAGTATTTTTAACTAGATCTAGATTCTAGTTAATAGTTATAATCATAATAATCTCTAAGAGATTCTAGTAGATCTAGATCTAGTTACTAGATTTAACTAGATATATCAGTAGGCCTATATGTACCAAATTTACTATTGCTATCTCTACTATCTAGATTTTTATTTGATTTTAGATGTAGTAACTAGACTAATATTTCTTAGATTTAAATGTTAATATAAATTTGAACCAGGTCTAGATCTAATTCTAGATTCAGATTACATTTTTGATCATTTTGTTAGTACTGTAGAAGATACATATTAGATCTAGAATCTAGAGTTAGTAAGAGAGTCAACATGCTGGTTTTATCATTACCTCTAAAGTTGAATTAGAACTTGGACATAGACAATTACTTCAAATTTCTATCATAGTATCATTCTTGTGATTCTATCAAGATCTAGATCTATAGTATTCTATTCTATAGAGTATATAGACTAGCTATTCTGCACATTATTAGACTTAGAATCTAGTCTAAATTTAAAATTCTAAATTTAAATCAATTTAATAGATTTTATATATAAATCTATGATCTAAAAAAAAACTTTTAAAATATCTTATTAAATATCTTATCTATATTCTAGATTAAATGTATACACAGATTTTATACATTTTAAAATCATTTCAGTATAGTCTCATGTGGGTAATTTTAGAATAGTATGCTCATGACGATAAGCTTAATTTTTAGTTCTGCAGCTTTGGTATCAATTTAATGTAATGAATTTATCTTATGTATGTTTGCTATTGAGACTTTTTTTAAAAACAAATTGTATGTTTGCCATTGACAGGTTTCTGTATAGACCTAATTGGAAATTGAGATCAGCCTACGCCTTGCCATTGCCAATTTTATTATCTGATTGAAAATATTGCCATCCATAGCCAAGTAAGAAAATTACATACATATTTAATTTATTAATAATTCATATTTTTTTAGAAATTTCTAAGATCTACATCTTTTATTGGATTTAAGAACAATTTTATCAATGCATGGGTTTGCAATAAAAATGATTTTTAATAATTACATAAATAAGTTTTACTTATTAATTAATTTAATGTATTTATGCATTCTAGTAGTAGTTTTAGGCAGTAATGAACAGTTTGCTGGTTAGTACCTGCTTCATTAATGTGAAACTAAAAGAAAACAAATGTGATTGCAAAAATTTTACTGCTAAATGCAAATTTTGTGTTAACAAAACAGTTAGTGGAAATATATTGTCCTCAACAAACTTTCTTAACCAGATAAATGTTATTATTATAATTAATAAATTACCTATATTGTTTTTAATACATTATTTCATTATTCATATCATTTATACTTTTTTTTATTTGCTAGTCTTTTCTGTACCAGAAGCAATAAATCACCAATCAAATATTTTACTTTTTTTTTAGGAACATCACCCACAATGGTTTAAGTTGTATTAGGCTACTAAAGCCACATCTGCACATCCTAGAGTATCCAGAAAAAGATGTCTTGATAACACCTCAGAAAATGGAAATCCATCAGAAAAAAACTGCCAAAAAGCAAGCATTAGATCAGTCTGTAATACAGCTAGGTCTCCAAAAAATTATGCAAACAACCATTTTGACACAGTCTACATTCGAAGAAGGATTAATAAAGATGCTGGTGGAGGATATGGAGCCAATAGCTGCACTTGAGCGTAGCGGATTTAGGGAAATTTTGTTCCAGATTTTTGCCAAAATATTCCTTACCAAGCCGTAGAAAAGCTTCTTGGCAATTACAGGAGCTGTATTATGTAGAGAAAATCAATCTAATGGCATCGCTTGAGGAAGTCAGATGGGTTTCAGCAACAACTGATATTTGGAGTTTTCATAAAAGGCCATTCATAGGAGTTACATTGCATTATGTTGATCCAGTAACACTCAAGATGGTGTCTTCAGCTTTGGCATGCAGGAGATTTAAAGGGAAACACACGGGAATTGAAATTGACCAAAAGCTAGTCTCTATACTTAAAGAATTTAATATCCTTTCTAAGGTGCTAAATGTTGTTACGGATAATGCTAGTAACTTTGTAAAGGCTTCAACTTGTATCATTTACGAGTGCCAGATGACACCTCAAATAGCACCAGCATTGATGGAGTCTTGGAAATTAATGATTCCAAATCTGAAGGGGACTTAGATACGATAAACATTTCTGACAGTCTTGATACCATCAACCTTACAGAAGATGATGAGACAGAAGATTCGGATGGATTATTCTTGCCACCACATAAACAGTGTGGAAATCATTCCCTTAACTAGTTGCCAGCATCGATGCTGCCAAGGCAAGAGAAGACAAATTATAACGAAGAATGTATGATTGAGCTATGGCAAAAGTCCAAGCCCTGTGGAATGCTGTGAGCCGAACCCCTAAGCAGAATGATATGGTTGATGAGATTGCTGGCAAAACTTTCATTCAGCCAATATGCACACATTGGTGTAGTGAGTATTATGCTGCGGAGAGTCATTGGTGATTGGTTTGGAGAAAGTTATCAGTTGTCAAATAGCCCTTGATCAAGCCAAAATAACATAGCTGAGATGAAATTTTTGAATAGCTATTTGATTTCCATGAAACCTGTTGTAATTTACAGTAATGGCCATGAAGCTTCTTGAGGGAGATAGTGATTGTTACATAGGGGTCTTTATACCAACCATCATGGGAGTTCAATGAAAAATAAACAACAACACTGATCCCTTAATGAAACCACTAGTTACTGCCCTGCAGAATGGTTTGATTGAAAGATTTGGTCATTTAATGGAAAGCTGTGAATACAGAATTGCAACGCTGCATCCAAAATTCAAATTGGCCTTTCTCCCTAGTGAAGAGAAGTCACAAATAAAAGAAATCCTTGTATCCTATGTTAAAAATGTGCAGAAAACATTTAGCAGAGATCTTGGAAGTGGAAATCAGCTATCAACTTCACAAACAAATCATGATCGATAATGCAACCAGGATGACCTGTACAGTTACTTGAGTCACACAGAGGCAGATTCAACATTTACAGATGAGGTATTTTTTAATACAATAACATAAAAATATCCCAGTTATATATTAAAAACTTCGATTGAACATTTATAACACTGTACATGATACTTGCCATGATAACTGTTTCAAATATATTTATTGGTTTATGTGTATTGCAGGTGGAAGGTTACATAGCAGGCAAGTCAGATTCAGTCAGCAGCCTTTTAGCTTTTCCAACAGTTGCTGAGGCTTTCAAAAAAAGCAACTCAACATTGCCCAGTTCTGCTGCTGTAGAGAGAATGTTTAGTGCGGCCTCACTAACCACAGATGCAGAGTGGCTGATGAAATGCTTGACCAATTGCTACTTTTACGCTGTAGATACAAATCCAATAAAGACATTGCATACAATGACATTTAAATCTTTTTCATGGCATAGAATTATATGTCTAATTGTCTTGATGAAGTTTTGCACAAATAAATGTTTATTACATTTTGCTAAAGACATTGGTTGTGCTTTATATTTTTCATGTTTCACCCTTAAAAAAAAACACAATAAAAATCCAGAATAGTTTGTAAAAGTTTAACTACGATTTATTAGTTTAGTTTAACTTTTTTTTTTTTTTCAATTTGTGATAAATTAAAAGTTTAATTACTTTTTTTTAGTTCAAACTTAGTTTTAGTTTAACTAAAAAAAATTAGTTTAGTTTCCATCACTAGATAATAATATTAATGTTGTATTTACTACATATGTATTTAATGAACAGAGAGACAAGTTGATATATTCAATATGAGGCTAGCTAAACGTATGTTATTGAAAGATTGTCTAGCAGCAGGGATGGGCAACCTTTTTCTTTTCAGGGCCGCCTAACAAAATTTAGGAATGGAGGGCCGCAAATAATAATTTTATTTATTTGTAGCAGAATCTTGTCTAGTTTTTTTAAGGACTATTCGAGCGGCGTTGTTCTGTATACGTTGCAACGTGGCTCTTTTGTCATCAGGTATACCTGCTAGCACGGCGTTGTTCTGTATATTTACATTTTTATTGTATCAAACATTTAGATTTTTTTTTTACACTTCCAATTGATAAATTACAAAAAAGTTCTGAAACATTTTTTAAAACTAAATGATCGTCTTTTGCTACACAAGTCATGTACTGTTGTACTTCCTAGGAAGTATTTCACTGTTGACTCTCGTATTTGTTTCAGAACTGTGGAACTAGCTTATTAGTTGTTATCCTTGTGGCTGCTGTCAAATTTCAGTCAGTCAGCATCAACCTGTTCTTACACTTGCTTATTTTCAAACAAAAAAAAAATGCTTCATCACAGATATATTTGCACCCAAATAATGTGCAAGTTTAGCAGCCAAGTTTTTCTAGGTGTCTCAGGGAAGAACTTGAACTTTTTTTCAGGTCATGATTTGCTTGGAGTTATTACCTCTGAAGTTGAATTAGATTCTGCACTGAATGGTTAACTGAGTAGTATTAAAAACTGTTTCCTAGTTCTTTATGTCTTAAATTTTGCTTTTAAATTCCATAATAAGAAATCCAAATAAGTCGTGCACTTTTGAACCATTTAACTAGAAACAGCTTCAGATTTCAGGAAAGGAAAATGACAAAACCTGTTATCACTTGCTTGCCTGGAGAAATGGAAACGATTTGTTTGAAAATATTTCACATGCACGTGTATTTCATGTCGAAACTGACCATCGCAATTATGTCGTTGGCAAATTGTCTTCCATATTTGCAATACTAGTAACAAAGTCACAGTCTATATCGTTGGAGGAACATAGCAATGACTTTCATCATATTCTTCTCAATACCTTGTCCATGCTAAATCAGCGGATACATCTGTGGTACTAATCAACGGAATGTTTTGTTTTAAAACCGTCAAGCAGGCTGATTCTCGGAACTGCTTGTGGTATGACCCCTAGCACAGATAAGTTGGATAACTGGGATAATTGGGCCAATAACATTTTTGATATTCAATGCATCTTGGTACAAACTTTCCCGTGTGGTGGTAAGAGTATATGGTTGGGATATTGTTCTTTAATTTTATTAACAAACATCAAACCTTTTGTTTTTTCTTAGTAAAATCACGGGCTCCGTCAGTTGATCAACTCGCCATCACCTTCAACACAATTCTTCGTCTTTGATTGAATATTTCGACTTAATTATCTAAAATAAAATATTATTTTCTATTCATTAAAAATTGTTTTCTCATTATTATTTTACTCTCCATAAGTCGGACACTTATAGATTAAATATCTGATTCATATTCAAACCTAAATTAATATAATATTAGTGCTTAAAAAGACAAAGTCATTAATCTTAGAAATAGGTAACGCTAATGGAAAAAAATATTCTTCTCAATAAAAAAATATTTTTTTTAATACATTTTCAATAGAATTGCACAAATAAATTTAAACATATCAAACTTTAGTAATACAAATTTAAATGAGCATAGTATTTGTTGATGGCGGTTAGAGTCAAAAAGGTAACTCGCGAGTACGGTAGCACTTAAACAACTTCGGGGCCATGAAAGTATATCATAGCATTACCTAAATCTTCGCAGTTATATCTTTATACAAGGAGTCATAGCAAGTTTAAAATATGTCGTGAAATTTTCAAGAAAAATAAAGTAAATCAGTATTTGGTGTTCCTAGAACATGTTGAAGAACAAAACAAAAGTTATAAAGCACTTCCAAATGTTAGTAAACACATCAGTTGGTTTAAAAAAGACAATATCTTTTAAAACGTTTCATATGTAAAGACAAAAAAAAGACACTATATGTTATAAATATATCACTGCAATGCTGTTCAGCATTTCAGTTTTTCCAATAATGTCGTAAAGATTTCAATGTTTTAAACTAAACTATAATGTTACATACAGCTTGTAAGAAAAGATTACAATGTGTTATAAAAACATTACCGTATAATATAAAACACTGGATAAGTTTCCGTATATAATATACACATTGATAATACACAAGCATAACTTATTAGATGTGAACCAACATTTCCAAATGTTTATTGCAACGAACAGAATGTGGTCATTAAAACCAATGCAAATGATCAAAGTACAATTGTGTCTCATTTTGAAAGTAAGACAACTCTAACATTCAAAAATTGTTCTCGGACGACTCAACTTGAACGTTTTAGTTGTAGACCGGGAGATAGGTTTCTGTCACAAGTGATCAAAATAATTTAACTTCATTTTGTTTTGCTCTTCTTACAAACATTTTGTAAGCCCCAGGCGATTTCAAAACATCAGACGTTAGCTGGAGCAAAATTGTTTGCATGGATTGAGCATAATCAAGTTATCTAGGCTTGCAAAGGGCGCAAGATTTAAAGAAATTCATACACAAGCAGACGATGTAAACTGTCATTAAAGTGCAACCGATAAGTGGCTATAGTTTCTTCAGAATAGCAAAGCATATTATATGCCGAAATCCACTACAGATTGCCACAACAGATTGCATTTGCTGCTTGTTTTTAACGTACATAATTGCTGTTTGATAACATTATAAAACGTGTGTGTGTGTGTGTGTTGCGTAGGTTAGTCTAGTCTACTTTTATTTAAGTACGCCTGTTACATTTGTAATAATATATTTATGTCTAGAGTACGAAACATTAGTCATTCTACTAGTGCGAAAAATGTCAATAATAAGTTAGTATGTAATATATTAAATGAAACTCTTTTATTACTAAAAAATATCAGGTCGTCATTGATACAGTTGCAATATAAAGTAATGTTGAAAAGTATTTCAGTATTGAAGGTCCATAATAAAAGATCCTTTATCATCTACTAGAAGCTTATTACAGAACAACTGATTTGGCTTTCTGAGCACCCAGCCACTTCTCAGGTCGTCGCAGGACGCGAGGTCCGAGATGGAGAATCGTAGGAATGGTTCAAACAAGCTCCAACGTGTCCTAAAATCTCACTAAATAATAACTGGACCAGAAAAGGTTCCTTAACCTCGACCTAGCAGTTGTGGAGTCCATATTATTTTGGTCATGTAACTATGCATTGTTTCCGCGAACGATAACTTGAAGAAATCCAGAACGTAAAGTGACCTTTTTTATTTTAAGTTTTGCCAGTGACATATTTATGTACAATTTAGTGCGTGAGCAATTTTCTTTAAAATTAACTTTGAAAACATTTTTTTTACAGACTTGAAATGTAATGAGGAGAACGAGAAGAAAATAAATGTCATTTTTCCCTAAAGGAAAGTAATTCTTACTATTTGTATCGACACTAAACTACTTTGGTTGTACTGCCCAAGTCTTGCGGTGGTTTTTAAAGAGTTTTTAGAACAAATATTATTTTTTAGGTTTCTATCTCTTGCATTAGTGCCAATTTTATCTACAACTTTAATGCTTGATATCTCAATTATTGTTTAAAGATTTTGATTTTTAAAAAAATGGAGTAAACTGACTGTTTAAAGCAGAGCTGGTTTGGTACACAACAGAATCAGGTTGAAAACACAAATATATAATAATATGTAAATAAATTCAACTTTAAACACAATTTGCATACAATGGTGATGTACAAAACAAATGTAGTAGTATAATAAACATACAATGAATGATACAGTGAACGCAACTGGTGCAGTGACGCCAGCCAAACTTTATTTCATTGACCCTTTCTTCAGAGACTTTGTGTCGGTGTGCATCACTTTGATTTCCTCTGAGCTCATCGGACTGTTTGGAATTGTCGCCAATATCATCAACATGATCAACTTTAAGAGGCAAGGATTTCAGGACGGTGTCAACGTAACCCTGTTCTCTCTGGCCATCTGTGACGCCGGGACGCTGCTTGCTCATCAGTTTTCCAACGTTCTGTTCAGCCCTTGGATCGGTGAGTAGGATATGTTCATGTCGAAAATGAATCTATTTATCAACATTTTTTACTTCAATGGTTACTTTGTGCGCGTCGGCGGGCTGCTGACAGCCTTCATGAACTGCGAGAGATGCGCCAGTGTGGTGTGGC
Organism: Biomphalaria pfeifferi; assembly: GCA_030265305.1. Taxonomy (NCBI): domain Eukaryota; kingdom Metazoa; phylum Mollusca; class Gastropoda; family Planorbidae; genus Biomphalaria; species Biomphalaria pfeifferi. The sequence goes on along the minus strand of JASAOG010000003.1, from coordinate 188,051 downwards.
CATTAAAAGTCAAGGGCGTTCTCACATCAGAAACTGCAGTACTAGCCAATGTGATCATCGCAGGAGTCTCTATACTGTATTTAGTTCCGCCATTTTACGTAGTCGAATTCGATTGGATGTTCATACCAAGTCTGAATCGATCCATTTTAGCAGAATATTATATCAATAGCAGACATGAAGTCATGACTGTATATTATTTCATTGCCGATCAGTTTGTTCCATACGGAACCATGCTGGTATTGATTTTATGCACCATTACCATCGTGACGAAACTGAGGTCTAAACTGAGGTGGAGACAATCAGCTTCAAGTGCAGGGGGATACAACTCTCGCAACATCACTCCCAAGGAACGCAAAGTTATTAAAATGTTGGTTACAATTTCTGTAATCTTCATAGTCTGTCTCCTTCCGCAATCAACCTTGAACATAGCAATGGGCGTTGTTCCTGGTCTTAAAGGGGACGGAATTTACATGAATATCTATAAGGTGTGCTACTCATTTACTTCCCTTTTAGAAACTATTAACTGTAGTGTGAGCATTATAGTTTATTATAACATGAGTACTAGATATCGACAAGTCTTTTGCGAGATGTTTGAGCCTTTTAAAAAGTTTTAATATGGTGAAAGCTAAATAATTGGAATAGAGTAATCTCCCCCTCTCTTTCTAGATAGAGAAAGAGCGAAAATAAGCTGTCATATCTTATAGCCCTAAAAGAACGAAACCTGGCAGAGTTGGCTCATCTAGAATCTACTTGCTTAGTGTCACTGTACTCTTGTTGTTAAAAGTGATTATTCGTCGTGCTAATGATGTAGATCTTTTCTTGAGATGTCAGATGTTGCAAGAAGTTACTGTGACGTTCCGGGGATTCAGTAGATGTATCTCTAGATCTTAATGCTATCTGAGAGGTTCAATAAACGAAGATCCTTTTAATTCAAATACAGAACTTTAATTCGATAACTGGGAATCACTGTATGTACAGAATATACAAATTATACTTTTTCAAATAAATATCTTCTTACAAAGCTCAATAATAAAATATATTCAGATTAATACTATATCTAATATAATACAAGACTTGTTACTGCAAGTTACAACTCAAAAACTAAAATACGTCTTATCTCTATGAAAATTTCTTCACGACTGAACATTCTAGATCCCGCGTTTCCTTAGCCTCTTCTTAGACGCTTGCCTTTAACCAATCAAATTATTTCCTGTCACATGTGACGCTATTGATGGACGCGCGTCAGATTACGTCATGGGAAATTTTGACACTTGACACTTGTGGTACTGGGCATAAATATGTCAAGTTTTTTCAAATAGACTTTGGTTTATTTAAATTCATACGTGACACTTAGGCATAACAGATTCTGTTCCGATATCGTCTAGTGAATCTTCTGATACGAAGTTGAGCAAGAAATGATCATCTTATTTAACATTGTGATATGATTTACGTGTAAACTGGAGCTAGTTTGCTTTTACTATGTAGATATAATCATTAAAAAAATGAATAAAAAAAACAATCAATACTGTAACTGTAACTGAGTATGGTTGGCTTTAATTGTGACAATTAAATTACATAGTCTTCTACTTTTTAGTAATATTGATTATATGTTAATTGTATATAAATATTTGATAGATGATAAAAAGCAATATGCTGTTTCAATCTTCACTTTATATGGAGTGTAACTCAATTTTACAACGCAACGTCAATTTGCTTTAGTAAACAGGAATATGTAAAGTGTAATGTGTTCTGTATTGTGTGTATTGCAATAAGTATTGAGCAATGCAAAGTCTGATATAATTTGTTGATGCGTTAATGACTTGAAAGTTGATGTGTTAATGTGTTGGTGTGTTATTATTGTGTTGGTGTGTTAATGTGTAGATGTATTTATATGTTAATGAATTGATGTGTTAATTTAATGATGTGTTGATGTGTCATTGTGTTTATGTGTTTATTTGTTAACGTGTTAATGAATAGTTTGTTGATGTGATATTGTGTTAATGAATTGACATTCTAATAATGTGTTAATTTATTGACGCATTAATTTGTTGATGCATGAACTAATATATACTGCATTATCCTTGAAATACTTGTAATGAATGTCCCAATAACATATTTTTCATGGCCATCTTCTCATTATGTTGACCTTCAACTATGTATGGCTACTTTTTGTCTAAAAAGGCAATGGATGCGCCCAGATTAATCACTGGTTTTGGTTTAGTCTTGAGACGGGGCAGAATCTGGTGTGGCTAATCAAGCCAATTCTAGAGCGGCAGACTTTGCCACAATTCATGCATGTGTATGCATCTGATTCAGTCAACATTGTTAACCATGGCCTAGATTCATAAAATACTATAGCTGTAATAGAGTCGGACAACTTTTTTTTTTGAGGGTCTTAAGTTTGTTTTAGGGCTACAATACATACACTACGGTCTAAGTTGGCACCCAAGAAACATTCCTGCCAAGTTTTATCAAGATTGGTCAAGCGGTTTTGATGTCTATAACATACATACACCTCACATTCTACTTTATAGTTTATATATCTTATATTATAAAGTAGAATGTGAGGCGTATGTATGTATGTTTCTTATAGACATCAAAACCGTTGCGTATTTACACGACATCACAAGTTCATAAAACATCATCTTTCTTAGGCACAGTCTTTTCACTTCGGCTCTCAACTTGGGCGGAAATCGCTCTCCTCTCTTCTCTTCCTAATGTTGACATCCTTTTTAGTCTAGTTTATCACAGTGCGCACCTTCTAGCTTAGATGGCGGTGCACATGTAGGAGTTATAACATTGCCCCCTTCTTAGAGCTTTTCGTCCCGAAAAGAAACAGTGCAGTGGAGCTTTGACAGTTCAGGTGGAGGTCGATCGGTGGGAACCACAGACGTTAGGGTGTCTGTTGCCCACAAAGCCATCTGCACAGTTTCCCGTGGTCGTCGCTTCCTCTTCTTCCAGTTAGCCAATCAACGCTTGAGGCGATATTGTGGTCGCTGCTTCGGCCTCATGACGATAGTCGCTGATGCCAGCCAGCTGACACATGGAAAGTTAGTGAAGGTCAGGGTTGCCAGTCACGTAACATAAATGGATGTTGTGGCGATCACCGTAGATTCCAGGGTTGTTGTTCTAAGACGCTGAGTCAGCGGACCTTTTCCATGGACGTGTCGTGACACAGTTGTAGGCCCACAGCTAGCCATGGTTTCAAGCACATAGTCTTTCTCAGCTTCATCTGTAAGGTATGCCCATGAAGCATCCTTGTAATGTTCATCCACCACTACATCAGGTTTTGCTGGGATTAATTCACCACCGTTCAAGTCACTTTCACTGATGTGGGCAGAAGTACACATTTCTGTCAAGTTCAGGTCTTGTAGCTGGGTTTCTTGGCATGGGCACTGTCCCCGCAATACGCTGCATATACAGTTCATGTCAATTGCCTGGATGCAGTTGCCAAGTATGGAGTTCTCTCTTATGCTGCTGCCAAAGTCAAATTCGTTGTTTCTGTCTCGGCCATTGTTGGGGCCCGTATTCGCAATTTTACCCGACGACATCCAAGGCAAGAAATCAGAAACGTTCTTGAGGCTTTCATGGTTTGAGTTCTCATCAAAGGTACTGACAGATAAACAGAGGTCTTTAAGGTCCACAGCAGCCAGCTTGGACGCAGACCCAACGTTGTCTTGATCTGTCCGGCTCGTTGCAGGTATACCAGGAACAAAAGTTTCAGGCTCATAGCAGACTTCTCTAGTTTCTTCATTTGTTTCTTTTCTTTCAATTCTGTATATCCCATTGAGATCGTCGCAGCAATCGTTGTCACGTTTCTCGCCATGAAGGTCATCCCCGCCAGACTTGCCCACAACACAGTCACAGACGGCGCTCCAATCTCCAGCGCCTCCATCACTACTGTTTGTGCAGCCACAGTCCTGACCAGGTAACTGCTCCTTCCCTAACGAGTTTATTCCTCCTTTTGCTTGCGACACAATTTTATCCCTTTGGTCTATTTGGCCTTCTACTTGCAATACACTTTCATCTACTTTGTTCCTCATCATGTTCCTGCTCATGTTCAGTTGTTCATCAAATGCATCCAAAAAGTCCTGGATCTTGCCAATGAACTCAACAATCCCAAGTTCAATTTCAAATGTGTAGGTCTCCGGATCTTCTTCTTCATTGATCAGAACTTGCCTCAGACGAGCCGTGAGCGTTTCCCTGCTACCGAGGGATTTTAAACCTCGGTCCCGAAGCTCTTTTCTTATCTCTTTAATTGAGAGCTGATGTAATAGCTTCAAATATGTCATTGTAATCAAAGCCTACCTCCTCTCGTTGAGTTGCCTATAATCCCACTTCTGACACCAATTGTAATAACTTAAGTGAGGCAACTCAACGAGGCACATATATCTTTATTTACACGACATCACAAGTTCATAAAACAACATCTTTCTTAGGCACAGTGCGCACCTTCTAGCTTAGATGTCGGTGCGTATGGCGAAGTTATAACAATATATATATATATAACATTCAACATAATTTTAAAAAAAAATACAAACATATCAGTAATAATAATGTTACATTGTACTTAATATACAAATACAAAGAAATTATAAGTTATGTATAGTACAACTGTCTCATTGCAGCACGAGAGTGGTTGGCTGTAACAGAACGAACCTGAAATCTATATTGGAGTCTTTTAAGTCATACCTACATTTCAATTAGTTTTTATTAGTTAGTCTTATAATTGTGTACACACAACACCATAAGTCCACATCACGTTTTGTTTATTTCATCCGCTATTGTGCCTTCAAGTAGATCAGGCTAAGGTGACCAGATTTTTGATGAGCCAAAGCGGGACACATGTCGATCATGGGACGTAAAATAGCAGGCTTTGATTTCATGCTATATTTCAACCACCTAGAGACGTTAGTACAATACATCATGTACACACAGACTCAATTTACACACAATGTACACACATACACACAATAATTAAAATAATCGCAGGCTTTCGAAAACGTTTGCCAAGATGGATCATCTTTCTGTGCAATCCACCTGAAATCGTCATTCTGTCGAGTAGGTCGCTTCTTTCTCTGAAATACCCTGCACTCGGCATAATTTTCGTAAAAGTTTGTCGCTGCTACATTCCATTTTCTAGCCAACTCGTGTCATCAATGTCTACTATGTTAAAGAGGAACCTGTTCAAGTTCAATACGACAACACTCCAAGGGCCGAAGGAAAGCTTTCTGACGTCAGTTTCCGAAAAGAAGGCAGGATGCTGCAAAGTAAAGGCACTATTCATGTCTAAACATAGGAGTTGGCTAAGCGATGAGCATAGAAAAGGGAACAAGATGAAGACACCGAGATGGGGTAACATTAAGGTAATTGGTTGAAAGATTAAGATGCTGGGTTTTTAAATAAAAAAAAAACGTGAGATTAATCGACTTATTTTTATGACTGCGGGACAGTTTAAGATCAAGAGTGGCAGACGATAGACTTTCATGCCTAGCTGTGCATTGCTGGGGACAACTAGTGATTGTTGATCTAGAGACTAAAAGTACACAAGTTTTATGACATAGACTAGCTTCGACACGTTTTGCATCTTTTACTTATTGATTAAAGGGGACTGAATTTACGTAAATATGTTTTAGATTTTTCTCATTTACCTTCCTTTCTAGAAATAATTATTAGCAGTGTGGGTATGACAGTTAACTATACAAGATGAGCACTAGATAAAGACATTTAACTATACAAGATGAGCACTAGATAAAGTCTTTTCGGAGATATTTTCATCCTATGGCACGTTTCAGTACAATTAAACCCAAATCATTAATAATAATATTGTAATTTCTAAAGGGCGTAGGCTGAATGCATGTATGTATGCCTCCTTCTGACTCGGAAGACAATGGATGCGCCCAGATGAGTCACTGGTTTTGTCTTGAGACGGGGCAGAATCTGGTGTGGCTAATCAAGCCAATTCTGGAGCGCCAGATTTTGCCACAGTTCGTGCATGTGTCTGCATCTGTTTTAAGGCGAGCTGACAGTGCAGCTTTCTTTTTCTCTCTCTTGCCTTCGTTTCTTTTGCTCTGAGTGAGGTTCGTACCAGCAGACAAAGTCTGTCTCCATGCACTCCGGTCTTAGGCTATTTCCTCCCATATGCTATGGTTGATGGCGGTGGCTCTCATGTCTCGCTTGCAGACATCTCTATAGGTTAGTCTTGGGCAGCCATTGGGCCTGACTCCCTCCACAAGCTCAGCATATTAGATATCTTTCGGATGTGGGCGTTATACGAGGCGATATATTAACATAACAAACATAAACAGAAATGTTAAAACTACAAACTAATCTACATGGGTTTTGAACTAATAGAGCTTAATGTTTTTCTTAAATGTAAATTTGTCCTGTTCTATGTTTGAGATCAATAGGGAGCGAGTTTTAAGCCTTTGTTCCATGCAAGACGTAACTATTTAGGGAGAAATGTGGCACGACTAGAAGTGTTGAGCTCATGGAGTTCAGACTTTCTCTTTATCATCCTACAAAATAAATTGATACGATTTTAGTTGTACACTATATTTGGATCAAATGCGGTCGGCGTAATAGAGGTGCCTTCGGGAAACGCCTTAAAGAACGGCTTTGGCATTTAGGAATAGAATAGAAGCGTGGTCGAGAGGCCAAGTGCGCTTGAACTTGGCTTGGCTACCTAGAAGGGGGCTCGAGCTTCGACACCCGACTCGGGCAGAGTTGTGTTTACTGAGAGCCTAAAGGCAGCACGGAAAACCAACTCCTAGATACCCCCTCCCCCCCACTGGTCCACAAATGAGATTGGACCAAAAGCGCTCTGAGCATGCTATAAGCATGAAAGTAGCGCTATATAAAAGCTATAATATATATATATATATAATAACTGTGTATCATGGGGGTAGCCAGGATTCTTTTTCGGGGTGGGGTTGGGGGCGATTCCCCTCTCCCCCCCCCCCAAAATTCATATGTGTGTGTGCTAGTGTGTGTATGCGTGTGTGTGTACATAATTAAGACGTTTATTGTACCCTAGAATAGGTTCTTCCTAGAGTTAGTGGGAAAATTGTAGACTCCCGGCCATTGGCAGCAAGGGGGTTTGGGGGAACGCTGTGAGCTTCCCCAGCGCGGGGCGAAGCTTCGCCGCCAAGCACTATTTCCGGTATTAAAAGCCAACATAATGCATATTCTGAGGTATCTACAGTGCATTATCCTGCTATTAAAAAGTTATATTTCAAAAACCTTATGTGCCATTCTTATTGACTTAGATCCTCCCGCGTCGTTCGGCGCATTGGGCGGCACAAAAAGTCTGTCACTGGCAATGTCTGAAGCCTCTTCCCACCTGCTCTGAGGACCTCCATGAAAGTGTATCGCCAAGTTGTACTAGGATGTCTCTGTTTGCGATTTCCTCGTAATGGCCTCAAGTAATCGCAACTCTTATTATGCGTAATTCATTTTGTCGGAGAACATGTCCCGCAAACTTCATGCGACGCTGTCACAACATACCCTTAGTAAGGTCGACTCCCAGTTTGGCATAGGATTTCCTTGATTGAGACCCGATCTCTATAAATTACTCCTAAAATCCGTCTTAGCCATCTTTGTTGAGCCACATTTTTCAATTTCGGCAGATGACTATTCAGTTCACATCCACTGGTAGAAAATTTGTAACCTCTATGGCTACGCGCTTGGGATTAGGTGGCTTAAGTTTGCTTTAGATTTTATATCAAAAAGGGAAGTTTTATCGTCAAAATCATTTGGAAGGCAGGGGGTTAAACTACAAAATCTGGGGAGTTTTTTTATATTCCACATTAGCTACAGCATTGAATTTGGTGACTGTAGTTTGCTTTAGAATAAAATTGAAGATAGAGATTTTCAATCTCAAAACTCTCTGTATGGGGGTATTTAAACTCAAAACCTTCACGAGGGATTTTAACTTTAATTTTAAAAAGCCCTCTGGAGGAGGGGGTTTAAACTCAAAACCCTACTTGGCTTGGCGACGCTGATAGAATTTTGAGTGTGTACACCTAATTTTCTTTTTTTCTTTAAATTGAAGAGGTATTTTTTTTAGCTTCAAACTCGCTGAAGGAGGGTTTAAACTCAAAACCCCCTGTGGCTACGATGATAGCATTTTGAGTGTGTAATTTTCTTTTTTTTATATTGAAGAGGTATTTTTTTAGTTTCAAACTTCGCTGGAGGGGGGTTTAAACACAAACCACTCTTGGCTACGCTCATAGAATCTGGTGACTGATGTATGGATAGTCTTATATTGAAGAGGGTGTTTTATCGTAAATTTCAGAGGTGGTTTTAAAATCTATTGCTCTTGGAAACTGGGGATGCTTGTTTGCATTCTTTTTTTTCCGGTTTTGTTTTATAAAAGAGGGAGATTTGACTGCAAAACCCCCTGATAGGGGGTTTAAAACTCAAAACCCCCTTAGCTGCGCTAGAGCAAGTGAGGGTTTAGTATTAAAATCTCACCTAAAATAAATAAATATAATCAAAGCGAAAATTCAGTCACTAAATTCCGATACCAGCCTACAGGGGGATTACATTTCGGGGGGGGGGAGTTAAACCCCAAAACCATCCCCCTGGCTACGCCCATGCTGTGCATAATGTCATTAAATTCACATTTACACCGGTACAGTTTTTACATTAACTTTTCATTTCTGTAAAACTCCCAATAGAGGAATAACAAGAGTTAGCGATTTCTGAGTAATTGGAAGAATAGTTTTTACAATTTTATCATTGCCCTTTTACATCACATTTCACTACAAATGTAAAGTTGTACTTAGTGTGAAATATTTAACTGTTTACGCTCGTGCACAATGTTCTGGAACTGCGGAACTAGCTGTTATCCTTGTGACTGCAGTTATATTACAGTCAGTCGGCATTGACCTGTGATTACACATTTTATTTTCAAGACGCAAATAGCATTATCACAGATCTATGTGGACCCAAATAATGTAAAAATTTAGAAGCAAAGTTTTTCAAAGTGTGGAAATGCAACTTCTGGCACCCATTAAATTCCATAGGAAAAAATTGACTTGAACGTCTCTTTCAGAGCGTAATTTACTTAAAATTATGTCCTCTTGAGCTGAGTCAGCTGCTGCACTAAATGGGGAACTGAGTGAATTGAAAACTGGTTCCAGGTTCTTGACGTCTTAAAGTGAAGGAATCGAATTAAGTTGTCTACCTTTCTACCATATCACTAGGAAATAGTTTCAGCTACCGGCAAAGAAAAATGATAAAAACTGTCTTCACTCGCTTGCCTGGAGAAATAAAAAGATTTAACATGCACATATATTTCATGTGCAAGCGGCCCATTGCAATATTTTCAATGAAAACAAGAAGTATGTCTTCCACTCTTCATTAGAAGTATTCCAGTCAATATCCCTCAAGGGACACACCATTTTCTTCCATGAGCTTCCCTATCTTCTAAAAACCTTGCCCATGCTAAGGTTTTGGATACCACTGTGGTACTGAACATCGGAATGTTTTGTTTTCAAAAAATTTTCTCGGTACTGCCTGTGTTTAGGAACTATATGTATGAAATTATAATATTATGTTTGCTTATTTATTGGTTAATAAATGAAACCGATCTTGCCATTCAACAGCTCGCAAGCGGAAAAGCCACAGGAGCTGACTCCATTCCCGCAGAGGTTTACAAAAAAGGTGGATTAGCCCTGATTGAAAGACTTCATAAGCTCTTCTTAATTATGTGGGAAAAAGAGTCAATACCACAAGACTTTAAAGATGCCACAATTGTTCATTTATACAAGCGAAAAGGAAACCGCCAGATCTGCGACAACCACAGAGGAATATCTCTTCTCTCTATTGCTGGGAAAATCCTTGCACGCATCCTACTAAATCGGCAACATAGAATATGGTCTACTACCAGAAAGCCAGTGCGGCTTCAGAAAAGAGCGTGGAACCATTGACATGATCTTTGCAGCAAGGCAGCTCCAGGAAAAATGCCAAGAACAAAATGCTGACCTGTTCTCAATATATGTCGACTTAACAAAGGCATTCGACACTGTTAGCAGAAAAGGAAGATCATGTCAAAGTATGGCTGTCCACAGAAATTCATAATCATGGTGAGACTATTTCATGATGACATGAAGGCTCGAGTCCAAGAAAGTGGAGAACCATCAGAGCCCTTCGAAGTATCAAACGGGGTAAAACAAGGCTGTGTCCTAGCACCTACACTGTTCAGTATCATGTTCTCCGCTATGCTGACAGATGCATTCACAAATAGAGAAAACAACGGGATAAATATATCATACAGAGTGGCCTATTCAACCCGAGGCGGCTTAACGCAAAATCAAAAACAAATGCAGCAGTAATCAGAGACTTGCTATTTGCTGACGACTGTGCCCTAAATGCCGGCTCTGAAAAGGATCTGCAGAGCATCGTCAGTGACTTCTCAAGAGCATGCTGAGACTTTGGCCTTACCATCAATACGAACAAGAGTGAAGTTTTATATCTACCTGCTCCTGGGAAAGCTAACTCGGATCCAAGCATCACTATAAATGGACAGGATATAAACGCAGTGGACAAATTCACATTTCTTGGCACCACACTCTCCAGAAATGGAAAAATCGATAGTGAAATCGACCTGCGTATCGCCAAGGCCAGTGCATCCTATGGCAGACTGTCTACAAATGTCTGCAACAGACGTGGTATCACCACAAACACAAAGCTAGGGGTCTATAGAGCCGTCATCCTCCCTACATTGCTCTATGCCTCATAAACATGGACAGTGTACAGTGCAAAGAAACTAAACCACTTCCACATGACATGTCTGAGAAAAATACTAAATGTCAAATGGCAAGACAAAATACCAGATACAGAAGTCCTTTGAAGAGCGTGTCTGCAAAGCACCCACACAATCCTGATGCAGTCCCAGCTGCGATGGGCAGGTCACGTCTACAGAATGGAAGACCACCGCTTCCCTAAACAACTCTTGTATGACCAACTAAGCGAAGGAAAGCGCTCGCAAGGTGGTCAAAGAAAGTGCTTCAGGGACACCCTCAAAGCTTCTCTGAAGGCTTTTAGCATAGACCCAGGTACCTGGGAGACAGAGGCACATGACAGAGCATCATGGCGTCGCGCAAGCAAGACAAACGACACTAGCTCCAGCTGGAATAACCTGCCCAGTGAACATTCCGGGCTCACATAGGTCTCACCAGCCACATGAGGAGGCATAAAACCCCAGTGCAAAGCCCTCAGCCTCCTGGATGACAAAGTGGTCATCATCGAACCACGATAGATTAGGTACATACATATATATATATATATCATATAAATATGTATGTATATATATATGTTTGCTTAGGTTTGTACAAACTTTCCTGTTTCGAGTTTATGGTTGGCATAATTTTTATTAATTTATTTATTTACTTGCCATCTTGTGCCAAGCCAACTTAACACTTTCAACTTTCATTGCATTGAATGTATACTGGTTTGAGTTTGTCTTGGACTGAATGTTGCGAAATATTGCCAAGAAGAGTAATCTTCGTTTATTTAAAACTTTTTAGAATGACATATATAGAGACAATGTTTTTTTAGCCTCATCATCATAAGTGATAAGAATCAAAAGTTTCAGTAATTACTGTAGATATTTACAATTATTTATTTTAATATATTTGCATTTTTTATATGTATAATCTGTGGCCACACCTGATTTCTGTAGGTGTCTGCGGGTCGTTTAAAACTCAGAGAGGTGTGAGAGAAAGAGGGGTTGAGAGAGGTGTGAGAGAATGAGGGGTTGAGAGAGGTGTGAGAGAAAGAGGGGTTGAGAGAGGTGTGAGAGAAAATGAGGTGTGAGAGAAAGAAGGGTTGAGAGAGGTGTGAGAGAAAGAGAGGGATTGAAAGAGCTGTGAGAGAAAGAGGGATTGAGAGAGGTGTAAGAGAAAGAGGGGTTAAGAGTGGCGTGAGAGAAAGAGGGGTTGAGAGAGGTGTGAGAGAAAGAGGGGTTGAGAGAGCTGTAAGAGAAAGAGAGGGCTTGAAAGAGCTGTGAGAGAAAGAGAGGGATTGAAAGAGGTGTGAGAGAAAGAGGGGTTGAGAGAGGTGTAAGAGAAAGAAGGGTTGCATGAGGTGTTAGAGAAAGAGGGGTTGAGAGAGGTGTGAGAGAAATAGGGATTGAGAGACGTGTGAGAGAAAGAGAGGGATTGAATGAGCTATGAAACAAAGAAGTGTTGAGAGAGGTGTATGAGAAAGAGGGGTTGAGAGAGGTGTGACAGAAAGAGGGGTTGAGAGAGGTGTGACAGAAAGAGAGGGTTGAGAGAGGTGTATGAGAAAGAGGGGTTAAAAGAGGTGAAAGAGAAAGAGGGGTTGAGAGAGGTGTAAGAGAAAGAGGGGTTGAGAGAGGTGTGAGAGAAAGAGGGGTTGAGAGAGGTGTGAGATAAAGAGGGGTTGAGAGAGGTGTGACAGAAAGAGGGGTTGAGAGAGGTGTGAGAGAAAGAGGGGGATTGAATGAGCTGTGAAACAAAGAGGTGTTGAGAGAGGTGTATGAGAAAGAGGGGTTGAGAGAGGTGTGACAGAAAGAGGGATTGAAAGAGCTGTGAGAGAAAGAGGGGTTGAGAGAGGTGTGAGAGAAAGAGAGGGATTGAAAGAGCTGTGAGAGAAAGAGGGGTTGAGAGAGGTGTATGAGAAAGAGGGGTTGAGAGAGGTGTGTCAGAAAGAGGGGTTGAGAGAGGTGTGAGAGAATGAGGGGTTGAGAGAGGTGTGAGAAAAAGAAGGGTTGAGAGAGGTGTGAGAGAAAGATTGGTTGACAGATGTGTGAGAGAAAGAAGGGTTAAGAGATAAGAGAGAAAGGGGTTGAGACAGGTGTGACAGAAAGAGGGGTTGAGAGAGGTGTAAGAGAAAGAGGGGTTGAGAGAGGTGTGAGAGAAAGAGGGGTTGAGAAAGATGTGAGAGAAAGAGATGTGTGAGAAAAAGAGGGGTTGAGAGAGGTGTGAGAGAAAAAGAGGGATTGAAAGAGCTGTGAGAGAAAGAGGGGTTGAGAGAGGTGTATGAGAAAGAGGGGTTGAGAGAGGTGTGTCAGAAAGAGGGGTTGAGAGAGGTGTGAAAGAAAGAGGGGTTAAGAGAGGTGTATGAGAAAGAGGGGTTAAAAGAGGTGAAAGAGAAAGAGGGGTTGAGAGAGCTGTGAATAAAGAGAGGGCTTGAAAGAGCTGTGAGAGAAAGAGAGGGATTGAAAGAGCTGTGAGAGAAAGAGGGGTGTGAGAGAAAGAGGGGTTGAGAGAGGTGTGACAGAAAGAGGGGTTGAGAGAGGTGTATGAGAAAAAGGGGTTGAGAGAGAGCTGTAAGAGAAAGAGGGGTTGAGAGTGGCGTGAGAGAAAGAGGGGTTGAGAGAGGTGTATGAGAAAAAGGGGTTGAGAGAGAGCTGTAAGAGAAAGAGGGGTTGAGAGTGGCGTGAGAGAAAGAGGGTATGAGGGAGGTGTGAGAGAAAGAGGGGTTGAGAGAGGTGTGAGAGAAAGAGGGCTTGAAAGAGCTGTGAGAGAAAGAGAGGGAATGAAAGAGCTGTGAGAGAAAGAGGGGTTGAGTTGGTGTGAGAGAAAAAGGGGTTGAGAGAGGTTTGAGAGAAAGAGGGGTTGAGAGAGATGTATGAGAAAGAGGGGTTGAGAGAGGTGAAAGAGAAAGAGGGGTTAAGATAGGTGTGACAGAAAGAGGGGTTGAGAGAGGTATGAGTGAAAGAGGGATTTAGAGAGATGTATGAGAAAGAAGGGTTGAGAGAGGTGAAAGAGAAAGAGGGGTTAAGATAGGTGTATGAGAAAGAGGGGTTGAGAGAGGTGTATGAGAAAGAGGGGTTGAGAGAGGTGAAAGAGAAAGAGGGGTTAAGATAGGTGTGAGAGAAAGAGGGGTTGAGAGAGTTGTGACAGAAAGAGGGGTTGAGTGTGGTGTGAGAGAAAGAGGGGTTGAAAGAGGTGTGAGAGAAAGAGGGGGTGAGAGAGGTGTGAGAGAAACAGGGGTTGAGAGAGGTGTGACAGAAAGAGGGGTTGAGAGAGGTGTGACAGAAAGAGGGGTTGAGAGAGGTGTGAGAGAAAGAGGGGTTGAGAGAGGTGTGAGAGAAAGAGGGGTTGAGAGACGTGTGAGAGAAAGAGGGGTTGAGAGATAAGTGAGAGAAAGGGGTTGAGAGAGGTGTGAGAGAAAAAGGGGTTGAGAGAGGTATGAGAGAAAGAGGGGTTGAGAGAGGTGTGAGAGAAAGAGGGGTTGAGATAGGTGTGAGAGAAAGAGGGGTTGAGAGGGATGTGAGAGAAAGAGGGGTTGAGAGAGGTGTGACAGAAAGAAGGGTTGAGAGAGGTGTGAGAGAAAGAGGGGTTGAGAGAGGTGTGAGAGAAATAGGGATTGAGAGAGGTGTGAGAGAAAGAGAGGTTGAGAGAGGTGTGAGAGAAAGAGGGGTTGTGACAGAAAGAGGGGTTGAGTGTGGTGTGAGAGAAAGAGGGGTTGAGAGAGGTGTGAGAGAAAGAGGGGGTGAGAGAGGTGTGAGAGAAAGAGGGGTTGAGAGAGGTATGAGAGAAAGAGGGGTTGAGAGAGGTGTGACAGAAAGAGGGGTTGAGAGAGGTGTGAGAAAAAGAGGGGTTGAGAGAGGTGTGAGAGAAAGAGGGGTTGAGAGAGGTGTGAGAGAAAGAGGGGTTGAGAGACGTGTGAGAGAAAGAGGGGTTGCGAGATAAGTGAGAGAAAGGGTTTGAGAGAGGTGTGAGAGAAGAAGGGGTTGAGAGAGGTATGAGAGAAAGAGGGGTTGAGAGAGGTGTGAGAGAAAGAGGGGTTGAGATAGGTGTGAGAGAAAGAGGGGTTGAGAGAGGTGTGAGAGAAAGAGGGGTTGAGAGAGGTGTGAGAGAAAGAGGGGTTGAGAGAGGTGTGAGAGAAAGAGGGGTTGAGAGAGGCGTGAGAGAAATAGGGATTGAGAGAGGTGTGAGAGAAAGAGAGGTTGAGAGAGTGTGAGAGAAAGAGGGGTTGAGAGACGTGTGAGAGAAAGAGGGGTTGAGAGATAAGTGAGAGAAAGGGGTTGAGATAGGTGTGAAAGAAAGAGGGGTTGAGTGAGGTGTGAGAGAAAGAGGGGTTGAGAGAGGTGTGAGAGAAAGAGGGGTTGAGAGAGGTGTATGAGAAAGAGGGGTTGAGAGAGGTGAAAGAGAAAGTGGGGTTAAGATAGGTGTGACAGAAAGAGGGATTGAGAGAGGTGTGAGAGAAAGAGGGGTTGAGAGAGGTGTGAGAGAAAGAGGGGTTGAGAGAGGTGTATGAGAAAGAGGGGTTGAGAGAGGTGAAAGAGAAAGTGGGGTTAAGATAGGTGTGACAGAAAGAGGGGTTGAGAGAGGTGTGAGAGAAAGAGGGGTTGAGAGAGTTGTTAGAGAAAGAAGGGTTGAGAGAGGTGAAAGAGAAAGAGGGGTTAAGAGAGGTGTATGAGAAAGAGGGGTTGAGAGAGGTGTATGAGAAAGAATGGTTGAGAGAGGTGAAAGAGAAAGAGGGGTTAAGATAGTTGTGAGAGAAAGAGGGGTTGAGAGAGGTGTGACAGAAAGAGGGGTTGAGAGTGGTGTGAGAGAAAGAGGGGGTGAGAGAGATGTGAGAGAAAGAGGGGTTGAGAGAGGTGTGAGAGAAAGAGGGGGTGAGAGAAAGAGGGGTTGAGAGAGGTGTGACAGAAAGAGGGGTTGAGAGAGGTGTGACAGAAAGAGGGGTTGAGAGAGGTGTGACAGAAAGAGGGGTTGAGAGAGGTGTATGAGAAAGAGGGGTTGAGAGAGGTGAAAGAGAAAGTGGGGTTAAGATAGGTGTGACAGAAAGAGGGGTTGAGAGAGGTGTGAGAGAAAGAGGGGTTGAGAGAGGTGTTAGAGAAAGAAGGGTTGAGAGAGGTGAAAGAGAAAGAGGGGTTAAGAGAGGTGTGAGAGAAAGAGGGGGTGAGAGAAAGAGGGGTTGAGAGAGGTGTGACAGAAAGAGGGGTTGAGAGAGGTGTGACAGAAAGAGGGGTTGAGAGAGGTGTGACAGAAAGAGGGGTTGAGAGTGGTGTGAGAGAAAGAGGGGGTGAGAGAGATGTGAGAGAAAGAGGGGTTGAGAGAGGTGTGAGAGAAAGAGGGGGTGAGAGAAAGAGGGGTTGAGAGAGCTGTGACAGAAAGAGGGGTTGAGAGAGGTGTGACAGAAAGAGGGGTTGAGAGAGGTGTGACAGAAAGAGGGGTTGAGAGAGGTGTATGAGAAAGAGGGGTTGAGAGAGAGCTGTAAGAGAAAGAGGGGTTGAGAGTGGCGTGAGAGAAAGAGGGGTTGAGGGAGGTGTGAGAGAAAGAGGGGTTGAGAGAGATGTGAGAGAAAGATGGATTGAGAGAGGTGTGAGAGAAAGAGGATTTAGGCGAGATAAACCTTGTGTAGATAATCTCATCTTTCTCTAAAAATTTTGAACCGCGATAGTCTATTAAAACTTTCTATTTTCAGAAGCGATTGAAAAGCTGAATGGCTCGCACGTCGCGTTTGCATCATGAAGGCTTGAGACCTTAAGTTTGAATTTAGACTCGATCAACATTTTTTTATTGCTTTGAAAGGGCAGCACGAAAACCTTTATCCGATGCCTCTTTCCCACCCCCACTCACCAACTTGTCCACAAAAGTCATTGGACCATAGCGCACTAAGTCATAAGTAAGGATGTTGCTGTCAAGACTCATTTCCTCTCTAATATACGTATGTCTATTACTAAATGTACCCAAGTCCTGGGCAATACCATAACGACACATACAACGACATAGTAAAAATTCAGAATGCCAATTCACAGACATATAACACGTTTATTACATTATCTGTACTATAATACAGAATCAGTTCAGACAATTGAAATATCCAGTATCAATTAAAAAATATAACAGCTTAATATTCCATAGACTGAATTGACAACACAGAAAAATAATTAGAGTCTACACTCCGACTATATCTATATCCAAAAGTCCAACTGTCCTGGACTAGGAACAAAACCACACTGCCTTATTATGAGTTACATTATATTCAACAAAAACATCTCACAAAGTAAAACAATCCAAAACAATAACAGTTTAGAAGTCAACAACCTGATTTGCCTCCCTTCTCCTCTACAGTAAACAGGAGACCCGGGCTGATCAGAACTCAGTCCTGACAGTTGCGCTAAAAAAAAATTAATAAAGATACCTTGATTTGTAATTTTACACACTGTAAGCTTTGTTTTTATAATAAAAAAAAAGCTTTTTTAAAAAATATTTTACTTGTTACTTCTGTGCAATGTCTTAGAAAATAAGAAAACAAAATCTATTTTCTTTTACCCAAACTTTCATTTCAAACTCTATCAGGTTTATGACGTCCTTGACCCACACTGTTCTTACGCAGCCGGTTGTTGTCTTTCAACTCGACAAGGCAGTTTTGTCCCTTCCACCCAAGCCAGTGGTAAGACATGACAAATCTCTCTCTCTCTCTCTCTCTCTCTCTCTCTCTCTCTCTCTCTCTCTCTCTCTCTTGCATTCTCTATGTGACAGTTCTCTATGTGACACTTCTCTATGTGACACTTCTATATGTGACACTTCTCTCTTTTTTTTCCCTTCCGTTTGCTCTTATTTGTTTTTCTTATTCGCTCTCTTATTTACTGCCCACTATTTCACACACTCTCATTCTTCTTCCTTTTTCTTCTTTTTTCTCTCATTCTCATTCTTCTCTTTTCTCCCCGTCTCTCTCTCTCTCTCGTACTCTCTCTCTCTCTCTCTCGTTCTCTCTCTCTCTCTCTCTCGTTCTCTCTCTCTCTCTCTCTCGTTCTCTCTCTCTCTCTCTTTCTATCTCTGGAACACCACATTCCGAAAAGAATAACCCATTTAAATATTTCTTTTGTTAAAAATCCGAATTTAATATCACACACGTTCAAACCTTGCTCATTCATGCGTGGTGACCTCGTTCAGTGCAAGGTCCTTAACCTCGCTAGTTTGCGTTTTAAGTCAATGACCGTAACATGGCTGCGTAGTGCGCCATCTGCTGGACGCGCTATGATCAGCGTGGAATAATTGCATGCATTTCTATTAGGCCGGTATGTCTGTATTTGTTGATGTGTATTTAAAGGATTTATGTTATTGTCAAAACAGACAAACAACAGAATGACAATATTTCGATTCCTTTTTCATGTTCATTTTCTTTTGTTGTCAGGTAATTATGTGTTAATTATTTTTATGTCATATTCTAATAACACGACTAGCATATCTGAGATGGTCTTCTTACAGAACTAATCTAGTATATCTCGATAGTGATAATTGTGCCATTGATTATTGGATTATTTTCCTAGTCTTAGATATATTTCTTTTTAGTTACTAGATTAGTATTTAGCAAAGTACATTTTTAACAAAAATGCAATACATTTCAATGCAATTTTATTTGTTTGTGACTTTAGATGCAAATTTTGTGTACCAATGTGCGAATCTATGAATGAAGCTTGAGTTATTAATGAAGAGGTCCATGACTTATTAAACAACGGTTACTTCTCCTGAAGTTTTTCATTGAAAAGTGGTGTAATTTTTTTTTAAAATCTGCTTGCATATATAATTTAAAAAATTAGATGGTTCACTTTCGGAAAAGAAAAAGTAGCCGTTGCATCAGAACTTTGAATGATCTAAAATATCTTGATGTCCTATTTACATTTTCTCTTCTAGTTTCTGAGATCTAAACGGGACGAACGGACAGACAGGTCACACATAACTAATAGCGTCTGTTCCCCTTTCGGGGGCCGCTAACAACAGCTGTAAACAATGATACCGCAACTATCAGATGACACATTTCACAAACAGTGAAATGGTTATCTAGCACCAAACTGCACTCCAAGCCATTAACTCTTTCTCTTCGTAATTATTTACCACATTCTGGTGGAATCAGCGCTGGTATCGTCAGTTAGGAGAGAAAGAGTTAACACAGTAGTACACAATATGGGAGTAATAATCACAATAACATTATAAAGTTGTAGCCTTATACAATTCTGTAGCTGGATCTAACTTTTGAAAATAAAAGGGCAGAATTGACGGTACGAATACACTGAGGTTTTCAGTATATTTACAGATTTAGCATTGAAAAGTTCAACTAATTTTTTAACATTGGGCCTGAAATAATATTTTTTTTTTACTTATCTTTTTCTGTCTAAATCAAAATGCTCCCACACCCGCAGATAATAAAAGGAATCACCTATTTCATGTGTACAAAAAGCAAATAGTCTTCATAATTTGTCCTATTGCGACGACATAGTTCTACTGGGAAGTTGTTATTACTACATCTAATCTTTAAAAAAATTAAAGCATCTTTAAATGGTAGTTTATTTGAACAGAGGAGGCAGTCTTCCAAGCAAGTTTAATTTTAATAAAAAGAGTATAGCTTCCTTTTTTCACTACTTTTGCATTAGTGCTGAAATTTGTCAGAGTCTGGAACACATGAGGCGCCCTGACCATATCTATCGGTGGTAGAGGGTGCCAAGGCTTGAACAAGCACATTGCATGATGGGTCACTGTCTTATTGATTTTCGCACGGTTCAAGACAATGTTCGACTCACGGCAGAGACGGCCTTAGGTAATTTGAGGCCCTAGGCGATTTGAAATGAAAGAATAAACTCGAGCGTTATCGTTACTCAATTTTTTAAAGTCTGCCTGTATCTAAATCAACAAATAACTGAAAGTCGCTTTGAAATATTTGCATGGCATTTTATTAGGGTTCTAAAAACTTCTAAAACATATACGTACAGATATCATAAACTAAACAATAACCTTTCGTGCTTTGATGGCACCAAGTCATGACCTGTGAAGAATCCAGAGACTGGACAATATCTCGTCCCATAGATATTCTTGCCAGACTGTTCAAGTCGTTCTCAAATAGCTTTGGATTAATGTAAACTTCGAATACCTTTTTTCCCCCAATGAAACCGTGACTGAAATTGTCAATGCTATAAGAAAGTCGAGGCGAGGCGGCTGAACGGTAAAGTTCTTGGCTTACGAACCGGAGGTCCCGTGTTCGTATCCTGATGAAAAAGTCATATCTAATAATCTCAGATTACAGAAATTCAGCAGACTTGGTTCGACTTTTTGATTTATATTTTTGTAGTTGCAGTCAATGGAAAAGCTTATATTAAATGTAATTGTATCAATTAGTTTGGATAATTTGTGTAATTTTGATCACTTGTATCACTACTGACTTAATTCTGTGCAATTAGAAATATTTTTACCAATCGTTTTTAATTTTTAGCTCTCTCGGCGCACTATGATCCTATCACTGATCTGGACCAGTTGGGAAAGGGGGTGAGAAGAAGGGGGTATCTTTGAGGATGTTTACATGATTGTTTTTAAATGCATAAAAAAAATTGTCACTTAGGGTTCACTTAAGGTTCAAGAGTCCTCAAGGGAACTAATTCAACTTATACCACCATATCAGTCAAGTACGATTTCTTTCCCTTGATCTAGATACCAAACAAAATAATTAAATAGCAATAGTTAATTGAAGAACTCATTGGATATTTGTTATTGTTTTTTTGTTATTGATCCTTGTTTTGTCAGA
This sequence comes from Biomphalaria pfeifferi, assembly GCA_030265305.1. NCBI lineage: Eukaryota > Metazoa > Mollusca > Gastropoda > Planorbidae > Biomphalaria > Biomphalaria pfeifferi. The sequence continues at coordinate 167,546 of JASAOG010000003.1, read as the reverse complement.
TAAAATAAATAATTTTGCGAAATTTCAGCTTACTTTGAGAATGGGTTTTTTAAAAATAACGTGTACAAACTTTTTGACGGACAGACAGACAGACAGACAGAGGGAGTTGATATAAGCGTTCTAGTAAAAAAAAAAGTCGTTACCAAAAATTCGCACCCACTCTGTAGTTTATGTACTTCTGGAACCGCCTATGCGCTTACAACACATAAATATTTTAGTTGCTGTTCTTCCCCGACACGCATGGGAACTTTCTTAATGGTTCGGTGAACTCCAAGATAGCCAAAATGACGCTTAAACACACACACACACACAACAGCACAAAATTCTTACACACATGCTTAAATTTAGCATTTTTTTGTTTGTCTTCTCTCTATGAGTATCAGGTTTGTCACTAGTGAAGTGCACCGAGGTTTGGAAATGAACTTGCTTTGCTTTCAAACTCTTGCCTAACTTATTGAACATCCAAAAAAAAAGGAGGTTATTATTAGAAAAAAAAAACTAAGGGTGAGACGCTGGTAAAGATTATCCATTTTAAAAATGAATAATAACTGGACAAATCGGTGTAAAGATATAACAGATTGGATGTTCCAAAAAATCCAGAAATTCAAAATCCCAGCTTTCACCAGGATTCGAATCCTAGACCCCTCGGTTTGGAAGCCAAGCATGCCAAGCGCTTTACTACTCGGCTTCCTCGCCCCATTATAATATAATATAATATAATGTAATGTAATATAATATAATATAATATAATATAATTTAATTTAATTTAATTTAATATAATATAAGTGTTTATATTTGCAGCGGCTGGGTTACAGCCTATCATTACACCTCATGAGTTCTTCATTGGTGGGACTATCAACGCTATCTGTGACTATCAGACCCTCAACATCAACCCAGCAGCTCAAGTGATAGAGACACTGATTCTGCTCAGGAAAACATGGAGCGACTCCAACTTTACGAAGATTGCAGTTTATAATCCATTTATAAAGAAAAATATCACCACGGTGAGTGATTAAATATTAAAAAATAAATTTTAGCGCGCTGCGAACAAACAAGTTTAAATTTAATTACAAAATATTTAGTCTTAGATGGTTAACTCTAGAAACGTGCAATGGAATTTTAAAAAAAACACAAGAAAAAAAACGATGTTACATAGACAGTTTGTGTGGAAACACAAACTCAAAATCGGACCCCGAAGTGGTCCACCCAGGCAGGTAAAAAGGCAGGTTTCAATATGTGAAAGTGAATGTGAATGTGAAGTTAGATGTGAACCTGGCCTTACTGATGTCTTATAATGAATATCTAATTGATCTAATTGTTTTGTAAAGAGTAAATCTAAAATCCTCAAGAAAAAAATGTTTAAAAAAAAATAAATCTTCCTTTAGTTAAGTGTTTTGACGATGTACTATGTAGTTCACGCGATAGTATGAAAAGTAAAGTTCCCCTTTCAGACCTTGTGGTCTATAGGGCAGATGATGTAAAGGTCATCTGTTTCTGTGGCCTACGGTTAACAAAGGTATCATGTGGCCAGCACAACGACCAACCGCCTTTACTTTTCCCTAACTAATGTCAGGTACCCATTAGAGCTGGATGGAGAGGCGCCCGAAGATCCCGAAATTAAAAAAACCCAGTCTTCACCAGGATTCGAACCCCGGTCCCCGGTTCGGTAGCAAAGCGCTTTTCTCCCTAATATGAAAAACTACTTATTAATTGCCGTTTACGTTATGTTCAACTTCTAGGCAGACTAAATAGATTTTTTCTCTTAAAAACAAATAAGCATTTTTTTTTTCGTAAATGTAGTAGTAAGTATGACAGAACTTACTTAGCTTAGCAATCCATTTGTAAAAAAAATGTTTTGACAAAAAATCTGAAACCATTTGCAGAGATGTGTTGAAAATTATAGCAGTTGGTTCGTTTCCCTACTAAAGAGACTCCAATGTTTGTAACTATTAATAGTGAATAGTTGTAAAAGTGGTATATTTTTATGAAAAAACTGCTTGCATACGTGATTTTAAAAATTAGATTTTACGCTTTCAGAAAACAAAAAAGTAGCCATTGCATCAGAGCTTTGAATGGTCTAAAATATTATGATGTCGGATTTTCACTATCTTTTCAAGTTTACGAGATCTAAACGGGAGTGACGGACGGACAGACATTCCACACACAAAATATTGGAGTAGACGGGCTAGAAAATTTTAAAAAATCCGCCCGCACAAATAACCGGATTCCCATGCAAACAGTATAGTGCACTATTACCCACTAGTAGGCCTACTAGTCCTGATCATAATAGCTCTATCTACTATATAGGTTTATAGGTCTAGAATGAATTAGCAATTTTTGAAACCAGAATACAATATACTATGTACTATATTAATTTTTCAAATTGTTTAATACGTTTAAATCTAAATCTAGATCTTCATCTGGCCTCAATTGAGTCTTATTTAGATTGTTGTCAAGTGTATCATGAAGATATATCAAAACTACGCGCTATAAAAGTAGATCTTTTTTTTTTTAAATTTCAACTAAAACGAAGTTCGTATTAAAATTATTTTTAAAAACAACATTTGAATCAGTATTCTTTTCCATGAGTTAGTTAATAAATGGAAAATCTATTTTGTTATGATCCATTGATACTTTTTCCATTGTGACCTTAGATTCAAATTTGTTTTTACCAATGCGCGAATCTATGAATGAAGCTTGACTTATTAATGTAGAAGTCTGTGACCTTTGTAAAAGAGACTCACCTCTCCTGACGTTTTCATTTAAAAGTGGTGTATTTTTTTTTTATCTGCTTGCATGGATAATTTTAAAAATTTGATGGTTCACTTGCGGAAAAGAAAAAAGTAGACGCTGCATCAGAATTCTGAATGATCTAAAATATCATGATGTCCGATTCTCATTTTCTCTTCCCGTTTCTGAGATCTAAACGGGACGGACGGACGGACTGACTGACAAACAGGCCACACTAAACTAACATCGTCTTTTCCCCTTTCGGAGGCCTCTAAAAAATGGGGGAATGAACACAAAATTGTGTTGACCACAAGACAATCGGTTCTTCCACGTGTATTTGCTTCACACGCATCCATTAAAATTCAAAGAGAAATGACAATCAACTTTCTAAATGATTTTAATGTATTTTGATAATATAATAAACTATACTTGGTGTTTCCTATAATGTGAGTTGGTTGACATCAGAGCCCGAAAGTTTATATTGCGACACCTTTTCAATTGTTTAATAAACGATTAAAGAATATAGTTTTTAGCGGCCCCAAAAGACGAGAAGTCGCTATTGATTTTGCGTGTTCTTTCTTTAAATCTGTCCGTCCTCTGTAAGTCCGTCTATGATATTTAGATATCAAAAACTAAGAAAGATATTAAAATCCAATTACGTGATATTTAGCAGCTTGCAAAGTTTTGATGCAGAGTCAACTTTTTATCTTTTAGAGTGTAATATTCCTTTTTTTTTAAATTAAACGAAATGAAATATGCAAGCCATTTTTTTTCATTATAATACACCATTTTAAAAAAAACTATTAATAGTAGAAAAACAGGAGAGAACAGATTACACAAGAGAGCGTAAGAATTGCTAATAATTAGACCATTTATAAGAGCAAGAAGAAGATTTAATAAGCAGTTATTAATTATTGCTGTAGTTGAAGTACATCAATGAACCCTTATCGAAGGGAAGGATTTCTTTCACTATACATTTATAACATCTCTTTGTACCTCCATACTTTAAAAAAAAATATAACCCATGGGTTGTCTGAGTTTAGAAAAACTCATTTTACAATGCTACGCGTCTAAATGCCGCACGAAACCTTCTCCTAGTCTAGATAGCCCCTCCCGGTTCACAATAGAGAGCTTATACCTGAGTGCACTGAGCAGGCTTACAGCATGCAAGTTATATGCTATACAATGATATACTTTTTTAATGTCTTGCTTCTGCTGCTTCTTCTAGCCAGCTTTATTGCTGCTGAGCTGTGAGCTCTTTGGCAGACTGTGCCAAGGCAACAAAAGTGTGCTGTTTTCTTCAGTTGTTCAGCACTGCCGTACAGGGTGTTGGTTATGTTGGGCTGTAGTGGAAGTAAGGTCTACACTAAAAATGTCTTGCACTACACCTTACTTCGTTACTGTAATACGTTAATGCTTTTACCGTCATCTTGATTTCGGGTAGAGTGGATATAATAATAATATACTATAATTTCAGGTCCAAATTTATGCAAGGAAGCGAAAACAAATCGTTTTAGATCTGCTAATGATATATAACTGTGTATAAGCGTGTAATGCGGTGTACCACAGTGACTGTGATTGACTTTAAGTATAACGTGTTAATTCCATCATTGTATGACAATGCCACTCCGTATCTAAAATTTCAAATGAAGCCGAGCATCAGCGGCTGTTTTGATAAGTCATGAGAGCACTACTTTGGGCATATGTGTATTAGACCTTAAATTAATTCTTCTCCATTTATTTCCAGTCCATACCGCCAGGAAGAGATTGGAGCATAACTTTCAGCGGGGGTGAAAACAACGACAACAACATTCAAACTATCAGGATCAATCTTTTCATCAATGACGCTGTCTGCTCTGATGTCGGACTTTACAAGTGTGTGGCCCACACCGACGTGGATGAACTCCCAATAGAGAGCCCAGTTCAAAACTTAACAGCTGATGGTAAGTTGATTACCTCATTACAGAGAGCCCAGTTCAAAACTTAACAGCTGATGGTAAGTTGATTACCTCATTACAGAGAGCCCAGTTCAAAACTTAACAGCTGATGGTAAGTTGATTACCTCATTACAGAGAGCCCAGTTCAAAACTTAACAGCTGATGGTAAGTTGATTACTTCACTATTAAGAGCCAGTTCAAAACTTAGCTGCTGATGGTAAGTTGATAAGCTTCCTATAGAGAACCCAGCTCAAAATTTAAGAGCTGATGGTAAATCTATTGGGGATTTTCATACATGCGCGGAAAACTATAAAGAGCTAACTTTTTGGTTTATCCGGTGTACAAGCTAAAGTGTAGATAAGCCATATTATTCTAAAAGTTTTTTAAATTTTTGTGCATTTTCTAGAACTGCAGAATCAAATATTTTTTAAGCTCTTTTTATTATAACTCAGATTAATTTCCATATAAATAAAGGATCATAGTATTACACTTTCACTCTATGGTTTACAAAACTTATTTAAAAACGAATTAGTAACAACTAGTTATAAAAAACGAGATTTGATATAAAAATAAACTTTCACCAATTGAAATATTGTTAAAATTCTTGCTCCATTCTTTTGTCTTAAGTTGGCAACAGTGACCTTCAATTTAGCGCCCTTGACATTGTTTAATTTAAAAATCTCAAACATACAATCAATTGTCAACAATGTTTGGGATTTTAGAACCAAAATTAAATTATTTTAATAGATTTCTTCTTAGACTTTTACTTTTTTTTTTTTTTTTTTTTTGAGATCACGTGGTTGCTCATAGAGCAATAAAATACAGGAAGGGAAAAAAATGAAGAATAAGCCATATGAATAAATGTGGTCGCGATGTAATGGAGCCTAAAGAAAAATGTAAGAAAGGGAACAATGGAGGATAGGAAGATAATAGGAAGATAATTTAGCATAAATTAAAAATAAGCTAATGTCAGAGGATGCATTCAGAAAAATCTCTGTTGCCAACGAATAAAAAAATACTTTGTTTTACAATAGAAACAGCTTTAGAAAGTCGATTTTGCTTTGCTGGAAGATGCAAAAACAAAATATTATTTTTTATGGTTTATTGAAATACTTTGCTATCAATACTTCCGTATTCTGTACACTGGGTGCACGTTAAAAGCTTGCTAAATATGTATTTACACAAGGTTATCAATCCCGAATACACACATACATCTCAATACCTTCAGGAATCTCAAACATACATATTTAAAGAATCGAAGACGTCATTGAAGATACGAGTAAATATCGTCAAAAGCTAATAAAACTGAGGTTCATGAACTTATAGTAATGTTCCAAACAACTAGAGAGGCTATACTTACTCGTTGTATTAGCATATACACATTTCAAGTTCTGTATTACCAATGGCTTCTTATGCACCGTATATACAAAATAAAATCTATATATATATTGCGAACAAATGCCCACTTAGGATCATGACAGTCAGAAGGCCGAACCACAAGCGAGCCAAAGCTCAAAACAACAACAACCCTGATGTTATTTCTATAAATTAACATGTGACCAACTTTTTGAGGCACAAATAAAATGTGTACTATAAGGGATATTTACTAACGGTGGTAATAATCAGACTTAGTTGATATGAATACTTTATATAGGTACTGATAAGTTCAACAAAGATTGTAGCAACCAATCCACACCTCGCGGTTTCACAATCCAATCATACTATAAACGTAAGACAGTTTCACTATCCACTACCAGACACAACTTTGACCCAACGCATATATCAGATCACCAACAGTACAGCACCGGGCAGACATCAGATCACCAACAGTACAGCACCGGACATACATCAGATCACCAACAGTACAGCACCGGACATACATCAGATCCCCGACAGTACAGCACCGGGCAGACATCCTATCACCGACAGTATAGCACCGGGCAGCACTAACCCCAGCTAGCTCTCCTATAGAATAATAAAGAATACAAGCTCTTGCACTGAAATCTAGCACAAGGATCGCGAATATCTAAACTATTAAAACTAATATACATTAATTAAATTCTTCAGGCGGAAAGGGGCGAAAGCATTGTGGTGTAATCGCTTCGCAGGCAAGCATCTAGATTCAGCGCTTCAACATGGTGTCTACTCGATGCAGTGGGACCTTCAGAAATTGGTTTTGGATAAACTTCCTACATCCCATGAATTAGTGTAAATATTATATTCACGTGGAAGGCGAGGTAGCTGAGTGGTAACGCGCTTGGCTTGTGAATCGAGGGGTCCCAGGTTTGAATCCTGGTGAAGACTTTTAATTTCAGGATCTTTAGATCGCCTTCCACCAAGCTCTAATGGGGTACCTGACGTTAGTAAAGACGGTTGGTCGTTGTGATGGCTACATGACACCCTTGCTAACCGCAGACCACAGAAATCATCATCATCTGCCCTATAGATCCTAAGGTCATAAAGGGAATTAAAAAAAAATTATATGCATGGGTTTATAATAAAAGGGCTTTATTTTTTATGTAAGTTCTTTTTTTATCTTTTCTGTTATGTGGCCACCGATACGAGTGTTGGAAATTAAAATGGCCCACTGGCCGAATAAGGTTTCACATAGCTGTTTTATCTAAATAAAACTGAATTAAACATTATTACATTTACCTAATTTAGCTATGACCTAATTTCATGACATCGAATCGAACCCTAACCCGAACTTTGAACCTGATCGAACCGAACCGAATCCGAACTATACTCGTCATCGAATCGAACCGAAATCGAACTTTAAAAGTTGGGTTCGATTCCCATCTCTACTATATTTTGTTCTTTTAGCTTTCTTACTACACTCTGGGATCCTATGATTTGTCGGGACCAGGGGGGTAATAGGGGAAGGAGAAAGAGAGGGGAATCTGGCTGATCGCTTTTTAAATGCCTTTATATAAAAAATGTGAGCGACCTGAATTTGAACTCGAGGGCTACGACCTCCTCAGCCTCAGACCAATACACGAACCACTCTGCCAGCTAATCGCTTATGAAAATAGAATGTTTTATAATCTGTTGCGGCCACCTACAAAGTATAAAGGGAGCTAATTCAAAGTATACCACCTCATCAGTGAAGTACAATCTCTTTACTTTGTTCGAGTTAACTAAGAAAATAATTAATTACCAAATAGTTCATTAACGACTTGGTTCATTTTGTAAAGTTGATTCTTGTGTCGTAAGGTAGAAGAAATAACTGTTCAAAATGTCAGCTTGATCCTCGATTGGGTGTGGTAGAAATAACGTGTACAAACATTGGACCAGACTGACATTTAAAGCAAATTGTCTTTGTTAGAAAACTTATATTAACTCATTCTGTCTGTCTGTGTAACATATTTTTTATAAGTTTTTTCTCCCACTTCCATTTTCAGAGCAAGTTGAAATTTTGCTCAATTATTCATATTCGAGGACATAGCATGAATTCGCGAAGAAATAATTCAATAATGTAATCAATTAGTGGTAATTAATTCATTTTTTGTTTGTTATCTGTTATTCATATATATATATATATATAACAGTGGTTTTGAAGTTCTTCCCCTTTAATGATATTTGTCTTTAAAAAAAGAAATGATTTTTTCATAGTTTGCTTGTTTTCTATGTACAATCTAGGACTATTGACCTATTTACCTTTATCTCTCTTTTCTAGGTCATGTATCCCAGGAACCATTGGTCATGGTCCCGGACAACAAAAACGGACCCAACTATTCAGAGAACGAAGTTGGGGACAATATCACACTCACTTGCACAGCTTATGTATATCTAATTATTTCCATTATTATCATTATTATTATTATTATTATTATTATTATTATTCAATCAATTTTATAACCTGATGCGATGTTGAGATTGTAGGTTAATGTGTAAATCTGTTAATATTGTAAATACTGTTTTTATATTTCACGTGAGCGTATTTTGGACGAAACGTTGGGCTATTTGCATCTGAAAATTCATTTAAAGAAATAATATCAAATGTCTTTATTTTACATACTTGCATATGGTGTGGGGTAAAAAACAACAACTCTTACCTGGCGTAACGACGATATGAGCGAAAATTGACTCAAAATTTAACACAAAGGATTAGGATTAGCTCAACTGAATGTCACTGTTGCCAACAGAATTTAAAAAAGAAAAGAGCTCATACGGAAGACTTTCAAAATTTGATTAGGCAGTGCTAAACAGAGCACAAAAACTATCTTATGCCTTGAAAAAAAATTGCTTATCAAAAACACTTTATTCTGCACACCAGAAACACTGAAAAGGTAGCTGTTTTTATTTTTTCCTCCAACAATGAATGAAAATCTTTAATAGGCCTAACAGAAACTTTCTGAGTTGTTTAGATTGTGAGGATAATTTATCGTCAATCTCAGACAGACAAATTGTATAATTAGACTTAATTCAATAAAATATATTCACTTTGTATGTTTGACTGACCACTACATTGTTTCACTTATTTCTTGCAGGGTCCAGATGATCTCATTCTAACATGGAAGTATACCACTAAAGAATCCAAGGTTGAAAAAAATTCAAATCTAATGGACATCACCAGGGTTGAGCCCGTCGTTAAATCCACCAACGGACCGTGTGTTCTGTGGAAACTGGAAACGACTCTGAGCTTCCCCCTCCTGGAAACGGACGATGGGGACACCTTTATTTGTATCGTGTATGACCACACTACCGAGTTCATGAGAGAAAACTTCACAATTGGTATGGTTGCCAAAAACCCTAACAGCTCAGCAAAACTGGCAAGGGAAACAACTTTACTAATATTAGCTGCAATGGTTTCCCTTGTTGTCTGCCTTATTAACTACTTCAGCTAATTCCCCCAATGTTATTTTTTTGGTATGTTTTGTTGCTGTTGATATAACTTTTGTTAATTTTATTATTTCGTAATCGCTTCTTGAAAGTATTAGCAAAAATACTCCAATACATGTAGGTAATTATATTTTAATTATTCGGGTTCTATGGTGAGGACTGACGCTAACAAAGATTTAGTTTATTTAATCGGTTAGTTAGTTTTATTGGACAGGTCAGTTCCAGCCTAAGTAACCGAAAGATAATTTGCATTCATACATTCAGACAATAGCAATGAATAAATATCAAGCCAATTGACAATTGAACAGATTGTTTAATATAATTAAGTTATGTAACACTGTACTCATTCTTGACCTTCGAAATCGAATACATTGCTATTTTAATTAGATATCAAATGATGTATCACTTTTAAGGAAAGTTGATAACCATCTGGCCGGGGTTAGTAGTGCTCCGAAACGCCTCCGAAAACCATTGTCTACCAAGCTGTTTTTATCTCAACCCCCCCCCCCCCCCCTGTATGGATCTTGGGCATGGGTATTATACAGAAACTAAGTCTTCTTGAAGGCTTTCACCAAAGATGTCTTCGATTTATCTTAATCATACCGCAAGACCGCACCACAAACAGCGATGTTCTTGCAAATGCCAGTATGGACAGTTTAGAGAGACTGCTCATATCTCGACATATATATCTGGGCAACATGTATCACCGTCTGGGGGACGACCGTATTGCAAGGGAAATCTTTTTGGTGAGAAGAAAGGTGGTGGGCATAACAGAGGTGCTCCAAAATGCTTTAAAGACCAGCTTAGGTGACAGCTTGCTTTGATTGACATTGAAATCTAAGAGAGCACCTGCTATCAGACGGTTTCCAAACCAGACTATTGGAGGTTTCTTACAAAAGCTGCGGGATACACTTTTGAGACCTAATGAAAATCTACCGCCGATGACAGACGCAGACGTCGAAATGAAACCTAAATCGACCACCGCCGGACGACGGTTATGTCTGCTCTGGATGTGGCGAAATATATAGGTTGTAGCTTGGACTGCTTATCTACGTGAAATACTGTACTCCTCTTCAATCTTCGGATTCTAAAAAAAGTATTATTATTATTATGGAAGTGAACTAAGTATTAACCTCCGGGTTGAGCGTCACCGTAGTCCCCTTAACACTGACCACTAAGAAATGTTCTGATGGTGTGGCAGGTCTGCAGCACTACTGCCCTTTGACAGGTAATAAGGATCCTCTTTGGAATGCTTAGGGCCTTTAATGTGTCTGCGAGGTCAGTTGTCATAATCCTCTCAAGGGATATAACAACAGGGTGTATTGTAATTGTCAGTGTCAGTTATTTACCTTATGTAAGAAATTCAAAGTGGAAAGGTCATGCTGATTAAATGTTAGAACCAGTGCCGGATCTAAGTAAACGGTGGCCTAAAATAGGATTTTTGTTTCTGAAGTCCCCAAAATACAACTAAAGAATTGGAGGAAGAAGTATTTAACGCTACGCTATGACACGTTAAACACGTGCTTATCCATTTTCATTGCATCTCATTGTGTTCACTTCTTGCGTATATTTTGTATTATTTTGTGAAGGCATCCATACAAGGCGAGGACCAGGGCAGATGCATTGCCTGCACCGACGTAAATCTAGATCTGGTTAGAAAAAACCGACACATTTCCTAAGTGTACTCAGGCTGATATGCAATAGTGCCAAGAGTATTGCAGTCTAAAACAACTAAGGCAAGACGTACTGTGAAAAACAGATTTACTAGCTAGTGATATTTGCGTTCTTTTATACTATCTATCAGAGTAAGGACAGCCACTATAATTCGTAATATAGCGATACGCATCAACACACAGATAGAATGGCATTTAGAAGAGTGGTGGGTTTAATTTGGAACAAGAAAAGGATAGATTTTCTAGAAGGCAAAAGCTATAAAGTGTATACAGGAGGTATCTATATAGACGCTTGAACTTAGTAGTATCAACATTTACTATACTAATCCTATTCATTCATCTATATACGTTAAAATATAGACTCACCTAGAACATTTGACTCTTGATAATCCGATACTTCATAATCCGACACAGTAATCAGTCTACATTTAAATCCTATACACCAGTTACCAGTCTAATTACTGAAACATTAAATTGTTTGTTGTTGTTTTTATTTTAGAGTCCCTTAATCTAAATGGATTGAAAAACTGTTTTAATGCTATTTCCTAACCAAATGTATTCAGGAAATAAACATATAAAATAAAAATTTTTATAAATGTATATAATATATAATAATTTGTGTTTGTGTGTGCTAAAACGCTCAAGATTCTGTAGATATTTTTACTAATATTTTTTGTATATCTTTTTACATATGCTTCTAGCTTATTTTTTCTTAAACACCTACTACAGTTTTGAGTGGAAATATTTTCTGTAATAAATTGTACAACTTTGTTTAACATTACTCTTGTTAAAATTTTTATTCAATTTATTAAACCCGTCTTCTCTATAGATCTTACAAGAACTAATCAAGCGTTGAGATCAAGTTAGCATCTAACTTATGAAGTAATGGTACGAAGCTCTATTTCCGTTATATTAAGCCTCGTAGTCTGTTGAGCCTGAGATTGGTGACCTAATTTCAGTTATAACATATAACTTTGTTTCAATTATTCTTTTTATAAATTACTCACTAACTCTTATGGACCGAAAACATAATAGTTTTTGTTTCGTTTTGAATTTTTACTTAAAGATTAAACAATATTACAATAACTTAATACCTAATTTTAATAGTAGATTTTTATCATAAACTAAATTGAGTTAAACCTTGCTTATTATTATAAGGGCGCATTCAGCAACTCTACTGGCATATAAGCTCGATCACTTTGCAATATCTATTGAACTTTCTTAAGTTTACATTGTAGATGAACTAAGTTAAACTTTAACGTGTTTGTTCCAATGGTGAAATATTTTGTGTGATTTTAAGTCATTCCCATCAAATTTACTGATAAGAGTCTGTTAACCATTATCAAAAACGAAATAATCTTTACAAATGTTTATTAATGAAATGAGTCATCTATTCTAGACTATGAATAAGTGAAGTTTGAGTAGATCCAATGCTCTAGCTGTCAACTCAGTCGGTGTCGTGAGGTAGATGACTAGATAGTCTTAATGAGGATTAATTGGAAAGAAATGTGCTGGTGTGCCAAAAAAAACCCCAACAACTATTGGTTGAGAATGTTACAGTAAAATGTTTTATTTTGTATCTACATCATAAGGTCTTCTTTTAAAATATCTTGTACAATGATAATCATGAGAATGTCTTGTGATTTGCTAGGCACTCCCATATAGTGATTCGGTGTTATGGTTATGTGCTAGCGGGTCAAACTCGGACAGCAACAGCGCAGGATGCCCCTATATTTTAGAGTGATACGACAGAACTAGCCCTAGCAAAGATTCCAATAATAGAAATGAGAACATTGTTGGAGTGTTCCCAAAAGTTCTCGCGGTGGCCGTTGCCTGTGCAAGTAATTATATATAGCACAATGCACAACTGACCATTCTACCGTTGGTGTCCAGCAGGGGCTAGAAAGAGTAATGTGTGTCTTATGTTCTTTTCGACGGTCACAGACGTTTAACAGGCCTGAAAAGCCGCATTCAATTTACCTGTATGGCGACATAAGGGCGTTGCGCAAAACTGTATGTTTTTGCAGGACAGGATTTGAACCTCTCAAGTCTTAACTCTCATGGAGTTTGATGATATGATGAACGGGAAAAGCGGATGCTGACAAGCAACTCGTTGTATTAACCAAGCTAGACTTACAAGGAAACAGAATGGTCTCGTTTTGGTTAGTTTTTTTATAACAAGGTAAAATGTGTTGAGAAAATCGAAAAGGAAAAAAATGATTCGCACTAAGGTCTTCATATAATTATGCATTAGCTTTAGAATTTTATTTAGTAGAAAAGTCGCGGGTGTTTTATAGCGTGTGATGATTCTTTTAGAAAGGAGTTTTAAAGTTAAAGTTCGATAGATGGTAAAGGACACGCCACGAGTTTGAAAAAAAGATGAAATGTACCTTTCCGATAGGCTTTTAGTAGGATTAAATCCAAAATTTTTAAAGCGTTTTTACCGCTAGTATAGGGAAAATCGCCAATATATATATAACAATATAACAATATATGGTGGCGTATTGACTGAGTGGTTAAAGCTCTTGACTTCCGAATCGAGGATGTATCGGGTTCGAATCTCGATGAAGGAAGGGAATTTAAGCTTCGGGTTTCAGGACACCCCTGAGTGCACCCAACTGTTTTCTGACCTGACTTTAATTAGCTGGGAAAAGCTAATAAGGTTGGTCGTTGTGCTGACCACATTACACCCTCGTTAACCGACGTCTATAGAAACAGATGACATCGACATCATCTGTCCAATAGATCGTAAGGTCTGAAAATGGGTAGGCCTACTTTACTTAAATGTCTTTTCAAGATAAGTTTAATTTTATTACTTCATTTTGTTCGGTATTATTTAAATTAGATACAAACGTATAAGGTTAGGTGTTTGTAGAGATGTCTATGTCGTGGGGTATGTTATGTGGTGGGGTATGTAATGTGGTGGGGTATGTTATGTGCTGGGCTATGTTATGTCGTGGGGTATGTTATGTTATGTGGTGGGGTATGTTATGTGGTGGGGGTGTATGTGGTGGGAATGTATACATAACAACAGGCTAATGCTCTGTGAATGTTTTCAAGATTTTTTGTATTTTACTCTAGGGGTGTTGGCTCCCACAGAGGCGCCCTCAACAGGATCGTCCACATTGAATGTCGGAGGCATTATTGGAGGCGTCATCGCTGGTGTTATCGTAGCTTACATCCTAATAATGGTGCTCTATTGTATTTATTGTAAAAAGTGTCTACAAAAGAATCCTGATAGCGGTCAGTTCATCTTAATTTTACGATACATTCGAATACCATTAGCATTTTTTAGAAAAAAAAAATATGTTTTGTATCACTAACATATAAAACTACACATTTTTACAATGTCACTAACATATAAAGCTACACATGTTTACAATGTCACTAACATATAAAACTACACATGTTTACAATGTCACTAACATATAAAACTACACGTCTACGACAATAATTAAAATGTCATTTGCACTTATTTGTATTTTTTAGAAAATGTTTAAATTTAGGCCAGTGCTTAAAAATAGAAGGGAATGAGAGCTAAATCTTGGGAGTTTAATGAATCTTAGAGATTCCCGATATTACTGCTTAACAGTTAAAAAATAAACTCTATTAAAAACACAGTGTAACTCAATCTGTCCCTTGACTTTCGTTATAGGGGTGCGCTGTGACAGTTCACGTAATCAAGTCCCTCCACATTTCCAGAACAGTAGCACACTTAGTAATAAGCGTGCTTTTTTTTTTCTTAACGAAAAGTTTGGTCCTCTATGTCAATGTCATTAAACAAAGTTGATCGATTACAAAGATATATAAACGTAGATTGTATCTTTTATTACATCTATAAATCAGTGGCGCGGGGAGGAGGGGGGAAGAATTTAAAAATTCCCCAGAGCCCCCGCTTGAAGAGGGGGGGGGGGTCCAAACGAGAATTCGAAATTATTTTTTTACAATAAATATTCAATGTTACGCAAAATGCAAGGGCCCCCAAAGAGGTCAAGCCACCCCCATGCCCCCAAATGATGGAAAGGTGCTAGCTACGCCACTGCTATACATTTCAAAGAAAACAAGTCAATGTCTTAGTAACGGCTACATATTTTTTACAAAGCTTATATCAACTCACTCTGTCTGTCTGACCGAGACTTCTTTATGAGGCATTAAAACTACATTTTTCATGCGTTTTTTTTTGTTTTGTTTTTTCAGAAAATCCAGATGGAATGTAAGTCTTTAAAAACTTCTCTATTACATTAAAAAAAATTATAGAGTTATTTAAATTAAACAATTACATGGTTACAAAGACAGTTTGTGTGGAAACACAAACTCAAAAATCGGCCCCATAAGTGGTCCACCCAGGCAGGTAAAAAAAGCAGGTTTTCAATATTTTCAGAAAGAACATCATTCTATCAAAGACAAATGACAGAGAAGAATGAGAAAGAAGGTTGACAGATCTTGTGTGGTGCCCCAGCGGTCCAGCAGACTAAAATATCGGTGAAAGTGAAGTTAGATGTGAACCTGGCCTAACTGATGTCTTATAATGAATATCTAATTGATCTCATTGTTTTGTAAAGCATCAATCTCTTATTCAAAGCATCAAGAAAAAAACATTTCCGTAAAAAAAAATTTAAAAAAAAATTGTTTAGTATATCGTTTGTACACTACAGTTCACGCGCTAATCTGAAAAACTATTTATTAATGGATGTTTTAAATTATGTCTGACTTCAATACATACTAAATATATTTTTTTCTCTTTAAAATATCTATTGTGTGTAAATGAAGAACTTAGTATGACAGAACTTACATAACGTAGAGATAAAAATGTAATAACTAAGTATTTACATAAATTTTGTGGATATATGATAAGTGGTAATCTCACCTTCTAAAGAGCCTACTGTGTTTGTTACTTATTAATAGTGAATAGTTGTAAAGTGGTGTATTTTTATGAACAAACTACTTGCATAAATGACTTTAAAAATGTGATTTTTCGCTTTTAGAAAAGGGAAAAGTAGTCGTTGCATCAGAACTTTGAATGGTCTAAAATATTATGGTGTAAGATTTCCACTATCTTTTCTAATTTAAGAGATCTAAACGTGACGGACGGACAGGCGGACAAACAGACATTCCACACAAAATTAAAAATCATTTTGGTTCATATTTTAAGTTATATATTTTTAAAAAATGTTTTTTTGTTTTGTTTTTACATTTTTGCTGATAATTAGGCAGGAATGGGGGATAAATGTGTAAACTATATACATATCATGTGTGCTTTACATTTTAAACAGACTTCAACCATGTACTACTATCCTTAATCTTTTATTAGCAAACTTGTAATTGGCAGATAATTCATTTAGTGCTTTCATTTGTTAATGGGTTTCTGTCTGTACATTCATACTACATAGACTTGACATAGAGTCATAGACAGTCTAGTTTAGGTGCCAGGAAGATAAATCTTTGATGTCACTTCGGTTAATATAAAAGAAAGCCGTCTGTGATCTATTTAAGACGATTATTTGTTACAGAACGTCTGTTATTTATAAGATAAGAAGATAAGAGAAACGATTGTTCTTAACAGACATTGACCTTGTAGGGATTAACCAATAGTCCTATCAAGTGTTTTATAAAATTGGGGGAAAAGTGTATATATTATTTAATTGCACGCTACAGATATGTAATGATACTTTGATAACCTTGCATGTCAATATCCATTTGACTTTGTATAATGTTTGTATTACAGTACTCGAGATGGTGGTCGTCACACAACAAAAGTCAAATCTGCTTTCTCGTCCATTGCCTCATTGGAATGGTTCAAATCTTCAAAGAAAGAAGTAATGGATAACCAGATTATTACTCTAATTATTTTTTACTAGATTGCTGAATCGAGACCATTCGTTATAGAGGGCCTCAGCACTGGCCTGCAACGTCACAACCTGTGGGCAGTTTAGATCAATAACTCCTACAGATTTGTGACGTGGTGACGAGCTATTGGTCTCAACTGCACACAGGCTGTGACGTTGCAGGTTATTGTTGACAAATGTTCTCGGCTTAATCTAAGTTCTAAAAACTGCTCAATGTTTCATAAGCCTTTGCTAGTGCCCCCCCCCAACCACCACCAAAACCTAAAAATTAGCCCGCACTCCCCAGTAATCTCTCGAAGTGGTCATGCAGGATAATAGGCCGGATTTCAACTAGAGATCAATATGATGATAGTCCGAAGGTCAAATTCACGACCACTCAGCCTACTATCCTCACGTGTTGCTATACGCTTTATAGACTTCTATACGATAACTAAGAGAAACTAGATTATGATCTGTCTTGATTTTATCCTTGTGTCATTCATTGGCCTCCTTCAGTCGGAGAACGACTATGGTTCATCTCAAAGCACACTTCCTCGTGTGGCTGTGGAGCCCTATTTTGGAGAGACACTCCCGTCCACAGATAGCGCAGGTTAAGGTGGCTTTTACTTCGGTGGTAGAGGAGCTGGCCGTTTTTCGGATTGTACGTTTTTCTTTCTGAGCTGAGACCCATGTACTTTCACTGTCCATAGCTTTCTTGGTCACTGTCTCTCTCCACCTGTTGCGGTCTAGAGCTATGTCTTCCCAATTGTCAGTATTGATGTTCACTGATTTGAGGTCACGTTTTATTACATCTATGTAACGGAGTTGGGGGCGACCAGTTTTTCTTGTGCCAGTCGCGAGTTGATCATAAAGGATGACTTTTGGGATGCGCTTGTCCTCCTTCCGGCGAACATGTCCAAGCCAGCGCAAGCGGCGTTGTCTGAGAGCTGTAAAGATGCTGGGAATACCTGATCGCGCAAGGATCTCAGTATTGCACACTTTTTCTTTCCATGTGACATTCAAGATCCTACGGATACAACTCAAATAGAATGAGTTCAATTTTCTCTCTCTTGCACTTTGCGTAGGTGGTCCATGATTCCCTGCCATACAGCAGTGTACTCATAACGCATGCCTTGTAGACTTCCATCTTGGTCACCGTAGTTAGCTTATGGTTTTCCCAAACTCTTGGCCTGAGTTTAGCGAAGGTCGAGGCAGCCTTCCCTATGCGTTTTTTTTATCTCCTCTTCTAGAGACAGGTCATCTGTAATTGTGGATCCCAGATAGCAGAATTCGTTTACGGCGTCCAGCTTGTTATCGTCAATGAGGATGGAGGGTGGTGCTGTAGCAGGTGGTCCCATAACATTTGTTTTCTTCGTGCTAATAGTCAAGCCATATTCTTTACAGGCCTGAGAGAAGCAGGACATTAGTGACTAAAGTTCCTCTTGCATGTGTGCCACTACCGCTGCGTCATCCGCGAATAGCATATCTCTTAGGAGGGTGGCTCTGATTTTAGTTTTAGCACTCAGTCTGGCAATATTTAGGAGTTTGCCATCAAATCTGGAATGGAGATAAATGCCTTCAGTGGATTTGTCAAACGCGTTGTGGATTAGCAGTAAAAATAGTATTCCAAAGAGGGTTGGGGCCAGGACACATCCTTGTTTAACTCCGCTGTTTATACTGAAACTTTCAGAGCTGGCACCGTTGAATTGCACTGTACCCATCATATTTTGGTGGAAAGATATGATTACATTTATTATCTTGTGTGGACAGCCTATTATCTGTAAAATTTTTAAGAGGCTATCTCTGCTAACTAGATCGAAGGCCTTTGTCAGGTCAATAAAAGCAATGTACAAAGGCATCCTTTGATCTCTGCATTTTTCCTGGAGTTGGCGGATGGAGAAAATCATGTCAATCGTGGATCTCCCTGAGCGAAAGCCGCATTATGATTCTGGATAGACTCGATCAGCGAGTTTTTGTAGCCTGGGAATTATCACTCGAGCTACAATACTTAGGAGGGAGATTCCTCTGTAATTGTTGCAGTCGCTTCTGTCACCTTTGTTCTTATACAGTGTAATGATTTTAGCATCCCGCAGGTCTTGTGGCACAGCACCTTCTTGCCAACATTTGCAAAGCAGTTCGTGTAGAGGTTGGATTAGAGTAGTTTTGCATTGTTTTAGAAGATGTGTACTCTCACAATTAAATATCTGTAATATATATATAGTACCGGTATATGTTTCGAGGACTACATTAATTTAAAATAATCAGAAAAGGTTTGCTAATCATAATTTTAGTAATTCATACTATATTTTATTAGATCATTTGTAGAGAATTCATACTATAACTTATAGGATAATTTATAAGATTATTCAATGTAAATGTTATAGGATAATTCATAATATAATTTATACCACTATTTGTTAAATAATTTATAAGATTATGAATGAGATAGCTTATAAAATAACTTCTATGATGATTTGTCAGATAGCTTGTATGAGAATTTAAAAGATGTACGAGATGCTACTAGGTCTACAATGTTTAGACTTTTCTTTATAAATTGAAACTAATATTCTCCTGGTCATCTTCCAGAAACAAGAGGTCAAAGTGACCAAACCAGAGAACGACTATGATTACGTCACGACAGGTCGAGGAAAACCAACAGCTAGACCGGCTTCAGAAGCAGATACACCCAAGAAAGCTCCCATTAATCCTCGTGAAAGAGAGACATCACAGCCATCCCATGATTCCACCAAGACGAGATCAAATGTGTATGAATCACAAGGACGCCAAGGACTTGTCAATATAGGCTTCAATAGTCACGACAAACAAAATGAGACTTCAACGGATGATAAGTAAGTTTATATATAGACACTGGCTCCTCTGCTCTCAAACATTGTTACCAGGTCCGGATTTAAGTATGTGGAGGCCCTTACAATTTTCGAATGCTTTAATAAAGATCCACCTATGAATGAAAATACTAATATCTAAAAGCATGCTATATTTTTTGAGAAAGAAATAGATTTCTTGCTTTTTAATTGTAGATATATAACTCATAAGTGTCCTAAACGATCACGTGATCTAAAAGCCTTAGTGGCTAATGTCCATATAATGAAGGCACACATTTAAAAAAAAATAAGGAGATTTATTGATTGTTTGATTTTTTAATTTTTTTAATTGTTTTTTTATTGTTTATTTGTTTTTTTCCCACTCGCTAATCTCCATAATTTCACTCACTTCTCAAGTCTCAATGACAAATTCAGATTTAGTGGGGTTGACCAAGACAGCGATGCTTCCTCCCCCCGATTGTACAATAGAGAGGACCGCACTCAGAGGCGAAGAAGTCGAAATAATGAGGCAGCAGTGACCACCCCTAATCCAGATGGAGTTTTTCTTTAACTTGATGGAAACAGCGGGTTCCAGAGGCCAGATTTTATTTTGGTGTTGCCTTTTTAGCATTGCAGTGTACAGAGCTCATTAAATGTCCATTGTTTAAACACGAAGCAACATTAAGCACTTAATCAAGAAACTAATAGCTACATTGAATAATCCTCCCTCTGGATTGTGTGATCCATTACACACTTAACCATTGTTCTCATTTGTAAATATGTAAATGCTTTTCTTAAATAACACATCCAGGCATTTTTATCTTTCCATACAGCAGAAGATACAGAGTCACGTGTCTAATTATCCTCCTTTCTCTCCCCCCCCCCCCCTCCAGCCCACCTTTTATTTTACTTGTAAATTATTAGTTTCATGAATTTTAGTTTAGTTCTAATCAGTGAATGGAATGTTTAGATCATAAACTGGCAGTGGCCAGATTTTATGGGGCTTTTATTCGGTGTATGAGCCGTTTCATTTGATCTCACAATGAAACCACTTGATTAAGGGGGACACAGTTCATCTCATATTAAATACAAACTGATCTTTGCATAGCTCGCCTGTTGAATGTGAAGAGAGATTCCTTTAAATTTTAAATGTTGTTTTTTTCCTTTTCTATTATGTCTCATTTCTATAAAATGTTAAAATGGATTTATCACTTATTATCACAGCGCGATTTTTCCTAGTTCTAAAAATAAATATAATACAGCTTTAATAATTTTATTACCAATGTATTGGGTGTAATAAATGTGCCATAGGTTGCCATACATAATGATTTTCAACATTGAAATGTCAAATACATTCCATGGTCTGTTTATAGTTTGTTTTTAAGGAACTTGTTTGTTTGTTTGTTTGTTTGTTTTTAGTTCGATAAAAGCAAGATTACAAAATTTAAAAATAAAAATTTCGTTTTCTTTTGTAGGAAATATAATTGTGTGTAGTTGTTGAGACAGACTTGTGTGTGTGTGCAAGGTGCATAGAGTTCCAAATAATATACAGACTTTATTTTATCACGTTTTCTTGACAAAAATCTTGTATCGTGTTGATGAGTCGCAACCAACCCATTAGAGAAATCTAATTAGTGTTGAGAACTAAATTTAAAGAGATTGTTTTTAATGCCTTTAGAGGTTTGCAAGAAGCAATATGTATGTATATCTATCCATCTACCTATCAATCTATCTTTCTACATATATAAGATATTAAAAAAAAAAGTTGATTTTATAACGAGTGTCCACGTTGTCAATGGAATATCTGTCCTTAAAGTGAACCTGACTAGCCACGAGGTAAATATCAGAAATGCAGTCTTGGAAAAGAGAGTTGCCTCCTCAGTAAGAGATAGTAAATAATAGTCGGCATCGTGCCGACGTAAATACATTATCAGGTTTACAATCTGTTCGAAGGTTGTTCACATTCACTTGTTTTTCTGACTCATCGTTGTAGTGAACCTGTAGATTTGTAGAATCTGTAGATTTGTAGAACCTGTAGATTTGTAGAACCTGTAGATTTGTAGAACCTGTAGATTTGTAGAACCTGTAGATTTGTAGAATCTGTAGATTTGTAGAACCTGTAGATTTGTAGAACCTGTAGATTTGTAGAACCTGTAGATTTGTAGAGCCTGTAGATTTGTAGAACCTGTAGATTTGTAAAACCTGTAGATATGTAGAACTGTAGATTTGTAAAACCTGTAGATATGTAGAACTGTAGATTTGTAAATCATGTGGATTTATAGATTTAATAAAATTTTTAGATATGTAGAATTGTAGAAAGGGCCACTGCAATCTAAGCTGTCGCGTGGGCAAGCACTTTCATAGGCCCAGCGCTAATACTATATGTAAATTATTAAATTTAACCATTATAACTTGTATATATAAACAGGGCTTCTGTGGCCTCCAGATTTTCCAGGGTCTCCTTTAAATCTCCTGAAATTGCAAAATATTTTTTTTAAAGTCCTGGAAAAATTGAAAGTATTAAAATCCTACGCGCGATAAAAAAAAAAAACGGCATTGTCAGCTTTCATTTAATAAAAATATATTGCATAGCGCCATAGACGAATGTATTTTATAATTTAAAAAAATTTAATTTTAACGTTATGCTTATCCCTTCCTAGACTAGTCCCTGTGCTATCCGTTTTGCACAAGGGCCCGCAAATGTTAGGGCCGGTCCTGATTGTAGATATGTAGAACTGCAGATTTGAAGAACTTGTAGATATGTAGAACTGTAGATGTAAAGAACTTGTAGATGTAAAGAACTTGTAGATATGTAGAACTGTAGATGTAAAGAACTTGTAGATGTAAAGAACTTGTAGATATGTAGAACTGTAGATGTAAAGAACTTGAAGATATGTAGAACTGTAGATGTAAAGAACTTGAAGATATGTAGAACTGTAGATGTAAAGAACTTGAAGATATGTAGAACTGTAGATGTAAAGAACTTGTAGATATGTAGAACTGTAGATGTAAAGAACTTGAAGATATGTAGAACTGTAGATGTAAAGAACTTGAAGATATGTAGAACTGTAGATGTAAAGAACTTGTAGATATGTAGAACTGTAGATGTAAAGAACTTGAAGATATGTAGAACTGTAGATGTAAAGAACTTGTAGATATGTAGAACTGTAGATGTAAAGAACTTGTAGATATGTAGAACTGTAGATGTAAAGAACTTGAAGATATGTAGAACTGTAGATGTAAAGAACTTGTAGATATGTAGAACTGTAGATGTAAAGAACTTGAAGATATGTAGAACTGTAGATGTAAAGAACTTGTAGATATGTAGAACTGTAGATGTAAAGAACTTGTAGATATGTAGAACTGTAGATGTAAAGAACTTGAAGATATGTAGAACTGTAGATGTAAAGAACTTGTAGATATGTAGAACTGTAGATGTAAAGAACTTGAAGATATGTAGAACTGTAGATGTAAAGAACTTGTAGATATGTAGAACTGTAGATGTAAAGAACTTGTAGATATGTAGAACTGTAGATGTAAAGAACTTGAAGATATGTAGAACTGTAGATGTAACGAACTTGTAGATATGTAGAACTGTAGATGTAAAGAACTTGAAGATATGTAGAACTGTAGATGTAAAGAACTTGAAGATATGTAGAACTGTAGATGTAAAGAACTTGTAGATATGTAGAACTGTAGATGTAAAGAACTTGTAGATATGTAGAACTGTAGATGTAAAGAACTTGAAGATATGTAGAACTGTAGATGTAAAGAACTTGTAGATATGTAGAACTGTAGATGTAAAGAACTTGAAGATATGTAGAACTGTAGATGTAAAGAACTTGTAGATATGTAGAACTGTAGATGTAAAGAACTTGTAGATATGTAGAACTGTAGATGTAAAGAACTTGAAGATATGTAGAACTGTAGATGTAACGAACTTGTAGATATGTAGAACTGTAGATGTAAAGAACTTGAAGATATGTAGAACTGTAGATGTAAAGAACTTGAAGATATGTAGAACTGTAGATGTAAAGAACTTGAAGATATGTAGAACTGTAGATGTAAAGAACTTGTAGATATGTAGAACTGTAGATGTAAAGAACTTGTAGATATGCTTTTTGTTTCTCTCTTTTTGTCTTTTTATTTCTATTGTCTAACACACTCGGTGGCTTGTCAATTGATCGTAAAGAATTTAAACGCCCCGCGGCTTGTTTCCATCGTTAGAATACGTTCTTTTTAGTTGTTCATCATCACCACCATTATCAGCATCATCATTATTATCATCATCATCATCTGTCTCTTGACTGTCGTCGTTGTAGATTCGAGTAACCAAATCCCTTCATTTTGTTCGTGTCAGCAGCTGTTCTTAATAGGATATCAAGAGAGATTCCGGTCCATTCTTTTACAATGTCCAGTCAGCTTTTCTTTGGACGATTTTGTTCCTGCCCCCTCCACTGTGCCTTGAAGGACAACTTTAGACAGTGAGTCATGTCTTTGAGTTAGATATAAAGAAATGTATTCTAAAAATTTGAATCTACAGAAGAAAATGTTTCAATGCTTACGAAATAAATATTTCGAGTAGTTTATTCAAATTTAAAAGCAATTTAATTTGTTAAATTAACATTTACTTTTATTTCTTTATCAAAATTATTACAAAGCGTATGAGGGAAATAATATCTGAATAGGACAATAATACTAAAGCACATGTCAAAAAAGCGATTCCAGTTCCTCCAATCACTTGTGAAGAAATTCTTGTATCAGGAACTGAGATCCGAGTTCGCTTATAGGATGAAAGTCCTTGATAGTCCTCTTTCAGAAAGGAAACAATAGCTTCCGTTTTCTCCTGGATGTCTGGCGTTGATGTAGCCAGCGTGTTCTTGGCTGGTGAAATTGTTACACTTGAAGATGAGGACGATGAAGTTGGATCTGCAGTGACCTCTGTCAAAGATTCTGGTAAGCTGCTGGTGACATCTTGAGATACGCTTGAATTATGATGAGGTGTATCCTGGCTCGTGACCTCAGTAGATGTGACAGTTTGTTCTGTGGTCTGTGTATTGTCGCATGAATCTTTATGACGATTTCGAAGTCTTTGTAAGTAGATCTCGTGTGGGAACTGGAGAAAACAACAACAACAAAGCAAACATTGTTTAATTTTACAGCATGTATAGAGTACAAAAAATAGGTATACGTTTAATTTAATTATTTTTTTTTTTGCATCGTGACAATACCGTATTGTTTAAAGCACATTCCTCTAATTCTAATAGTTTTATTTAGTTAAACCTTTACTTGTGGCTGAATGCAGAGAGCACGACTTTTATACAGGACAAAAATAGATCATACACAAATATAAATTCTCCTTCGTGGTCAAAGATGAGCATATTTCTCATCAATATATATAATTCTCTTCATGGCTCAAGAGTTTGGACACCAGGTACAGGAAAGATCACACTTTTATTTCTGCAAGTCAGACGGACTAGAGTTACCCTACAAAAAAATGGGGGGGAGGGAGAGAACAAGTAGTATTCACCCGTCACTAAATAGCAGGGCCAGACTTAACCATTGTGGGGCCCTATGCGAAACGGATTTCGCGGGTCCAGTTTGGGAGGGATACGGATAAAAAGTGAAAATTAAGAGTTTGTATTAGAACAAAAATCGTCTTTGCATTTTATTCATTTTTTTTACTACGTACAGAATTACTTTACGAGCCTTCCATGTAGCGAAGTCATACAATATATCATAAGAATTCTGTTTCCTACACAGATCACGCTCAATAGCAAGAATTACCAAATGTTTCAATCTATCTTTGAGAATTGTTGACCTCAAATAAATCTTCAATAGTTTTTGAGGCGCGATAAGCTTCTTTTTCCAGATTACACAATTACCCATATTGCTTAATGCCGTTTTTTTATCGCGCGTAGGATTGGCGCTTTCCATATTGAATGACACCCAAAAATGACAATTTTTGTCTATATATTTCAGGATATTTGTATGAGTTTTCAAAAGATTTTAATAATTTCAGGATATTTCCAGGACTTTTTCGTATATTTTGCAATTTCATGAGATTTCCAGGAGCACCTGGTAAATCGAGAGGAGGCCGCGGGAAATCTGTTATAAGTTATAAAATGGTTTAATTTAATAATTTATACACCTAGAATTAGCGCGGGTCCTATGGAAATGCGGTGCTCACTGCGGTCGCATAGATTGCAGTGGCCTAAGGCCGGCCGTGCAAAAAAGCGGCGTATGCTACGCCGCCGTTTGACTAGTTTCCTATAAACTAGAAGATGTCTGTAAAGTACAATCCTCGCTTTAATCCATACATGGCATAGGTAAGTTGGGTCTACAATAGATAAGCCTGCTTCTTCTCTCAGCTTTTTGTTGGCGGATGTTTCATGCTGTACGCTCTCCTTGCCTAGTATCTTGAGATTCCGACACTCACGGCTTCACGCATGATGAGCGATCGAGAGCTAGTGTTTCCCAGGAGGTTTTTCAATATCACTCTCCTTGATGGAGCTCAAGGGTGTCTTTGTAACCTCCCTCCCCTTTGCGAGTGCGCTTTCCTTACACAGCTCCCCATAACGAAGTCTTTTCGGAAGGCGATTTTCTGGCATATATGTCCCACCCATCGAAATAGGGACCTTTTTGCTGTGGCGTGGATACTGTTCAAACGGGACAACTCTATTGAAAACAATAGTCCATAGCACACATACAAATAGAGAGAAACGAAAAATCTGACAGACTGGACAAATACTTGGAGAACTAGCAAGTAGTGACATATACCAAAGAAACCAGAAGAAGTAAAGAAACCTTTAGAGATTACTAGAATCTTAAGTGGAACCGATTCAGACTAAACTTGTAACAAGCAAAATAAAAACAAGGTTACAAAGACAGTTTGTGTGGAAACACAAACTGAAAATTGGCCCCCGAAGTGGTCCACACAGGCAGGTAAAAAGGCAGGTTTTAATATTATCAGAATGAAATTCTATCAAAGACAATGACAGAAAATAATGAAGAAAAAAGGTTAACAAATCTTAAGTGGTGCCCCAGCAGACCAATGGATAGGTGAAAGTGAATGTGAAGTTTGATGTGAACCTGGCTTAACTGATGTCTTATATGAATTTCTGATAACATAATTGTTTTGTAAAGCGCCAATCTCTTATTCCTCAAGAATAAAACATTTCCGTAAAAAAAAATTTTTTTTCTTTGATTAGATGTTCTATAGTGTGTGGCCTCCTGTGCAGTTCATAATATAATATGAAAAACTACTTATTAATTGTTGTTTTAAATTATGTCTGACTTAGATGCATACTAAAAAGATTTTTTTCTTTTTAAAAAAATAATATAAACATTTTTTAAGTGTAAATTTAGTACTTATCATAACTTGAACAATAAAAATTTTAAAAAATAATTTTGTACAAACAATTTACAACCGTTTGCATAAATGTGTTAAAAATATTGTAAACAGTCGGCTACGCTAATAAAGAGCCTCAAGTGTTTGTTACTATTAATAGAGAATAGCTGTAAAAGTGGTGAATTTTTGAAAAAAAATGCTTGCCTAAGTTATTTAAAAAATTAGATTTTTCGGTTTCAGAAAAGAAAAAAGTAGCCGTTGCATCAGAACTTTGAATGGTCTTTAATATTGGGATGTCGGATTTTCACTATCTTTTCTAGTTTACGAGATCGAAACGGGACGGTCGGACAGACAGGCCACACAAAACTAATAGCGTCTTTTCCCCTTTCGGGGGTCGCTAAAAATACTATAAAAAAACAACAACACTTAAATTAAGTGTATCATTTAATAAAAATAAAAGTGAACGACCTGAATTCGAACTCGTGGGTCAAAGCCTTCTCAGGCTTGTCAAGCCAACACGGTACCTATGCTCTCTGAGCCTCAGAGGACGACTAATTCTGCTTGTAACACCACTTTAGTCAAGCACAACTTCTTTCTCTTGTTTGAGATACCTAACAAAATAAATAATTACCAATAGTTAACTAACTAGTGGTTAATTATTCACTTTCATCTATCCCTTTGGGGCACCACACAGGATCTGTCAACCTTCTTTCTCCATTCTTCTCTGTCATTTGCCTTTGATAGAATTTCATTATGATATTTTTTCTGAAAATATTGAAACCTGCCTTATTACCTGCCTGGGTAGACCGCTTTCTGATAGAATTTAATACCGATATTCTTCTGAAACCTACCTTTTTTCCTGCCTGGGTGAACCACTTCGCGGGCCGTTTTTGAGTTTGTGTTTACACACAAACTGTCTTTGTAACCTTCTTTTTTTATTGAATCTTGTGTTGTCAGGTAAAAGAAATAATTGTGCAAAATTTCAGATTGATTGGGTGTGGAAGAAATAACGTGTACAAACTTTTGACCAAAACACACACACACAAAGATTTACTGCTGCAGGGGTCAACGACTGTCTAGAAAATACGAAAAACATGCATAGATGTAACCCTGCCGGAACCAAGTAAAACAAAGGACGTTTGGGGCACGAGGCCTTCATCAGCTACAAAACAAACAAAAAATAACAAACAATTAACATAAAAAGACTATTTTATTTTATTTTTTAGTTTTGTAATAGAAATTGTACTAGATATAAGCAATCCCAACATGAGTAACGTTTCATTTCTTTGTGCCTTCGTACAGGGCACAACAGAATGAGGCAACACATGTTGGACAAAATTAAATTGAAGCTAGCAAAACACGCCCTAGAGGAGTGTCGCCAGATTTATGCTGCATACTTTACTAGGGGGTCCAATAATGGCCCCCGAACACCACTTTAGGAGACTGGCTATATAGAGAGCTACTTGAACTGCGCCGTTAAGAAACTCCGCTACTTGATAAATGAGAACAAATATGAAGCAGAAATCCCAGATATGCATGAATTTTTAACTGGAACAGAGTAATGAGATCCTTGTTTAAAATTAGTCATAGATATTACAGAAGAAAGTCACGGATCTAATGAAAATTATTTTTGTCAAAATGTCCAGTCTTTTGTAGCTAAGAGCTCTACCTCGTCCTAAAACTTAGTATGAAAACAAAATGTTACACAAAACATTTATTGGACTCTATTTTTATACTTTGAAAATATTTTTAAAAAAAAAATTGAAAGTCAAATGTATCATAGATAAGAAATTATTTGAAAGTAAATTCAAATAAATAATTTTGATGTTTAGTTTGAAAAATGTCTGACATTGTTCTGATGATATAAATAAATATATTTAATCAATAAAAGGAGAACTTGTTACTTACTGTTAAATCGTTAGAAGAGATGGCGATGTCTGAAACACCCGCAGAATGACAGAACATAGAAGTGTCACCTTGACCTAGAAGGTACGCTCCAAACTTGACTTTCTTATCTTTGAGCTGTAGATGTAGGTAAGTGACTGCACTGGGAAGTCTGGTGGAACATCCGGAGTAGTTACTTCCTGAGGTAGTCAACAAAATACTATTTCAGGAAGTCAATGAACGAAGGAATCTATTGCACACAAGTTTCAGTCTATGGTTTTATTTTCTGTCATTTTCAAAGTTTAACATTCATTAACACATGAACATACCGGGAATACTTTGACATGTCCACTGTAATGACGTATCATTGGTCACTAGATCTAAAGGTAAAGTGGCCTCAGCAATAATATAAATATTGACTGCATAGACATCAGGGACTTTGGCAATGTCATATTCATCTCTCCAGAGACTTGGTGGTAACAACGAAGTTATACACGTGTCTTGGTGACCACCTTAGAAATATATAGATACATGTCACTTTAACATCGATATTGGTGGGCCATACAGACACGTTAAGTAATAACTACGGAATATGGGGATCTATGGCGAACTGTTGTCAGTGGAGACAAATAGCTCTTTGAGATATCCCAGATATGTGTTCAGGCCAGCTAGATCGATTGGTATCGCTTAAAGTCATCATAAGCACCAAGCTAGTTGACTGATTTGTGATGTTGGATCTGGGGTCGGGTGACAATATAGAGTTAAGAACACTGACTAGTGAAGAGTGTACACTGGCTACTACTAAAAGTTTGTTCAATTCCTACTTTTTTCCTCGATGGAAACATAAAACATGTTCAAAGCTGGTCAAAACTTGGAAGCACAAGTGTGCAGCGTGTTAGAAATGTGGAATGGTGCACAAGTGTGCGGCGTGTTAGAAATGTGGAATGGTGCACAAGTGTGCGGCGTGTTAGAAATGTGGAATGGTGCACAAGTGTGCGGCGTGCTAGAAATGTGGAATGGTGCACAAGTGTGCGGCGTGCTAGAAATGTGGAATGGTGCACAAGTGTGCGGCGTGCTAGAAATGTGGAATGGTGCACAAGTGTGCGGCGTGTTAGAAATGTGGAATGGTGCACAAGTGTGCGGCGTGCTAGAAATGTGGAATGGTGCACAAGTGTGCGGCGTGTTAGAAATGTGGAATGGTGCACAAGTGTGCGGCGTGATAGAAATGTGGAATGGTGCACAAGTGTGCGGCGTGCTAGAAATGTGGAATGGTGCACAAGTGTGCGGCGTGCTAGAAATGTGGAATGGTGCACAAGTGTGCGGCGTGCTAGAAATGTGGAATGGTGCACAAGTGTGCGGCGTGCTAGAAATGTGGAATGGTGCACAAGTGTGCGGCGTGCTAGAAATGTGGAATGGTGCACAAGTGTGCGGCGTGCTAGAAATGTGGAATGGTGCACAAGTGTGCGGCGTGCTAGAAATGTGGAATGGTGCACAAGTGTGCGGCGTGCTAGAAATGTGGAATGGTGCACAAGTGTGCGGCGTGCTAGAAATGTGGAATGGTGCACAAGTGTGCGGCGTGCTAGAAATGTGGAATGGTGCACAAGTGTGCGGCGTGCTAGAAATGTGGAATGGTGCGCAAGTGTGCGGCGTGCTAGAAATGTGGAATGGTGCACAAGTAAAATAAAATCGTTTTTATGAATATTTCGGTCAATGTTAGTACTGTTGTGACTAAATAAAATTTTGTTTTATAGTTTTTAACTTTATTGGTAGGGGAAAAAATAACGCTTAAAATATCGACCAACCTGAAAATCTTGTGGAAATCTGATAGACATAAAAACTTGCATTGCCATAAATACTATAAAAGTTTCTGTTGTTCAAGGATTGTTGATGGATGTCACCAGTAGAGGGTAGCAGGAAAGAGATGGGCTCAACAATAGGCTAGATGAACATTGAATTAAAACAACACTAGTTTTACTTATCATTTAGTTCTGATTTTCAATTTGACACTATCTACAATTCATCTAGTTCTATCTACATTTTATTTAGTTATATCTACATTTCATTAAGTTATGTCTACATTTCATTCAGCTATGTCTACATTTATTTCAATTAAATTTTCATTTCTTTTATTTCTGCCTACATTTCGTTTAGTTGTGTCTACATTTTGTTTAGTTTTGTCTACATTTCATTAAGTTATATCTACATTTCGTTTAGTTATGTCTACATCTTATTTAGTAAGGGGACATTATAGTGCTTGAACATTTCCCTATATTACTTTAAAGTTATTTTCCTTTATTTATTGATCTTAAAAATGAACCACTTTTGTCTACAATCTGTAAATCTGTAAGTCAATATAACTCACTATAATGACGTAGGTCCAATCAAAGACTGCCTGACATTGAATGATAGTCTCTGTGCTGGCTGTGTCTATGTCTGTAGGAAATAGAAAGTATTCCTCACCAATAGATTCCAACGGAAGCATTATGTCTAGTGTGGAGTCAGTGTACATCTGGTCAGTCCTAGACTGGAATTTACAAATAAAAATAAGCATATCTCTATATTTTCTAACCTAGACGTCAGTAGTTTTAAAAAGCTTTTATTAATTCGCTCCGTCTGTCTGTCTGTCTGGGTGGAATGTTGTACACGTTATTTCTACCACTTCCCATTCTCGTATCGAGGTGAAACTTTAAACAATCATTCATTGTCGATGACAACATATGAATCAATAAAAACAAATTAACCAATTAGTTATTTAATTCGTCCTAATTAATTAATTTTGTGTATGTAGGCCTACAAAAAAAACATTTTGAATGTTATTACAATATATATAAATCCTTTTGGGGGGGGGGGGGGAGGAGGGCAAGGAGTACTCAGCGTTACGAAAATTCTAGAAGGGGTACGCATAAGTCAAAAGTTTTGAAAACACTGGTATAGTGACTTAGGTGTTACTGTATTAATGTCCAGACATCCAGTCATGACTGTATCATCATAGTACAATTATGTTTCACAGAGATTTATTTTATATTTTACTCAAGGTTTTGTACAATTTCTCTACAAAATAGTGAGAGGTCTAACCTACCCCAAGTGTTCCCAGAGTCACCAGAGCAAGTTTTGTAGCATACAGATAGGTTCCATTGACATTTGATCGTTGGTTAATATTCAAGGACTGGTGCAGTGACTCTAGGCTTGCTGTTATATTGTCAACACTGCTGCAGAAGATAACAAAAACTTCTGCTTAAGAATAAATGATAGAAAAAGAAATGTTCTAGTAGAAGTTTTCCACTAGAAATAATGTCAAAGGCACTGAACTAAGGGTCTTTTATTCCCTCATCTTATTATGTTTATTTTATATTCTATTATTGTCTATTAGTTCTATGCTTAAACTAGTAACCGAAAATAAAACAATTAAAAACAATACCAAAGTTGCAATTTTATAATATCAGAAAAAAATAGAGACAGTGATGCTTAAAAACACTAAATATAAGAAAATTCGTACGCCCATTAGTAAGATCTCCCATATAGCACTTCGATTTGAGTAGAAATAGTAACTAGCATTTACAGAATATCTACTTCTCCTTTTAAAATGTATTAATAAACGGCATCTTTAGTAGAAGTAATTATCATCATCATCTTCATCATCAAACTCTATTTGGATGAAGGCTTTCAAAATCTCTAGACAACAGTCTTGCGGTTGTGCGTTATGCATGTGTGTGTTTCCAAACAAGTAATGAATAGAAATTTGGAAGATACGAGACATTCATAAAGAAATGGAGCCAAAGTTCCATCTTCGATGCATATTTCACTGTGAGTGAAAATATGGTTTCATCCTTACATACTAAGCGGCCTTTCCCGTCCTGAGCTGGGCTGCAATAACCTTATGCCAGGAGTCAGTCATGACGCCTCTTATACTGTCAATTTAAGCTTGAAGTCTAGTGGTTAGAGTGAGTTCAAGTTTACGTAGATGAAATAACACTAACTTACCCAAACCTTATGGGACTAGTGCCAAGAGAGACTAGACTTGACTTAGGACAACTTACCCAAACATTATGGGACTAGTGCCAAGAGAGACTAGACTTGACTGTTCTTGGACGTCGAGAATCACTGTAATGTTATTTATTCCAGTGGACATTGATGTGATTGTTAGAGATGTTGATTTATCTATGGAATTGTCATTTAAATTGTATAAAACAAGAATCATCTCTATTAGTGATAGCATAGTTAATACAGATTTTACCACATCAAATAACATAATTTTTAAATAAACCTTTAAAGTCAAAGAAGAGATTTCATATATGCCTGACTTCATGGACTCATAGTTCTCTTATTTTCTTTTTTTTTTTCTCTTTTAAACCATACATTTCAAATAAACGCTAAACCTATTGTAATAATGTAAAACTACTGTCAGGGGGAGGAATGGCGAGAGTGAATATGTTGCTTTGATATTTTGGTTTGATAGTTATATCCCCTTGTTAGGATTAATATTTCGGTGTATTATTTGTGCTCTATTGGATATTAAAGAATTATTTGTTATTCATGGATCTGAAGTCGAAGTTGAAGTATATTTAGCATTAATTGTTCGTGATTGTAATTATTAAGTAAACCCCTAATTAGCCAAGTGAAGCATTAAAAAGGAACTCGACTACTACCTGGAAGACTGAGCCTGGCTTGTTTAATTGAACAGGTACGGACGGGTAACGAAGGATATTCTCCTAACTTTCTCTTAGGGACCTCAAGATTGAGAGAGAAAATATCTACCGTTACGAGTCTATGTATAACTTTCAAAGATTTTCGGCCATTCTAACAAAGCGTTCCGCGCGGGGTCGTTTCCCCTTGTGCGGCATTACACGGGCATAGTTCGCGAAATCTACGAGTCTACGGCTCAACCATTGACCTAGTCTTAGGCTGACACGAAATTGCCAAGTTTTTAAAAAACATGGTTACTAATTGTTTATTTATGGTAGCTGCAGTTTACTTCTGCAGAGTTTACCTATCAATGCTTAGCGAACGATTGTTATTGCTTTACCTTTATTGTTTTGTAATTAGGTCTTTCAAATATGTTTTATAAAAATTCGACTTTAGAAAAACACTGTCCTCGTTGTAAAAAAAAAAATAAGTGTTGTTCTATTACGGTACTCTTGTTTGATTGTTGGTAAGGTTTACATTTTTTAGATGCCATTCAGAAATGGACGGTAGAGGATAGCGGAGGGCAGGGTTCAAACCAGGAACCATCGAAGCGACAGTCCAGATAGGGTACCACACAGCCAGGTAGCTATCTATACTAACATACCTAGTTTGATATTAATAAATAATCATTGTAACCTGTTTGGAAGAAGTTCTTTTTTTTTTTTTTCAATTCCTTACCTAACACTTCCTTCATAGTCAAAGGTCAAAGGTGATCAATAGATGGAAGGTGAAAGTTCACAAGCAAATTTTTTTATTTTTTTTAAGTTTATCTAAGGGAAAGAGCTCCGTCCTTACAACTATATCTCTCAATAATGTAGAAGTTATTTCTTTTATTCGATATGAAACAAAATAATTACCAATATTTAATTGACTAAATGGTTTATTCTTTTAACTGATTCATGTTTTGATTGGTGCAATCAATAACTGTTTCAATTTGATCCTAGACTCGATGTGTGAGAAATATAGTGTTTAATTATCTAATAGAAAGAATCCCTACATAATTATGATTATGATTACTGACGGATTAACCTCCTTTGTTTGGTATCAAACAAAATAATTTATTACCGCTAGTGATTAACTAATTTGTTAATTTATTTGTTGAATAATGTCATATCTATGCCAATAAATAATAGGTCTAAGAATTGGTGTGGGAGAAATAACGTGTACAAACTTTATACCCGACAGACAGAGTGAGTGGATATAAGATGTGTATAAATTAAATTAATTATTTGAAGCTAAAATGACGCACATTGAGGTATGGCTGGAATGTCTTGGGTTCGATCTATATTGTGACCAATTTTGTTTACCCTTTTTTTATTTTGTTTCAACGGCCACTAAAATATTAATGTTTAGCTGACTGTCTAGTTTAAATATAAAGTAAGGGAGACAATTGTTGAAATCATTTCCTATGTCTTCTTGTTTTTAGGTTTCTCTTACCGTACGTGGATGGAAAGTTATGGGACGTTGGACGCGTTGAGGAATACACGAAGGAAGGGTACAGCAAGGTGGAACTCATTGCTGTTTGGTCCATTATATAAAGAATAATGGTCACTGGCTGGCTAGAGTTGATCTCAATATACTGGGCATAGACGCCTGAAAAAAATAGATAAATCTTTATGTTAACAAGTTAGATAAGGTAAGATGAGATAAGAAGAGATAAAATAAGATAATAATATTGGTCCCAACAAAGGATAATTCAACTGTCCACCTCGGTATTACTACTATAACAAATATTATGGCTATTGCTGAACCACCCCAAAAGATGAGCGAAAATGCGACATACAAATTTTCGGTCCTCAAAACACTCATTATATACACATACTTAGTTTCTGTCATCGAGGTGACCACAACATGTGCGTGGCCGTATGACGTAGGAGGTCGCCTCTGTGCACCTTGGTCTTGTAATATATTTGTGTAAGTGTAACCTAAATTACATTTAATAGTACATTTTTTCTATAAAGATTTATTTATGATATCCTCTCGACATTTAAAAATTACTTGAAGAGTTTCCTAAAACGCTTTCATTAAAATACAGGTTGACAGCTGTTCTTGGTGCCAGAGAGAGCTTTGTTATATGCGCAGAGCTCACGTTGTAGCTGACCTTGAACCAGACAACGACACGGTCATTAAAGTTAGAAGTCATTTGAAGTAGCCCTTGTTGAGTTCCTGCTCTGGACAGCCTGGGTAAAGCCGCCACGTACAGCCGGGGGTCAAGATTCCTGACAACATCTGTTTAAGTATAAAAATCAACATAATAGAGTTAAACAGATTATTTAGTTATACTAGTTTTGTTAATAAAGAAATATGGTTCACTCAAAATACTAGAAACTAGTGTTTGGTTAGTCGCACTGACGACATGTTACCACAACAATAAGGCTAGTGTTCGAATCCGAAGATTAATGAGGAGGGCAGTATTTCCCGTGGCTACGCAGAGTCCGAGCTGTGCCACATCCAGGGCAAGTATAACCATTGTCCGCAGGCGGTCTATTAAAATTATTATTACATTGTTAATATTCATATGTAATTCAATGAACTAATGGTTATGAAGATATAGTTAAATGTGAGCCTCGTCTAACCGATGTTTTTTATAGATGATCTAATTGATTTAATTTTTTTGTTTGCAAAGAGCCAATCTCTCATTCCAAGCCTCAAGGAAGAAACTTTTCCGTTTAGTTAAATGCACTTGGCTTGTAAAAATTGAAACACTGCTTAGTAATTGTTGTTTTAAATTAAGCCAGATATGACCCGCGGCCTGCGGGGCTTAGTTTGGGTATTACTAAATGTTACATTCACATTTTTATTTTGCCACGAAAATAAAAGTAGATTATGAAAAATCACTAAATCTATCTTCATTTTACTAGCAGTAGTTTCTTTAGCACTACAATCCCATGATCCTTCTCCAAAACCCTAAGACCTACATTATTTAGTTTGTGTACTCCTATTCATAAGCGTCAGTCTGTTTGGTGACGTGACTATTTCTACCGTCGATAGCTAAAGTAGACAATGGCTATAATTAAATTACTCTTATTAACAGTTACCTAAGAAAATGTTACAAAATAGTTATTTTTTTTTAAATTCAATCAACTCGGTCAACTCAATACCTTTCTCTTTCTGACAGACAAAAGCATGACTCTCTTGGCTATTTCTCGACTCCCATGATGAAGAGTTCCTATAGTTCACCCAGAGAAGTTTCCGACAGCTGCCTCCAACATACTCTGTAAGAACTGTGTTGTTGCTAATGTAAAGTCGATAGGACATATAGCAGTTGGTCGTAATGCTACCAGTCCAGGCTGTAATATAGAAATGTCTATGTTTCTGTACATTTTTTTTCTTGCATGTTACCGCTAAAGCTATTAAAAATGTACACATTACCTAGCTAATCCAATGTACACATTACCTAGCTAATCCACTGTACACATGACCTAGCTAATCCAATGTACACATTACCTAGCTAATCCAATGTACACATTACCTAGCTAATCCAATGTACACATGACCTAGCTAATCCAATGTACACATTACCTAGCTAATCCAATGTACACATTACCTAGCTAATCCAATGTACACATTATCTAGCTAATCCAATGTACACATTACCTAGCTAATCCAATGTACACATTACCTAGCTAATCCAAAAATTAACTGATTTGCCTAGAAAGTTTTTCGAATGTATTTATGTAACGTGCACATGAATGGGTTAGGGTTAGTTTAGGATGTAGGGTTAGGATTATGGGTAAGGATTAGGGTTAAGGCTGCAAATTAATTTTTTACTTTAAGGAGTGCACATTACCCTAGTTAATACCTATATATTAACTAGGATAGCTTATTTCTTCACTTACTCTCTCTCTCGCTATATATATATAGTGTAGTGGTCTTAAGTAGTAATATAAAATGGTATTTTTTACAGAATATAACGCTACAAAATCACGTCTTTTCACTCTGGTAATCTAGACCTGTCTGTCCTACCCAAAATAGCTGACGACAATGCCGCTTGTCTTGCATCGTTCACACTGCAGAACCACGAACCAATCGCTAACCTCTTTCCGCAGTCAACATAGACACACACACACACGCACTCCATAACATAAATGAGAAAAGCTTTACCACTGGTGTTGTATAAGTACATCTTAAGATACTCTTTCACTTCGTTTGTTGTCGGTTCAGCCAAAGTAGCATTGATACTGTGACAAAAAGTCTAAACAACAAAAAGTTACTTCTACCAAATCAAAAATTATTCAAAGATATTTCTTATATGCATATATATATATATATAAATATATATATATATATATATATATATATATATATGTTGTTTTAACTCTATTCTGCTCAAAAGATTGAAACACAGACACACAGACACTTAACCCATTGCTCTCAGACTGCCCGCTCTAACAATGATGTGCTATTTATTTGCACCTAGTAAACCAACGTTCATATCTGTAAAGCCCCACCAATTAGTGCCACTTACCTCAGCCTCTGTCCAAGACATTTCAGTGTTAAAATATTTGTAGCACGTGCCGTTTCCATAGCGAGACCCTGGCCAATAATTATCACAGGGATCTGAAAATACAGATCAACGTAACACCTAGACTCCGAGAGTGGAATATGTTGGATCACCAAATGAGACATGGATGCTATATTGTCCAGATAGTTGTTGTTGTTGTTGTTTTAATTTCTACTATCTCCCCACTCTTTCGTCAGAGTTTGACCTCGACTCGGGCAACTATTTTACAAAGCTTATATCAAATCACTATGTTGGTCTGTCTGTCTGTCTGTCTGTCTGTCAGGTAAAAATATTGAACATGTTTTTTCTCCCATTCCCCATTTCCCAGACATATTTTTAGCGGCCTTACAATCTTTCGTGTGTGTGGGGGGGGGGGTCTTTAAATATAACATATTCCATGTTTAATATTGAATACTGAGCGCCTGAAAGCAGCACGGAAAAACCTTCTCCTAAATACCCCCCCCCCCCCCAACTGGTCCACAAGTGAGATTGGACCAAAGCGCTCTGAGCATGCTCTAAGCATGAAAGTAGCGCTATATAAAAGCCATAATTTAATTTTAATTATTTCGAAATAAATGTATAATCGAAAGTATTTAGGCCCAATAATTGTAAAATAAATTCTCTAACTAAATATTTAATTATTGACAAATGTAATAATGAATGTATACATACTTGTTTGAATACTGACTTATGATAAAATTAATTGACTTTTAGCATTTAAAACTTATCTGTGGCAGTGGTCTAGCTATAGTGGGGGGGGGGGGGAGAATTTGAAAATCATCCCAGGCCCTCACTTTAGGGGGACCCCAATTAAGTGTTCGAAATTTTGTTTACATTAAATATTAAATATTACGACATTATCTCATGTGTCGAATGCCAAAATGCAGGGGACCCTATAAAGGTAAAAGCCTCCCGGCCCCAAAATGATGGCGAATTCCTAGCTACGCCACTGATCTATGGTCTAACCTGATTGGCAAACGTAACGGCGGTTAAAAATGCATTCATCATCTGTGATGTACTGTTCCGAGATTGCAACAGTTTTTAGTGTAAGGCAGTCTTCATCGACGTTGTACACCGAATGATAAATGTTGTCAGGTTGGCCTCGTCCCCAGAGTGCAGTGAAGAAGGTCGTATGGTCAGACGATCTCACGTAATGACCTTCTTGGTCCAGATCGCTGACACCCAGCCATACTGACAGGAGACATTTTATAACATTAGAATGTTTGTATTTTGAATTTGAAAGGGTTCAGTATGTCTATTAATATTAACATTTCAGTAAAGTTCCCCTTTCAGATCCTGCGATCTATGGTGCAGACAATATAAATATCACCTGCTTCTTTGGGCCGACGGTTAACCAGGGTGTCATGTGGCCAGCATAATGAGCGAACACCTTTTCTTTTCCCCAACTAATCCCATTATAATTGGGAGGACTCATGTGCGTCCTAAAAATATCAAAATTCAAAATCCCAGTTCTCATCGAGTTTGAAACCTAAGACCCCCCACGCTTCGAAAGACCACTCAGCCACCAAGCCACCTGTCTTAACAAGAAGCTAATTAACTACTTTCATTGAACTGTACAATGACTAAGGAATCAGTATGCCTAGTTTAATATACACAGCATGAAAATCAAAATGCATGTAAGCCCTTTTAAAATGGACACACTTCGGGCTTTGACTGTAACACGTATAACCTCAAGTTCGGATTCCACGTGGTTATACTCAAAACTGTTTAGGCTATACGCTAGTTTTTCAGCATAGTTTTAACCACGGTTATCTCAGACACACGCGCGAACACACACACACACAGGCTCACACACAGGCACACAAACCATAACAGTTTCAACAGTAGGAGCTTTGAAATGTGTGTCAACAGAGCAAAACTGTCCACACAAAGCACGCGTTTTAAAAATACATAGATTAGCAATGGGCTGTATAACTGATACAACGAGTGAGACAATTGGTTAAAGGCGATTGGCCTCTGTCTGAGAGGCTTAAACCGCTCGGATACCTATAAAGGGGGTTCGAGTTTCAAACCAGACAAATTAAAATTGTGTCTGTCGAGCGCTTAAAGGCAGCACGGAAACCTTCCCTCTCGAAGGGTCGACAAAGAGATTGGACCATAGTGCACTGAGTATGTTATAGCGTGAAAGATGCGGTATACAGGGGGCATTCAAAAAAGACTCCATACATGAAAATCCTCCATATATTTTCGTGAAAAAGACAATAATTGGATGCTACATATCAAGAGAATGTTAAGTTTATTTCAACACACATACTTACCAGAATAAAATCTGCTTGATTGAACTAACTTCACAAGTTCTAATATTTCAAAATCATTTATTGGCTCTGGTAAAGTCCCATTATAAAAATCTCGACAAAGGTCCTGAAGAAATGCAATAATTAATGAAATATTCACATAATAAATCAATCAATACTAATGAACCACTCGTCCAGACAAAGCAACGTGATGGATGTTAGTGAGTCTAATGTATTTGTCAATTTGAGAATACCGCTTTAGCTTCTTTTTTTTTTATTAATATGTATGCATTAAGATATTTAACTGATAAATTGGCTGCTTGTTGTTACCGGTCGTTGGCGTGCAGCACCAAACTACTGCTAGAAAACTAAACCGCTGTAGGCACATTATATCTAAACTAATAAAACTTCAAATAACTTGAATAACTTTCTTGTGAAAAATGCTAAATATAACTTTATTTACAATATAGACAAAATCAAGTTAATATGACATAAAATAAATGTACTAGACTTGAGTCATAGTTTTTAACAAACTCTAGCTCACTAAATAGATATAACCTTTCAGTCTCACGTTCTGGAGTCGTCTGTCCTAGCGAAGACCAAATGACGACAATGCCATCTATGTTGCATCATTCACAACTAATCGCTAATCCTCTTCCCAGCGTCACCATAGAAACACATAAACACACATGCACACACTCAATAACACTGCTTCTTGGTGTATATTGTGAACAGTGTAATTTAAGTCTATGATATAATAGTAAAATATTTAGACCCCTCCCAACTGTTTGAAAAAAAAAAAGCTTGCGCCAGATAAACGAGAAGAATAAAGTTCATACTAAATATACCAGAAGATTTAATCTTAAACCAGAAAGACCAGAAGTATTGATCTTAAAGCAGCTAGACCCCAAGAGCTAACATAATAAAAACAGGATAGAAGAGTTAATATACTCAAAACAGAAAGACCAGAAGTATTGATCTTAAAGCAGCTAGACCAGAAGAGCTAACATAATAAAAACAGGATAGAAGAGTTAATATACTCAAAACAGATAGACCAGAAGAGTTAAAATACTTTAGAAAAATAGACTAGAAGAAATAATCTGAAAGCACTTGAAGGATGAATCTAAAAGCAGATAAATTAGAAGACTTAATTTTAAATTTAGATAGACCTGGATTCAACGTGCAACTCTTACCACTGATATTGCTGAAAGTGACTGTAAAAAAAACTACAACTAAGCACTGGTAAAGTGGGCACCAGAAATTTGACTACCGAAAAATGGTCGCCAAACGAAATTTACACTTTTTGACAAAGTGGAAAAATGTCCACCAGAAACACCCAATTTAACAATGGCCAATTTTTCAATGGCCTTTCTACCTAAATTTACTGCTGATATTCATTACGCCATACAAAGTGAATGTGTCGTCTGCTTTGGGATAATGTTTGTATTTATTTTGCATTTAAGGTTTTTAATGCTCATCTCTGAATTTTTCATTGTATGTTAACATTTTGATTTTGGTTTAATCCGGGGTCAATTCCTTAAGGTACAAAATATCAAAAGAAGAGAAAGCAAGTTGGAGAGATGCGATATAAGTCAAACGTAAGAACAAATAAGAGAAAATCGGGAGAAAGCTTCTAATAAGTATATAACAAACGTCACGGAGGCTTAATTGACGAATCACTAACCAAATATCTCAAATGCGGTAAGCTAGTTGTCCATTTGTTTTTAACTACGATTAGTGCCACTGTCAGATACTTGACCCTTTAGTGCTTCCAAATATTATTTACTGCTACAAATGAAAGAATTCAGTAATGCACAAAACAATAAAAAGCTT
Organism: Biomphalaria pfeifferi; assembly: GCA_030265305.1. Taxonomy (NCBI): domain Eukaryota; kingdom Metazoa; phylum Mollusca; class Gastropoda; family Planorbidae; genus Biomphalaria; species Biomphalaria pfeifferi. The sequence goes on along the minus strand of JASAOG010000003.1, from coordinate 125,207 downwards.
TTTAACTGTTCATCCTATACTCTTAAGCGAGCAATTCTTGTATATATATATATATATATATATATATATTTATATATATATATATATATATATATATATTTTATTTCGAAAATGGCTCTAACGAATTTCTTTAAAATTAATAATAGTGAGAAAAAAATTCTCAACTCATTGGCTACATCGGGAAAACTCGAAGTCGACCGTTATATCGGTTTCAAAATGGCTCATTATCGAAAAATTAATTTTGGCTAGAATGTTTTATGAATGAAATTTTCTATATGACGTCAATGGGAAAAAAACTTGACACCGCTTACGTCACTAGGCTCACGGCAGTACACTAAGACATTTCTTCACAAACAAGAACAAGTTTTAATGATTCAATTGGCGTAATTAAACATTTGTGCACCATCTTATTGTACAATGATCCATTATGAAACTATGGAAGAAAAATAATGAAATTAAATATGATTATGTATGATTAGTTATTGTGTTTTGAAGGCTTTATAAATTTTTTACATTTTAATTGCGTACACCCGTAGGTAGCTTTTACTTTGTTATTATTTTGATGGTGAATTATTGCAATGTGTTTAAGCGTCGAAGTCTACTGTCCCATACCAAAACATAGGAAATGGTCATAACACAGCTTTTCCATGCATTACTTGCACAACCAGGGTCGGCCCTAACATTTGCGGGACCCTATGTGAAATGGATTGCGCGCGGACCAGTAAGGATAGGGATAAGGATGATAAGTAAAAATAAAGATTTTGTATTAGAAAATAAACTCGTATTTGCATTACATTTTCAGTAAATGAAAGCTGACGATGCTGTTTTTTTATATCACGCATAGGACTGGCGTTTACCATATTGATTGACAACCCAAAATGACAATTTTGTCTTTTTAAGGACATTTTTATGAGTTTCAGGAGATTGCCAGGAGCTCCTTGAAAACAAGGAGACCACAGGAACCCTATTATAAATTTTAATGGTTTAATTTAATAATTTACACCTAGAATTAGCGCGGGGCTTTTGAACCTTCGGGGTCCACTGCGGGCGGCAGCATAGGCCTAAGACTGGCCACGATGATATCCAGCTCGCGGTCAACGAATCACGCTGCTGCTTTTTTTTGGTTGACCTATAAACCTCGGTGAAACAGAAGTCATGTTCCAGAAGTCACCCAATAAAACCTACTCAGCCCAAAGATCACCGCACATAGACATCCCTTAAAGCGGTAGATAACTTCACATTATCTGGTAAGCATAGTATCAAATGACGCATTGCTTTAAAGAGAGGTTGATATGTGATCAGGGATAGTCGTGCTTTTGGACGCCTCCAGGTGAGAGTGTGGCGAAATAAATCGCTCCGCCTGTCTACAAAAATCAGTGTCAACCATTGATTCTCCCAACCCCTCTATGTGGATCTGAGACATGAGTACTTTATAGAAAGCAACTAAGACTTCTTGAACGACTTCACCAAAGACCACAATACAAACAGCAATATTCTTGCAAAATGGAATGAACTTCTTATAATCCGACAGTCACGCTTTGCAGGGCACTTATTCCGTATGGGGGACGAACATATTTTTGGCAATCTCTTTTTTTTTAGTAAGCTGAAAGGTTGTCAGAGTAACAGAGATGTCTCACAATAACGCTTCTTTAGAATACTAACGCGACGTTTTTAAGTCTCTTAGGAAAAAATGCGCGATTTTACTTTAATACTAGGTGCACGTTTTACACTATAACGTAGAGATTTTGCATCACTTGATGATTATTACTAAAGCCATAATAATAAGGCTTGTCTTCGAGTCCGAAGATTAGTGAGGAATGCAGTATTTCTTGTGGCTGCGCAGCCCCAACTGTGACCTTCATATTTTGCCACATCCAGGGCAAGCATAACCATTGTCCGCAGATGGTCGATTTAGATTTTCTTTTCGCCGTCTGCGTTTGTCCTCGGCAGCAGATTTACTTTTGGTCTCAAATGTGTATCCCGCGGACTTCGTGAGCGACCTCCAGCTGTCTCGTTCCGAGGCCGCATGCAACCAGGTGCTCTCTTCTATGTCAGCCAAGGAAAGTTGAAAGTGGTCTTTGAAGCGTTTCCGTGAGGCGCCTCTGTTACGTCCACCACCTTTTAACTCCCCAAAAAAAGACTGCCTTTGGCATATGTTCGTCTCCCATACGGGATACGTGCCCTGCCCAGTAGTTGTCGGACCATAAGAAGACCCTCTGTACTGTCCATACCGGCGTTAGCAAGGACATCGCTTTTTGTAGTGCGGTCTTGCCACCGTATGTCCATGATGGAGCGCAAGCATCTTTGGTGATAGCACTCAAGAAGTCTTAGCTGTTTACTTTAAAGTGTCCATGTCTCAGAGCCATAATGAATATATTAATTGCAATATTAAATGTCAGAAAGTAACCATTTTAGAAATTACACTGCATAGACTTTCTTCCAAGCCTATAATAGCCCAGTAGTTTTACGCCAAAGAAGCAATGTAAAACGTTAAGACGTGAACTGTGGTTTTCTATAGGCCTACTGTTGGAGGGACTTTCTGTTATAATCGCCATGTACAATTACATTGAGAACTGACAGAACGAAAATGCAACTCTTCGAATTGATAGTCTTTACCCGATCGTTCATTTTCGTAATTACAAAAATATTCCCAACATGACTTCGGGTATATATCCTTCCTTAACAAATTATTCATCCGAGCGAGGCTCGGTCACCTGATATTATTTATTATACACCAGATTCATCATAAATGCTAGCTAGAAATAGTTCTCTGACATAGTTGAATATCTCCAAAGTCTCTGTTTCTCATTGTGTCAAGCTAAGGGGAGATAAAGAGAAAGTGACTGTTGTAGCTGACCTGAGCTTCTTGCCACTTTACATATGAGCCTAAAGCCTTGAAGCATTTCCCATTGATTAGAGCTGTATAATTATCAAGCGTTAGGCAAGGCTGAGCCGCACTTGGACCTAAAGAAATGGATAAGTTAGCATGGTATTTATACTGTACTGAATATACTAAATTACTACTGGCTCTAAAGTATTTAGCATACAGATATGCATGGAGGCAGAGAGAGAGAGAAAGAGGAAAAGCTAGAGACATAGAATGAGCGCATGAGATCTTAGATCTCTCTCTCTCTCTCTTTCTTTTTTTCTCTCTCTATTGCTCTCTCTCTCTCAAAGCCTTTGTCTCTCTTTCTCTCGCTCTATCTTTCTCTCTCTCTCTCTCTCTCTTTTTCACAAAAAAAGAATGACTAGCTCGTTGGTCGCACTGGGAAAACTCTAGTTTGACCGTTATAATTTTTCAAAAAATAAATAGATACATATATATGTGTGTATGTGTGTGTATGTGCGTGTGTATGTGTGTTTGTTTGGCACATCCAAAGGCTGCTTCTGACCAGTTCTTATTGTACACATATATACACACATATAATCTTCATTGCCCATAAGAAAATTTGTCTTACAAATTTTGCATTACACCAAACAAAACATAAACAACTATAGGACAAAAGTTTGTACATTCACACCAGATTGACTCAAAAGTTACATGTGCAATGTTTATATCATATAGTTCAATTGTATTTAGTGATTTGATTCCCTGGGTAATAAGGGAGTTTTCGAGTCTGTTTGCCTTTGTAACCGGTTTGGTGTATATCCTTTGTGATGGTAAAATCACTAAATCCTGACCTAAATATTAATTTCATTTAAATGCCTTTTTCACAAGTCTTACCCAAATATGTGAGAATGATAGTGACGAAACTCCCAAACATCCAGTCCATTGCTGCTTTACACACTAGAAGGAAGAAATAGAACATCAAAAACGAATTAGGTAAATGATAAAACTATTTATTACAATATCTCTATTGGAGTGGGCTAAAGCTTCTGAGTGTTAAAACTGCTCTAACAATTTACCTAGAAATCCGAAAACTGATGTATATCGTTGGGAAAAAGAATGACCAGCTCGTTGGCCACACTGCGAGAACTCTAGTTTGACCGTTATCATTTTCCCAAAAAAAAATAAATAGAAAATAATTTTAATTTGGCTGGAGAACTAGAAAATATTTATCTTCAAAAAATATAATAATAAGAATAAGAAGAAGATTTGTCTTCGAGTCGGAAGATTAATAAGGAGTGTAGTATTTATCATTGCTTCGCAGCCCCAGCTGTGACCTACATATTTCGCCACAACTAGCATAGATACAACCATTGTTCGCAAGTGGTCGATTTAGATTCTCTTTTCACCGTCTATGTCTGTCCACGGCTGATCTCCAGCTTTCTCTCTGTCTCTCTCTTTCTCTGTATTTCTCTTGCTGTTTATCTCTCTCTGTCACTCGCTCTCTCTTTGTCTCTCTTGCTGTCGTCTCTCTCTGCGTCTTTTTTCTCTCTGTCTCTCTCTGCGTCTTTTTTCTCTCTGTCTCCGCGTCTTTTTCTATCTATCTTGTTGTCTTTCTGCCTGTCTCTCTGCCTCTCTCGCTATCACTATGTGTCTCTCTCGCTTTCTTTCTGTTGGCCTCACTCTTACAGTCTCCGTCTCTCTCGCTCTAAAGCTTTATCGGTTTGTCTCGTCCTCTTTCTCTGACTGCTTCTCTGTCTATCTCTCTCTCTCTCTCTCTCTCTCTCTTTCTCTCTCTGTCACACACCACTTAAAAAACCCAAGTGCGTGTTAAAAATGTATGATCTTAACAATAACAGCAATGAAGATGAATTAAGGGAGAAAATTCAGAATATAATATTCTCGCCACATAGAGTTTGGTGATTCATACACAAACTCACTCTACCAGTGCTATTGATCTACTCAGTGCTGCGCGACTCTTCTCTAATTCATTTCACTTTGTCACGTGTTTTCTGGCGTCGAGACGCCCTTATTTTCACAACAATCTTTATCTACGCTACTGACTAATTTTTTTCCAAGTCAAGCGCTCCTCTTCCCAAGCCCAGGTCTTTGAACACTTCCGTCAATGTAAATGTCTTCCCTTCACCCAGGAACTGAATCGGTTGATTAAACTGATTATCGACAGCTACAAGCGAACAGGAAATAGAAAGCAGAGTTTAAAAAACAACTTAATCCCTTTCTCTCTAGCATTGAGCTGCTGTATCATATCGACTGATCGCGAAACGTGAAGCCTCTTAAAGGGCTCTATATCAGAACAAATCTAGAAAGTACAGATCAGATAGGACAAAGATTATTTAAAGACTCTCGCTCTCTCTCTCTCTCTCTCTCTCTCTCTCTCTCTCTCTCTATATATATATATATATATATATATATATATATATATATATATATATATATATATATATAGTTTACTAATAATGGCAATGTCCCCGATTCCGAAGATTAAGGATGAGTGCAGTGCAGTGTTTCACATGGTTATACAATTCGAGTTTCGACCTGCATATTTTGTAAAATATCTAGGGCAAACACTCAATAAAGGATCAAGGTGAAGAGGTGGATGGTGTTTATTTCCATGACAACAGATGAGAATCGATTACACAAACATAACTGTTAATGTTAGGAGTTCATTTAATAATAATAATACTAATACTTATTATTATTCATAAGGAAATTTGTCTTACAATTTGTGCATTACACCAAACAAAACATTGTAACTATAGAAAACTAAAATATACGTTCACGCCAGACTCCCGCATAATTTACATGCGAAAAGTTTATATCAGCTCTGGGCTGCAGGGTTCATTATCTTCGCCATTGCCTCTTACTTACATACAAGGTTCATTGTTGCCGCCTATGCCTCAAACGCTGCTACAGGGCTCACTAACACAGGCTCTCAGTACGTGCTACTCGCTACCTTCTCGTTGTCTCCAGAACGATAGTCTACATAAACTACCAGGAATGTCTTTCACTAACAGGAACGACCCTTTCCACACTTTCCTCACAAGACTTCTTCCTGACCAGACAACCTACACTGCTTTTCACCTGCTGACAACATTGGCAACGATCCCTACTACAACTCAGACGGTTTCAACCTATCTCTATTTCTGTTTCTCTATCTACTTGACCGGAACCAACAGTCAACCATCTTGTTTCTACTTCTGTTCAAACGCAGTGGACAAATTCACATATCTTGGCAGCACACTCTCCAGAAATGGAAAAATCGATAGTGAAATCGACCTGCGTATCGCCAAAGCCAGTGCATCCTATGGCAGACTGTCTAAAAATGTCTGGAACAGACGTGGTATCACCACAAACACAAAGCTAGGGGTCTATAGAGCCGTCATCCTCCCTAAATTGCTCTATGCCTCAGAAACATTGACAGTGTACAGTAAACATGCAAAGAAACTCAACCACTTCCACATGACATGTCTGAGAAAAATACTAAATGTCAAATGGCAAGACAAAATACCAGATACTGAAGTCCTTCGAAGAGCGTGTCTGCAAAGCATCCACACAATCCTGATGCAGTCCCAGCTGCGATGGCCAGGTCACGTCTACAGAATGGAAGACCACCGCATCCCTAAACGACTCTTGTATGGCCAATTAAGCGAAGGAAAGCGCTCGCAAGGTGGTCAAAGAAAGCGCTTCAGGGACACCCTCAAAGCTTCTCTGAAGGCGTTTAGCATAGACCCAGGCACTTGGGAGACAGAGGCACATGACAGAGCATCATGGCGTCGCGCTGTGAAAACTGGCGCACAGGTTGCTGAGGAAAAAAGAACAACGCTGGCAGAAGAAAAATGCCAGAGAAGAAAATCAAGGCAAACGACACTAGCTCCAGCTGGAATAACCTGCCCAGTGTGCGGCCGAACATTCCGGGCTCACATAGGTCTCACCAGCCACATGAGGAGGCATAAAACCCCAGGGCAAAGCCGTCAGCCCCCTGGATGACAAAGTGGTCATCATCGAACCACGATGGACGAACTATACTTCTGCTCATCACTCGTCTTCAACAATGCACTGCCGCGCACCAGCGTAGGAGCAGAGATATAACAATCTATATTCTATACTATAAAGTAGAAAGTAAGGCGTATGTATGTATGTATTTATTTATGTATGTATGTCCCGCATAGAAATCAAAACCGTTTCACCAATCTTGATAAAACTTGGCATGAATGTTTCTTTGGTACTAACTGGAACCTTGACGTATGTATAGTAGCCCTAAAACAAACTCAAGACCCTAAAAAAAAAGTTGCCCAACTCTATAAAAGTATTATTATTTCATGCATCTAGGCCATGTTTAGCATGTTTAGATCGAAAGGATCTAGATCTAGATCTAATTTTTTAAACTACACTTTGCACAGATAGTTTCTTACTTTGACACAAGAAAATACAAAATAAAGTCTGTTGATTTCATTATTTAATAAAATTAACCTTCAAATTTGTGTTTCAAAATCAAAAGCATTTTTACATAAATTCGTTCCTTTTATCTGCGTATTTAGAAGTCCTGACGTACATTCTTTCATTAGCCAAGACCAAAATGTTACACATCTCTCTATTCCTAGGTCTAAAACTCTAACACATGAACTTATTAATTATAGTCTATTCATTACATATTTTAATCAAATTAACATTCAAATTTGTTTTTCTAAAGCATTTTTCATACATACGTTCGAAATAGCTGCGAAGCCGTGTTGACGTATATTTTAATAGTTCCATTCATGAGTCGAGTACATCTAACAAAAACGGTCACGCATGCCCAGAGCGAAGTCTCCAAGCACTCGAAGAACGAACTCTATCCAAGCCAATATTTAACTCTAGATTGGTTTAGCTCTATCTCTAACTCAAGATCATCTAATTAGAAGATGATAGATCTACTTTATACTTTAACACATAAACATACAAAATAAAGTCTATTCATTTCATATTTTAATCCAATATATGTAGGCCTACAAGCAAATGTTTTTATTTGAAAAAAAATGATTTAGGTCGATGAGCTATTTTGATAGCTCCATTCATACCATTTTTACATTCATGCATTCGCTTTACTTATAACAATATTATTTCGTTTAATTGTTTACAAAACTCAGTGACTATATCGACAGTGATACGCAAAATTAAGAGCGGGTAACATTTGGCTAGTATATATATATATATATTGTAATGAAAGAAGTGGCATTGATGTTGCACTTAGCATGTAATTAACTATTGTTATTATGTTTTCGTGATGTTTTTGTGATATTTCACATTACGCTCCAGACCTGCTACAAATATGGATTTATCATTTTCAGGCGGTAAAAAGAAAATTTAAAGAAAGAAATCCTTGCATTTGTAATACAGTAGTTATATCCTTACCCAATAGCTGACTTAGTCCTTCATTCTGTTTGAACACAAGACCCGAATCCTCTATTGTATCTCTATGCAATAGCGGCTTGTTGGTTCAGCCCTACCTAGTTAGAGACGTTCCTTCAAAACACAACAACGTCTTACCAGAACCCATTTGTTAAATTAGCCTAATTCAGCCGTGCCTGTTAATTAGAGACTTAAAATTTGCTAAGTAATTAATTTTCCTGGCTGATTCAAGCAGCCCATTACATGCTCTATTGGCACTAAGGAAGAAGGAGCACTAGTACGAATTTATACTAGCCTGTGGGAAAAAATACCCTCTAACTTTGTGTCTTTCTGAGTATTTTATAGGTTTTATCTGTGAATTTGTAAAGGTATGGTTCAGTGTTGTATGTTTTATTGTTTTGCTTTCATCGTTTTGGTTTCAGTCCTAAAGATTCTCTAAATGTCGCCATTTTACTAATTGTGCTGCTCTTGTTTAGTGTGAATATTTATTTGTTACAAATCTCATGGCTCTGTTCTAGTTTCTTTATGTTTTATCAAATTAGGGATCCCAATGAGAGGATGTATATTCTTAGATTGGTCCAAACAAAGTTACATCCGTGGTTAAAAAGCATTCTAGTTGTGTTGACGAAATGTTACATACCCTACATCCATTCACATACTATTTTAAGTTGTCCCCCTTTAAAGATCTCTTGTATGAAGAGTTATGCCCCTACTTACGGGATGCGAGTGGGAACCATGATAGATGAATAAAGTATTTTGATTATTTGTTTACATTCAGAAAGTGTTTGTTGTCCTGCATGTAATGTATGTGTCTTGACGGAGGACCGACTTTTTTTTATTCCTTATCTCTAGTTTAAGTTTTGGTTTCCGTTCTTCTGCATACTTTTGTTCCTGTCCAAAAGAGTATTATAAATCTACGCTTTTCTATCAATATATAAATATATTATTCTGTACCGCCTTATCTAATTTGTATATTGCAACGACTCTCACTATCCAGGCTCTCTGCTAATTGCACCACACGACACTACCAACTGAAAGAACTTGCCAACTCAGGGCTTCAAAGTAACGTAACACTTTAATGTTCGATCAATCACAGCCAATACTGTACAATTGGCAACACGTAACTCTGACTTTAAAAATGTTTCTCCGTTAACAACTGTCACGCGTATCACTCTTGCTCCGCTGCATCAAAGTCTTAGTGGCTTCTTCACCTCGTCCCTTGCTTGAACTGGGTTCAACTGTTCAGCTGACTTCACACACTGAGCTAGTCTTAATAGATTTGATCATAGGTCAAAGTCAAAGTTTCGTATTAGCGAGGTGTCTTGACTTTACTCCGCACCAAACCGTTGTAATTCGACGCACAGAATCACGCCGCTGAACCGTACTGAACTGAACCAAGTCAAGCCTTCTTGACTGTGAACAGTGACGTAGCTAGGGTGGGGGCGAGGAAGGTGGGGGAGAATTTGAAATCCCCCTGTGGGGGCCCCCAAATAAGTGTGTGTTGTTTTCAGGGGCCCCCAAATGATGGGGAATTCCTAGCTACGCCCCTGACTTTGACACCTTCGCCTTTTAATATCGTGTCCCCGTTGGCCTTCCTGAAACCGACGGAACGTTGCTCGACCCTTCTGGCTGATCAAATGACTACATCCGACGTGACTGGTCTGAGTACTATTCACAAAATAGATTGCGAAGCGTCGTCGTGTCGTCACTTGTCGCGGTTCATCGTCGCCTTTCGTCATGGTTGACTACTCGTCAAGCGCTGGCCTGTTTAGTTTGTTTCAGCTTGCTACATACACAATTACCCCGATCAGCATCACCACCAGAGTTAATACAATATTATTAATCTGCATTTACTAGTTGAGGTGACTACTCGATCATGTGATATGTGCTACGTACTGTCTAGACTCGAGTCTAGACGACGAGACCTGGCTCGAACCCAATCCCATGCCGTCCTGCAGACGTTAGCGCTATGACGTAATAATCTTCATTTCTGAAATAAAGTCTGAAACTAACAAATCAAATCTGCACTGCCCTATCGAATTTTAATTGGATAGATGTCCAGACCTATACTATAAAAAAATTAATAAGCAAAATATAAAAATACTTTGAAAAACGAAACAAAACCTAAGGGGGGAAAAAACTCCAAGTTTACACCCATATATATCATTTGTGTAATATTTAGTTCCTTTATTCGATATGAAACAAAAAAATCAAATACTACTATTAATTTATCTAATTGTTTAATTTATTTTTTTTATTCATGTTTTGTTAGGACCAATGAATAATTGAGAGCAAAGTTTCAACTGGATCGGAGAACTGGAAGCAGGAGAAATAACGTGTTCAAATTTGGTACTAGACAGACAGACAGACAGAAGGAGTTGATAGAACAGACGTCCAGTGACATATATATGTATACAACGTGAATGTATAAATATGGACATTTCTATGAAATCAAATGTATTAAATCAAACATAATTTTAAAAGTTAAAGTTTAGACTTACCTATTAACTAGTTTGGTCGCATATTTGGAAGATCAGACGTTTCAACGGAACAACACTATTTTTGTCGCGTCACTATTACTTCGCTTTATTTAAATTCTATACAGAAAGCAACGAGGAAGTCTCATTGATCTTAGTGTGAACACTTTCGCAGAGGGGATACCCGCGACATTTCTTAGCGAATTAAAAGAACCATTAAATTTTCTATAAACAGATTCGTCTGCTGTTGTTTTTTTTAATGGATGAAATCAAGGCGCCAAAGTTGTTGAAGGAATGACACAGTGTATTGCGATTTGTCTTGAATTAGCAGACAGCGAACTTTCAAGTATAAAGAATCAATTGATTGAAAACAGATTTCGATTTGTTAGTGTAGCCATGTCTACACAGTTTTGTTGTCTTAAGCATAGTCTTTACATAATAGCAGCTGTCCGACAGGTTATCCGCTCCTGGCAAATGTTCCGGCAACCATTGAAACGTGCCTTTGTTTCATTATCTATTGTCTTTTCTATCAGAGGCAGGTAAGCAGCCACGTTACTATAATGACACAGTTGTAGTTATTGTTTATTAATCAAGACATACAATTTGTACATTTTATTACATAGGACAAAAAGAAAACGAGCTTGTATGCGTTGCAATCAGAATGTGAATAGCTTCATTAAAGTAGAGAAGACGATATTGGGATAGTTTTACACTCAAAATACCCGATGAAGCTCAGTTATTGATTTTAAAAAGCCCAATGATCCTCAAACTAAGGGTCGCTGGCGGAATTCGGCCCATGACTAGTACTATATGTTCCCTCAAAACGTTTGCTCTAAGTGCAGGTTGAATCCGCAGAAGTTCAGCTCTGTTTGAAGTTGATGATTTTACGTTGTGATGGGACCAGTAATAAATGTGATGGGGTCATTAACAAATGTGATGGGGCCAGTAACAAATGTGATGGTGCCAGTAACAAATGTGATGGTGTCAGTAAAAATTCGTTGGTGCCAGTAACAAATGTGATGGTGCCAGTAACAAATGTGATGGTGCCAGTAACAAATGTGATGGTGCCAGTAACAAATGTGATGGTGCCAGTAACAAATGTGATGGTGCCAGTAACAAATGTGATTATACCAGTTACAAATGCGATGGTGCCAGTAACAAATGCGATGGTGCCAGTAACAAATGTGATGGTGCCAGTAACAAATGTGATGGTGCCAATAGCAAATGTGATGGTGCCAGTAACAAATGTGATGGTGCCAATAACAAAAGTGATGGTGCTAGTAACTAATGTGATGGTGCCAATAACAAATGTGATGGTGCCAGTAACAAATGTGATGGGACCAGTTACAAATATGATGGCACCACTAACAAGTATAATGGCACCAGTAACAAATATGATGGGGCCAGTAACAAATATAACAGGGCCAGTAACAAATATGATTGGACCACTAACAAATGTGATGGGGCCAGTAACAAATGGGACAAAAATGTGTAGGTCTCTTAAGCACACAAATCTGGGCACCACTGCAGTTGCCAATGTTAAGCCAATGTATGTGTAGCTATTCAGACAGAAAATTGACTGTTTTTTCTCCTGACTAGATCTTATCCAGACTTAGCTTCCGAATCAATGTCTACATAATACTTTTTAACATAAAGCTTACAACAGTGATTGCACCCATTGAGCTTATTGCCGATGCTAACTTTTGATGTGGACAAAGTTAAATTTACACCTTTAAAAAAAAATGGGATTCTATTCTTGTTAATCACATTGTAGTGCTGGATTATTCTATTGGATTTTTTTTTCGTACATGACGGCAATATCTAAATAACAATTTACTTTAATATTTATGGTGTACATCATTATTGCCCAAACTTCCGCTGAACACTAAGGTTCCGTGGCCCACGGTTAACGAGGTGTCATGTTGCCAGCACAACGACCAACCGCCTTTTTCCTAACCTTATATCAGATATCCATTAGGGTTGAGTGGACACAGAGGCGCCCAAATATCCCGAAATTAAAAATTCCAGTCTTCACCAGGATTCGCACCCGGGACCCCTAGTTCGGAAGCCAAGCGCTTTACCGCTCAGCCACCACGCATGTGTTGTTAAATACGCCTCTGCATGGACCTATTACCAGTCCTTTCTAGAAGATCACATGACCATATTACCGGTGATCTGAGGGCTGAAAGCTCACAAGAGTCCGTTGTCAAATAGCCTTTCCTCGACACGCTTGACAGTAAGCTAGCGTCAGTCACTCTTCTTGGCCGGTCACACATGGTTAATCCTGCCCTTGTTTCCTTTATAACAATATGCTAGGACCTGGAAACTTCTATAGAAGATCTTTAAATAGACAAAATATATGTATAAAAATATACTAGACATTGGATAAATTGTGTTAGTCTTCATGTAAATTATTTGATTCCTATTACCATACTAATGTATTTACTTCGCACCTTCTACTGATCACACAGTCCTATATATGACAAATTCATCAATTAACAATGTTTCTGCTATTGATTGGGTCCAAACAAATGAAGCAATTACAGAAGTTCTGCAAGTGTAATGTCTTCGCTTTGATCTTTAAATAGTTTATTAATTGGTATAGATCTTCTGTGCGCTTTACTGCCCCTGAATTGAAGCGTACACTTATTTTTTTTAAGTATCCTGCCGTTCAGCTTGCAAGGAAACTGCCATGTCTCAATGGGTAAAAGAACCAAAGAAGCCTTGGAAGTGTTAGATCTACTTTAACAAAAGTATCAATTGTGGAAGAACCTTATTTTAAAATAGAAGAAAAAGATGCAGACCAAAATACACATGTAACACATTTAATTATTGTCAACAAACTGCATATCTGTTCTTGATGGTAAGATGTCTATGATGATTCTCGCTTTTGCTAGTAACTAATGTGATGGTGCCAGTAACACAACAGGTGACGACGAAGCAAGGAGCACAACAATGGCAAATGTAACAAATTAGGATCTCCGAACACAATACTGTCATTAAAATAGGTATATAATTTTTGATATATGTAGTTCAGATATCAACTACCAACACTGGATACCATTGAAACAATAATGTGATTAATGTGGTTGGCTAATTAAGTAGATAAAACAATGTAATTAATACAAACATATAAGAAATGAATAATGTTACGCACAGTTCGGAGTTATATAATCATAAAGGTGTTGATGTTTGGTACAAATAGCAAGCCACACTGGACAGTCTCTCTCTCTCTCTCCACAACACAAGTCGTATATCCCAATACGACATCGACTCCTACAACATCAGTCTGGTCCAGCACCTAGCCGTGTTTGAATCGTCTCCCCCTTATCTCAAACTGTTTCTGACTTTATAGTCCTTAAGCTATGTCTAATTTATTCTCTTATTATTGACTACGAGTCTTCGTAGTATTGGTGTCAACTAATTTACAAATCGTCTGGGTGTCTATACATCACTGTCATAGTCTGCTCCAGGTCCAGCCAAAGATCCGTGAGAGATCGTACTATAGTATTTAGATCAACAACAAAAACCCAAACAAGATAATCACACAACTGTGCTTTTCTATCTTTGGGACTGTGTTCGTAGCTATTTATCTAGAAACCATTATGGTCGCACAAAAGAAAGGGAAACAATCCACACCAAATAGAATGCACAACTGTTGCAGAATAAATATATGATAGCATGTAGATGAAGCCTCACAAATACACTCTTTACATTTCCTTCTGGAAATTGCAATGTCAGATCGTTTGAGTGGATTTTATGTGAGTGGATGTATATGGTGTGTGTTTCTCCTACTGTGTATTTTTTTCATTTATATCTATTTTAATTCATTGGATTATTTGTGTAATTTCATTAAATTATATCCATTGCATCGGATGTGAAAATAACATACTGGATGCAAATGGTTTTGAGTAGGTAGATGAAACACTTCACTTCGAAGTCTATTTATATTTATATTATATCTGTTTTATTACATTATTTTAACAAAGTGAAACAACATGCTTTGTTCCTCTTGGTAGCAAGGTGGAAATTGTGTCCCCTTAATTTAAGTTGGATCTAATGACGTCGTCGTTTTTTGTTTATATTCATTGCTGCATTTCTTTATCAGCTTTACGACAAAGTGAGTGACGTGTACCAGATCGGGAAGAACTATTTAAAAAAGAACCAATGACGCAACAGCAATGATAGTTTTACCAACTATTTTTGATGATAGCCTTGTATTGGTAGCACAGATTCAAGTTCTTTTATAGGAAGAAAGTTTGTGGACGTCGAGTTTTAGAAGTGAAGAAATGGGCTCGTTTTGTCTGGAAAGTTCTGCGTCACAGTGTAAATATCAGTCACAGTTATGTCCATTCACTTCTGTTGTTTTTTCAGAAGAGTTTGCTAGAGCAGACGTGACCATATTTGTAAAGTTTGTTGCGCTGCTGGAGACTTCTCTGGAGACAGGCTTACTGAGAGTGGAATTTAAAACGGAAGTCACGTGACGAGTTGCATAGCTTTCACTAAAGATTGTAGGTGTCGCTGTCACACCCTTGCATGACGTAATAAAACTATCCGTAAGCTGTTGTAAGTGCATCTCATTAACAATCTTTATAAAAATAAAGAATAAAACTAAACACACACCTTTAAATGTGCATTTATAATAAGAAGAAATCGAGGGGTTTTTGTTGTTGTTTTTTTGTATTTAAGAAAAGTAATTAAAATTGATTTCTAAGCCATTCTTTTAATCTATGTGTTGAACAGTCATTTCAGAAAATGGGTTTAATGTAAGATTTTAGGTACAAATAAACGTATGTCTTCGCTCTGAAAGTCAATCCCACAGAGATGCAGTTCAATACTTAGGACCAGCTTTGTAAAATGTTTGTTTGTAAAATGTTTACATGTTTCGGATGTTTCTTGAAGATAATCTACTACCTAGCCCCGAACTTCCCTCAGGACGGCAGCGGGCAGGATATGAACCCTTGACCATCGAGAAAACCGAACGACAATACAGCGCGCTTACCACACGACCTGGCAAGCATCTTTGCTTTATTTTCTTTTTGGCAGATGTATTAGAAAGTCAAGGATACGCAAGAGTTCATTGAAACAAAAGAGTTCACTATTAACAATGTGGTGGTCAAACCAGATGCGCCTAAACTTTATCAAAATTTAACACAAAAGTGCAAAATATTATTGAGAGCATTCTTCTAACACAAAAAAATAGAAAAACCTAAAAAAAAAAAATACTTTGAAAAAAGATTATATTATTGTATTAAATTGTTTGGATCAGTAATGTAATTAAATTTGTAAATATATCTAGACTAACAATAAAAAAAGAATTTATAAAAATAACATTTAAAAAAGGGGAAACGAGCGGAATTCGAACTTATGGGCTCAAGCCTTCTCAGGATTCTCAATTCAAGGCGGTAACCACACTGCTAGCGAAGAGTCTATGAACATGGAGGATTGTAAAGTTATCTATTGTTTCTATTTCATGTTTATGTTAACTAAGCCTGAGACGGCAGACTAATATAAAGGAGACTAATTCAGCTAATACCACCACTTCAGTCAAGTACTATTTCTTTCTCCTTTTTGAGATACTAAACAAAATAATTTATAGTTAACTATTCGACCGGTGGCATATAATACGCCGCTATTTTGCAGGGCCGGTCTTAGGCCACTGCAACCTATGTGACCGAAGGATGCGCACTTTCATGAAAACCCTCGCTAATTCAAGGTGTATAAACTATTCAATTAAACCATTTTATAACTTAAAACAGATTTCCCGCTCACTCCTGTCGATTTACCAGGAGCTCCTGGAAATCTACTGAAATTGCAAAATATACGAAAAAGTCCTTAAAATATACGGAAATACATAGAAAAAACTTGTCATTTCGGGGTGTCATTCAATAAGGAAAACGTCAATCCTACGCGCTATAAATAAAAACGGCAATATGCATTAGCCGTAATTGTGTAATCAGGTGAAAGAAGCTTCTCGCGCCTTAAACTAATGAAGAATTACTTGAGGTCAACAATTCTCAAAGATAGATTGAAACATTTGGTAATTCTTGCTATTGAGCGGGATCTATGTGGGAAACAGAATTATTATGATATACTGTATGACATTGCTACACGCAAGGCCCGTAAAGTAATTCTCTACGTAGAATAAAATGCATAGACGAATTTATTTTCTAATACAAACTCTTAAATTTCACTTATTGTCCGCTTCCCTACCCAAACTTGGCCCCGCAAAATCCGTTTCGAATAGGGCCCCACAATGCTTAAGTCAGGCCCTGCTATTTAGTGTTTGTAAAATGTTTTACATGTTTCGGATGTTCCTTTAGATTTGACGATAATTTACTTCCTAGTCCAAACCTCCCGAATGGGATGGGAGCGGGCAGGGTTTGACAGTCCAGCGCGCAGCCATACGTAGCGAGCTGTGAAAACTTGTTCTCTCCCCACCCCTCTTGTTTTTTTTTCGTGGGGTGACTATCCGCAGAAATAAGAGAGTGATCTTTTCTTTACTTCTTGTTTGACCTGTTTAGGAAAGAAGAGAATTATATATATAGATTAACTAGCTGGTTTTCATTTTCTTGTGTTGTAAGGTAAAAGAAATAATTGTACAAAATTTCAGCTTGATCCGAGATTGGGTATCGTAGAAATAACCCCACCTATTTCCCATTGGGTCCAGACAAGTGATAGGATCTTAACGGAGTAAGAAAGCTGAGAGCATGAAATTACTCAAAATAAAAACAATTGATAAAAGTATTTCTAATTGCACAGATTTATCATTGTTAGTCTAGATCAGTGGTTCCCAATGATACAACTACGCTAAATAAGCTTTTTTTTTAAAATTACATTTAAAACTTTTTCTTGCTTAATCTTACATTTTCCACGTTTAGAGACCTGCTCAAGGGACAGGCACAGCGCTTAGTGTGTTGGCTTAAAGAGATTTTCGGTGGCTTGAGTCCTCGAATTTGAATTTAAGTCGTTTAACTTTTTTTTCATTATATAAAATGCATTTAAAAAGCAATCACGGCAACATTTACGGGATACCCCGTCTTACTCCCCCACCTTTTTCCCAATAGGTCCAGACAAGAGATTGGATCATAGCACATAGACAAAGCCAAAGGCATGAAATTGCGCTAAACAAAAGCAATTGTTAAAAATATTTCTAATCGCACCGATGTTGTTTGTAAAGATTTATTACAAATTTAATTACATGACTGATCCAAAGTAATTGATGCAACTACGCTCAATATTTGATTTGTTTTGGGTTTTTTTAGTTGTTTTTTTTTATATATTTATAATTTCTTGTTTCACATTTCACATGAGCAAAGTGTAAGCTAAAAAAAATTGTATGCGTTGAATTTGAAATCTAGATTTTAAAAAACTGCGTCAAAAATAGGCGATGCGGCGGTTTAAGGATTAAGAGCTTGGCTTCCGAATTTGGGGTCTTGGGTTGGAATCTCAAGACTGAGATTTTGTATTTAGAATTTTATATGGCTCTCCTAAGTTCACCAAACTTTAATAGGTATCTGACTTTAGTTGGGAAAAGTAAAGGCGGTTTGTTGCTGTGCTGGCCACATGATATCCTGCTTGTTAAACGTTGGGTTTAAGAAATAGATGACCTTAACAATATCTGCCCTATAGATCACAAGGTCTGAAAAGGGAAGTTTTTTTTTTTGTTTTGTTTTTTTTAATTTTGTTAAATCCTGATCTTTTTTAAAGCTCAAAACAACTGTCTGTCTGTCTAGTAAAAAGTTTGTACACGTTTTTTCTCCCAACTCAATTACGGATAAAGATGAAATTTACCACAATCATTTTTTTACCTGAAAAAGCAAAATCAATTTAAAAGAAAAACAATTTGTTAATTAACTATTGATAATTATTTTGTTTGGTATCTCGAACAAGCGAAAGAAATTGTACTTGACTGTGGTGGTATAATTTAAATTAACCCCCATTATATTGTGTAGGTCGCTGCTTTAAAGTTTGAAGTTAACATTAGATAATTAAAAAAAAAACAACTTCTACTTTCATAAGTGATTCGCAGGCAGATTGGTTGGTGTATTGGCTTGAGGAGGCTAAGAAGACTTTAGCCCTCGAGTTAGAATTAAGGTCGTTCACTTTATATAAATATTTTTAAAAAAGCGAAACCCCCTCTTTCTCCCCCTGTTTTCCAACTGGTCCAGACAAGTGATAGGATTATAACATAGTGAGAACCGCTAAGATTCTGAAATTGCGATAAACAAAAACGATTGGTAAAAATATATTTTAATCGCACAAATTTAGTATAATAATAATAATAATTAGTATTATTATTATTACTATTATTCTTATTATATTATTATTATTATTATTTTAGCGCTACTTTCATGCTTATAGCATGCTCAGGGCGCTATGGATCCAATCTCAGATGTGGACCAGTGGGGGAGGGAGAAGGTTTATCCGTGCTGCATTTAGGCGCTCAGTAAACAACAACTCTGCTCGAGTCGGGTGTCGAACATCAAGCCCCCTTCATAGGTAGCCAAGTCAAGCCAAGTTCAAGCGTACTTAGCCTCCCGACCATACCTATTGATAGTCTAGAGTCTAGATCTATTACACAGCTGATCCAAATTAATTGATACAACTACACAAATACACATAATAGAAGCGTGTTGTTGTTTTTATTTTTTTTTTTTTTTGTTTTTCTAGTTTTATTTCCTATTTCACTTTTACCTTCCTTCCAGCGTTCGTCGACTATTTCTTCCTCTTGTGTTTGTGAGGACGTCCAAATGTAGAAGTGGAGGTTGCAGCTGTGCTGGTTGGATGACGACTAGGAAATATACAAACATTAAGCGTATGTTAAATGCAAGAAACTATTTGAAACGAGTAAAAAAAATTCAACTGAACAATTAAACAAAATAAAATTGAACAAATAAAACATTTAAATCAGACTATTTGAACGAACAGAACATTTCAACAAATGGAATAGTTTCATATTTCCAAATTTTTTTTCATTGTAAGTATCAATATATATCATTCTCTTCGTGACCAAACCATGCGGGAAAAAGTCATGGATAGATAATCCTTTTTTTTTCCAGCAAGTCGGACTAGAGTTACCCCAAGTAACTTTCACGTTGACCGAAAGCGAAGCTCAGACAAAAAAAAGAGGGAAGGGGGACGTAGGTTACTCCGCGGGTCGGCTCGTTGTGTTTAAACAAACAAAGCATTTGATAAAAAGAACTTTAATAACATTAACATTTGAACTGAATAAACACTTGAATAAAAAAAAAAAGGAGCAAACAAACAAGAAATTTAAAACCCAGAAAAAGTGTTTTTTTTAATTAAAAAATACACTAGCTCCTTTCTACAAGTTATAGAGCAATTGTTTTGTTTTAATATCTAATAAATCTTAGTTTGAAAAACAATAGAACATTTTTTACGTTCCCCCCATTGCGACCCCCTCCCCTACTGAAAAGAAATCTTCGTGAAGCGAAGGTGTAGATAAGCCATTAGACTTAGAAGACGATGCGCATAATTTTCCATTGATTGATTAAACTTTTCAATACATGCAGACATACGTATAGTGTATAGTACGGACTTCAAATATTTTTAGTTCTATATCAAAGTTAAAAATCTTTCTTTTTTTTTTTTACTTTAAAAAAAATTATGACGGTCAAACTAGAGTTTCCCCAGCTAGTAATTCTTTTCCCCAAGATATAACCAACTGTCAGATTTCTAGGAAAATCGTAAGATCCTTTTCAAGATCCGTGTCCACCCAGATTTCACCCAGCCACCCATCCAGATTTCACACAGATTCCACACAGCCACCCACGCAGCCACCCACACAGAAGTCTCCACGAAGTTACGAGTTGAATTGTATTGAGAAAAAAAATTCTTTAAAAAAGGAGAAAGT
Source organism: Biomphalaria pfeifferi (assembly GCA_030265305.1). Lineage (NCBI taxonomy): Eukaryota > Metazoa > Mollusca > Gastropoda > Planorbidae > Biomphalaria > Biomphalaria pfeifferi. Next base: position 104,617 of record JASAOG010000003.1, on the reverse strand, counting down.
TTCAACCAACAAACAACAAAAGAACACCTTAACAAACAACAAAAGAACATCTTAACAAACAACAAAAGAACACCTTAACAAAACAACAAAAGAACACCTTAACAAACAACAAAAGAACACCTTAACAAACAACAAAAGAACACCTTAACAAAACAACAAACGAACACCTTAACAAACAACAAAAGAACACCTTAACAAACAACAAAAGAACACCTTAACAAACAACAAAAGAACACCTTAACAAACAACAAAAGAACACCTTAACGAACAACAAAGAACACCTTAACAAAACTACAAAAGAACACCTTAACAAACAACAAAAGAACACCTTAACAAACAACAACAGAACACCTTAACGAACAACAAAAGAACACCTTAACAAGCAACAAAAGAACACCTTAACAAACAACAACAGAACACCTTAATGAACAACAAAAGAACACCTTAACAAACAACAAAAGAACACCTTAACAAACAACAAAAGAACACCTTAACAAACAACAAAAGAACACCTTAACAAACAACAAAAGAACACCTTAACAAACAACAAAAGAACACCTTAACAAACAACAAAAGAACACCTTAACAAACAACAAAAGAACACCTTAACAAACAACAAAAGAACACCTTAACAAACAACAAAAGAACACCTTAACAAACAGAACTACACTGCAAGAATAAAAGCAATTACAATTTTCTGTCTTTTGACATTCATACTGTAAAAAGTATCTCTTTTGTTTTCTTGCGTTACCTTTGAATCTTCTGACTCATCAGACGTCACTGACTCCTATGACTCCATGGACGTGATAGACTGAAAAATATGTTGTATTTATGCTGACATAGACTGGTGCTGAGCATACTTCTGCTAGAGTTAGATCTGTACAAAGTTTCAGATTAAGTTTTTGTTTCAATATAACGTATATGTAACCCATAACATGAATGAAAAAGAAAAAAAACATTTCCGAAAGCAGCTTCCTAGTTAGTAAGCGGGGTAATAGACGACCAAGTCTTATATAAAAACATAAGTAAAACTAAATAGAGATGCTGATAAAAGGATATTGGACGAATGTGTCCATCGCCTGAAGAGCAAATTACTGCCATTACTTTCCCATACTAGGCCCAGGTCCCACTTTAAAGCAGGTGAAGTTAGGTATAGCTCTCAGAAAATGGAAATTCGGGTAGTTACATCGAGACTCGAACCCAAGAGCTTCATATCAATTCAAAAATGTATCCCCTTAAGTCTAATGGGGTAAGTAATATTTGAATATAAAAAAAATACCTCTTGATATTGTGATGAAAATAAACAAAGCAAAAGATGTCGTCGTTACATCCATCAGCTAGACTGCAATACATTCAACAGATAATAGTTAATGTCTTCAGAGCTGGAAAAGGTTGTACATTTCTATTCAATACTTATAGGCATGGGCGTAGCCAGCGGGGTGTTTGGGGCTAAACCCCCCCCCTCCAAATGAAATTAAATGAAATGAAAGTCGGAGTTTGGCGACTGATTTTTAGCGGCCTGCCACTAACTCCACGAAGAACCTATTCTAGAGTACAATAAGTGTTATTTATCCGAAAGAATGAAGGGCCAGAATGTAATAAAGATTAATTATGTACACACACACAAACTCATATATATTTTTTTTGCGGGGGGGGGGGGGGGGAAATCCCCCAAACACACGCACACCCGAAAAAAATCCTGGCTACTCCCTTCACTTGTAGGTATTCAGATAAAAAAAAGTCTATATCCTATGGCGCAAAAAAAAATATATTGAACCTATGGTCGATGTTCTGATCACACAATAAGTCTCCTGTGCTGTGGCCAATAGCAAACCAAGTAACTATGGTCAAAAGCAAACCAATTAACTGTGGTCAAGAACAAACCAAGTAACTGTGGTCAAGAACAAATTAAGTAACTGTGGTCAAGAACAAACCAAGTAACTGTGGTCAAGAACAAACCAAGTAACTGTGGTCAAGAACAAACCAAGTAACTGTGGTCAAGAACAAACCAAGTAACTGTGGTCAAGAACAAACCAAGTAACTGTGGTCAAGAACAAACCAAGTAACTGTGGTCAAGAACAAACCAAGTAACTGTGGTCAAGAACAAACCAAGTAACTGTGGTCAAGAACAAACCAAGTAACTGTGGTCAAGAACAAACCAAGTAACTGTGGTCAAGAACAAACCAAGTAACTGTGGTCAAGAACAAACCAAGTAACTGTGGTCAAGAACAAACCAAGTAACTGTGGTCAAGAACAAACCAAGTAACTGTGGTCAAGAACAAACCAAGTAACTGTGGTCAAGAACAAACCAAGTAACTGTGGTCAAGAACAAACCAAGTAACTGTGGTCAAGAACAAACCAAGTAACTGTGGTCAAGAGCAAACAAACAAATGTGGTCTAGAGCAAATAGATATAGGAAAACAACTTAGTTGAGTCAGCTGCTGTTTTCATTAAATCGTTACAGAAATTTTATGGTTATAAAGAAGTATCATGTCATACATGTCAATTTAAACCTGATACCGTATTTTAATCTATTTCTACATAATAGTAAAAGCTGGGTTATATTTTTATAAATATTTTTTTTCTTTTAAAAGTTACTGAAAAACGTTTTAAAAAAACAGTAAATACATACACTTTGGTTTCTCTTGCTGCTTTATGTTAGAGAATGAATTCTGCTGGGAAAAAAATGATGTAACTAAAAAAAATCAGCTTTTATAACCTGGGTAAAACAGAAAAGATACAGACTAAAGTTTATACATTGGATTTCTTCAGTACACATATTTTTAGTATCAACAGACAGCAGTAGATTATTTTTTAGCTAATCCGTCTGATCCACTAATAACAGTAAATCCATTAGCTAGCTCCACTTAGAATCCTCTTAGAGAGTGTATTACTGCCGTAAATCCTGTTTGTCACGTTAGACACTCTCGATACTGTGTTTAGGAAATGTGTCTTAATCTGCTGTTTTAAGAGAAATCTGTGATTAAGGATTATCCTCCTTTTGAAATAAAATTGCGAATGTTTAGTATAGCATGTTGTAGACCTAACCAAACTTAAGTACTTTTGGTTTGTTATGGTAACATGGGCTGGGGGGTGAGAGCTCCTGATACAGAACAATGAGATAAGGCTATCGCGTGGCTATGAGTTGTGCCATTGTTTGGCAATAACCTGTCCCCCATTTTTTTTTAAATTGGAGCATTAAATTATTATAGCCGAACATCAGTTGAAAATCAGCTAACTATTGTAAGCGCATGATTTCAAGTTTATTCATTTACCTTTCACATGTTCTTCATGATAACGTGTATTAAATGCAGATTTCGCTAACTTAAAACAAGGAAAACATTTTTTAAATATCTTTTTAAAAGCCAATACAAAACAAAATATCAACTCACCGCATTACTCCTCCAGTTCCCGTCGTCCATTGCCCTCCTAGAAACAATCATGGCTAAGCGAATGTGTTAGTAAAATGTTTTGATGTTTGGGATGTTCCTTCAGAGTTATTTAAAATTTATTTCCTTGTGCAAACCTCCCGCAGGACGACCGGGCATGGCAGTGGGTAGGGTATGAACCCGGGACCAACGAGAAGTCCAAACGACAGTTCATCGCGCATAACGCACGACCAGGCAGCCAGATAGATCTACTGCACCTTGTAATATTCCTCTGATATATCTTTAGAACTTAACTAAGAAAACACTTTTCATGAAGATTAATTTATTAAGCTCCTGAATCTAAAATGCCCTTCATTCGGAAATTCCCGAACGTAATAGTCCTTACAAAACCGCGATAGTCCTTTCAAAACCGATGTTGGATCTAGACCTAGAGCAAGTTCTCTTGCCACATTTAAATTTCTTTCTTAACTTGGAAAAATCATAATGGTCAAATTAGAGTTATCCCAGTGTGGCCTGCGAGCTAGTAAATTTTTTCTCTCCCGATACACATCAAATATAAAATTTATTGGATAATCGTTAAAGCCGTTTTCTTTATATCCGTGCCCAGGTTCCACCCTGCGCTCTCCATGAAGTTGTGACCTGAATAGAGATATTTTTTTATTTTATTACTTACTTCTGATTTCGATCTCATGTGAATGTATGTTTCTAGTGAGTGCATGTTGAAATATATTGACAACACTGGCGTAGCTAGGAATTTACCATCATTTGGGGGCCCGTGGGGCTTCACCTCTTCAGGACCCCCTGCATTTTGACATTCAACATCATGATATGAGATAATAGCGCAATCTATATACATAATTCTCTTTATGGCTCAAGAGTATGGACGAGAAGAAGAGGTAAAGGAAAGATCACTCTTTTATTTCTGCGGATAGAGCTATCCCACGAAAAAAAGAGGGGGGAGAACAAGTAGTATTCACCCGTCACTTCGGATGGCTGCCTGCCCGCTCCCATCCCCCATCGTCCTGCGGGAGGTTTGGACTAGGAAGTAAACTATCTTCAACTCTGAAGGAACATCCGAAACATGTAAAACATTTTACAAACACTAAATAGCAGCGCCAGACTTAACCGTTGACCAAGACGTCATGGAAAGAGAACAAGTAATCTACTATGTATATTCACCCGTCACTAAATAACAGGGCCGGACATAACCATTGTGGGGCCATATGCAAAATGGATTTCGCGGGGCCATGTTTGGGTAGGGAAGCGGATAATAAGTAAAATTTAAGAGTTTGTATTAGAATATAAATTCGTCTATGCATTTTATTCATTCTTTATTACTTAAAGAATTACTTTACGAGCCTTGCGTGTAGCAAAGTCATACAGTATATCATAATAATTCTGTTTCCTACATAGATCACGCTCAAAAGCAAGAATTACCAAATGTTTCAATCTATCTTTGAGAATTTGGACCTCAAGTAATTCTTCATTAATTTGAGGCGAGAGAAGCCTCTTTCACCAGATTACACAATTACGGCTAATGCTTAATGCAGTTTTTATTTATCGCGCATAGGATTGGGGTTTTCCATATTGAATGACACCCCAAAATGACAATTTTGTCTATATTTTTCCGTATATTTTAATGACTTTTTCGTAAATTTCGGGAGATATCCAGAAGCTCCTGGTAAATCGACAGGAGTGCGCGGAAAATCTATTTTAAATTATTAAATGGTTTACTTTAATAATTTATACATCTTGAATTAGCGCGGGTCCTATGAAAGAGCGGGTCCTATAAAGTGCGGGGCCCACTGCGGTCGCATAGTTTGCAGTGGCCTAAGGTCGGTCCTGCAAAATAGCGGCATAAGCTACGCCGCCGGTCAACTAGTATTTAATATTAAATGTAAAAACAAAAATTTCAAACACTTATTTGGGGGCCCCCTTCAATCCAACCGGGTGGGGGCGATCATTCCACCTTATCTAAGCCACTGATTGATAACTTTTATAATGTGTAAAAAAAAAAAAAAACGTGTGCAATGCTTCATAAATAGGACTCAGTTTATCCATTAGGTTTTGGACATGTATCATATAATGATAAGCTAGGCTTGTAGTCTCACGTAATCAAGTCTGGTTCTGGAGAAATACATACTGGGACAAAAAAATTATTTAGATTTAATTCTCTTTCTCTCACTCGCCCTCTCTCTCTCTCTCACTCGCCCTCTCTCTCTCTCTCTCACTCGCCCTCTCTCTCTCTCTCACTCGCCCTCTCTCTCACTCTCTCACTCGCCCTCTCTCTCTCTCTCTCTCTCTCACTCGCCCTCTCTCTCTCTCTCACTCGCCCTCTCTCTCACTCGCCCTCTTTCTCTCTCTCTATCACTCGTCCTCTCTGTAGTTTCATGTTGAACGTCGATGTTAGTTACACCCCCAACATTTCTTACTCTGGTCACATGACATGAAGAGAAGGTAACTCAAGGAATACTGGAAACTGGAATGGATTCATACAGAGCCTACACGCAGGGAGATAAATGTCAACAGGAAACGTGTTGACATCAGTTGGTGAAAGAAGGCAAGATGCCTTAGAGTAGATATACTTCTACGCATGCCTTAAACACAGGAGCCCTCGAAGGGTCGATATATGAATGAAGAAGGAAACTCCGAAAGGCGGTAACTGTGAAATTATTTATTTAGAAGCTATTAATAAATTATTACAATTTAATTTTAAAATAAAAGCGTGACACTGATCGACTTTGTTGAAGAAAGGGTAACATTTGCCGGACATTTTATGAAGAGCTTGACAAACGCGCCAAAGCGGGACTGTCCCGCCAAAGTCGGGACATCTGGTCACCTAATATAATAAACTGAATTAGTCCCCTTTATAGGTCGTGGTCTGAGTCTTAGTGAACACAAAACTGAAAAATAGGAAGAGACTATAGAAACAATAGATAACTATAAAATATTTCATGTTCATAAGCACTCCACTAGCAGAGTGGTTACCGTGTTGGCTTGAGAACCTGACAAGGCTTGAACCATGAGTTCGAATTCAGGTAATTCCGCCTTTTTTATTTTTATAAATGCATTTTTATTGTTAGTCTAAATTTTTTTACACATTTAATTACATTGCTGATCCAAAGTAATTGATACAAGTACGCTTGATATTAGCTTTGATGTTTTTTAAAGTTGTTTTTTATATTTTCTTGTTTTAGCATTTCAGATCTACACATTTCCACCATTTAAAGTTTACAGTAACAAGGTCTCTGCTATCGTGCGTGCTAGAAAACAATATTTTTTAGATATTAGGTCATCAATAAGTCACCAGCCTATTTATGATCAGTTAAATTGATGGCTCTGTACCCTGTTGAAAAGTTAACTTAATATTTTAGAAGTTATTTAACCATTAATTTAATAAAATTCAGTTTACGAGAATCATTTAGATCCACCAAGGTCTAATTCCTTTCAATAAAAACGAAAGAATAAAATGTAGGTAGACTAACATACCTCGGAACATTTCTTTTAGAAAAAAATCAAACACTGAACCTTCACATATGTCTTAGTCTGTTAAACCGTTGGTGCACCACACAAGATCTGTCGACCGTTATTCTCCATTCATCTCTGTCTTTTGCATTGGATAGAATCTCTTTCAATGACAGGCCCATCCATTCTTTCATGTTGTCTTCCCATCGCTTTCTCTGTCTGCCTCTTTTTGTTTTTCCTGGTACTGAACTCTGAAGGAAGGTCTCTGTGAGCCCTTAGTACCTTGTGATATGGCCTTTATTTTATAAAACATATGTAGAATTCTGTCCCATGTTTTTACCTTTGTAATTAAAGAGATTTTATTTGTAAGATTGAAAGACAAAAGTGGATACATTTCGTAGGTACAGGTAGGATATCTAAATTGAAAAAGCAAGTCTGAATCAATTTGTTCATTCTAGTAATAGTTTACTAGTTGTTTCTGTAAATAATTCAGTAGAGATTAGTTGAAAAAAAAAAAGATCTCTAGTCTCTTATGTGCAGTATGTCTTAGCGCTGTCAATACCTTGTTTGCTTCCCAATTGTACATTATTGATTCATAGATATAGTAAATTGTACCTTTATATGTTATGACTCAATACAATAAGAAATCGACATCACATAGTATAAATATGTAGCATATAAATAAATTGGTATTTTGTTTCTGTACAAATAGTATCTCTCCAGTAACTGAGTTGGCTTCAGAACTTATACTTTCTTTGAATCCATCGTTTTCACCTCTGTAGTTTTTGTTGTCACTAGTAGAACGTAGAATGGGAGGTCACTGAAGAAGTAGCAAAAAAACAAAAAAGTCCCGATTCCAATTTTAAAAAAAACGAGCAAAATTTTTTAAATGCTTTTACCCCCCCCCCCCCCCCCACGTTTATCTAAGGGGGAAGTTAATGTAATGTGCAAGCTATTTCCTTTAGTCAATATTAAACACATTTAAAGAAAAAAACAAATACTAATCAATGATTCGTTGTTGTTTTTTATTCATTCATATTTTGTTCGGTACAATAAATATCAACTTGATCGAGGAATGCCTGAGGGAGAAAAAGCGTTCAATTCGTTTTTTAAGGGGACTAAACCCAACAAATTTAGCCATATATGTGACTACTGAAGTATTAGTTTCCTTTGATGGTATCGAAAAGAATTATTAATTACCAGTAATTAATTGACTTATTGGTTACTTTTTATTTTATAGACTGATGTCTTGTCTATGCCAATGAATAAAAGTGTGAAGTTTCAACTTGATCTGAGAATGGTTGTGGGAGAAATCACGTCTGCACACTTCCACCGGACAGACAAAAAGACAGATAGAGTGAGTTAATATAAACTTTGTTAAAAACAAACTCAAATTGTTACTGCCTGTGTCATTTTTTTTTTCTAAACATACATATAATGTTTCAAATTATTTCAAATTTCCTGCAGGTCTTGTTAGAAACAATAGTGAAGCTCAGACTCAACTCTTGGCACATGATGGTCTTCCTGTACTACTACGTGCACTGCATAGTGAGGAAGAAAAGCTCAGGGTTATGGCTACATTCATGATCTCATCTATTTGGAGCTCAAACCCAGCACTCAAAGATATGGTAAAACAAGGGCCAATTGTACACTTCTTGGCCAGATTTAACAGCATAATGTAGTCTATAATAATTAAATAACATTTAAGTGAGTCACATAACCATGAAAAATCAAGTCCATTGGCTTCATTATGCACTCTCTGCAGGAGTTTCAAGGTGCCATACAGCACCATGTCATGGATGTACCTCCTGGGCTGTAATTTGAGCATCGCAGACTTATTTTGAACCATTCCAATATCCCTCTCAAGACACTAAAACAATTACAACTATGTAAAAAATAAACTTATTGACTGCTGTGCCGCAAGTTTTTTTTTTGTTTTGGCACAATGTAGTAATAATAATAAGTTCATTGCTTTTTTAAAAATTAACCTTTATTTGAAAGGGAATGAATAAACTGCCACAAGTACGTTACATCGGATATAACAAACACTGCTATCACAACGGCTATGATGATAACGCCACCAGCTCCAAAGGCTTCAGAAGACCTTCTCTGGTCCAAGGCTGAGGTCAACGTTCTTCTGTAAGACGAGACGTTTTTGGGATTCATTTTCAGATCAGTCACGATCTTGTTGGCAGCTTCTATGCATTCTTCGACAGTCCTGAGCGTGGTTGCAGCCGCCGTGCTGGAGATGCAAAGACACTCAGACAAAACCTTCGTGGAGGTATTGATCGGATTACCAGTGACTCCTGCCAGTGTTGCTTCGCTGGTGGAATACGTTGTAGCTTTTTCAGTGGACGAGTTAATGGTAGTGTCGTCGAAAGTAGGAGCAGAAGTGAACCAGGTTGTGATGTCACTTGTCAGGGTAGATGATTCTTTGATGCAAACTGAATTCTTTTTGGCTTGAAGATGTTGCAAATTAACTTGGTGCTGAAACTGAAAAGAAAAGACTTCTTGTGTATGTTTAAACACATTTAGTAAACTAGTTTAAACATGCGCTCAGTATTGGAAGGAGGGATTTACGGGGGCTTGCCCAAAAGAATAGGTTTAGTCTGGAAGGTGGTCAGTTAATCTAAAGGGGGGGGGGGGGCTGTCTGGACAATCACTTGATTTGTATGGAGGCTACGAGGCATTACGCTCAAAGGCCTAGTTTCTTACAGAGCACAATGGGAGGATTAGTCCTTCGTGTTCTGTTCTCAATCGGACTTTATCTCAGGTGTGAGACAATGGCGTAGCAATGTATAGGTGGGCCAGTATTCTATGGTATGCTTGTGCCCCCCTTTCCCTGGTGTGAGACAGTGGCTTAGCAAGGTACATGTGGGCCCGTATTCTATGGTATGTTTAAATCCCCCTTCCCATGTGTGAGACAGTGGCGTAGCAAGGTACAGGTGGGCCCGTATTATATGGTATGTTTGTGCCCCCCTTCCCAGGTGTGAGACAGTGGCGTAGCAAGGTACAGGTGGGCCTGTATTCTATGGTATGTTTGTGTCCCCCTTCCCAGGTGTGAGACAGTGGCGTAGCAAGGTACAACAGGGCCCGTATTCTATGGTATGTTTGTGCCCCCCTTCCCAGATGTGAGACAGTGGCTTAGCAAGGTACATGTGGGTTCGTATTCTATGGTATGTTTGTGCCCCCCTTTCCAGGTGTGAGACAGTGACGTAGCAAGGTACAGGTGGGCCCGTATTCTATGGTATGTTTGTGTCCCCCTTCCCAGGTGTGAGACAGTGGCGTAGCAAGGTACATGTGGGTTCGTATTCTATGGTATGTTTGTGTCCCCTTTCCCAGGTGTGAGACAGTGACGTAGCAAGGTACAGGTGGGCCCGTATTCTATGGTATGTTTGCGCCCCCCCCCCCTCAAATCAAATTAACAAATTATTCACCCTAGCCAGGCTCGGTCACCTGGTTCTTAAATATCAATTAACTAAACTAGAAACCATCACTCTTGCAAGACTTACCAGCTGCTGAGTTGTCAAATTTTGGTTGATCTCCACTATTCCCATGGGGTGACAGAGGGATGCAGTACTGCTTTGAGCCAACACATAAGATCCCAATGTTTCTGTTTGTTTTTTAGCTGTATATGTAGGTAAGTGATGTTACTGGGTAGTAGGGATGAACAACCGGAGTACCGAGTACCTGAAATGTTATACATAGTCCTGATTAAAGTAAGTATAGGGGGAACTTTTGTTGCTAATTGTCCAAACTTGGTCGATTGAAATGTTAATGTATTTTATATGCTGCTGATAAGCGTCGTTAAGAAAAACAATAACAAAAAAAAACTTTAAAAAGGAGAAAAAGCTTTGATTAAATCTACTTCTATCAATTAGTTTCCATCTCAGTCATGTCATTCAATAAATAGTTTGACTTATTGTTGTTTAGCGTAATTTCATAATTTTCTCAATACGCATCCTATCACTTTATCTGGACCAGTTGGGAAAGGGGTTGGGAGAAATATGGGAGTGTCTGAGTGAATATTATAGTGATCGCTTTTTAAATGCATTTATTTAAAAAAAAATTAACGACCAGGATTCAAAATTTAGGGCTCCTCAAACCAATACACTAGCCACTGAGCTATCGCATTACTTATTAACATAGAAGGTTATGCATTTTTACTTATGTATTGTTAGTTTCAAACTTTTAAGTGATGTCTAATTTTCTAGACAAAGTATAAAAGGGAACTAATTCCTCTTCTACCACCACATCTGTCAAGTACGAATTTCTTTCCCTTGTTCGATACCAAACAAAACTATTAATTAATAGTTTATTAACTAATTTTTGTTTATTGATTGTCACTTCAGGATCAGCCCTTGCCCGCCAAGTTACTTTAGTTTATTAAATTTGATCTTGCATTTTTTAATAGGATGAATAATGAGCTGTAGAAGAAACCACTTGGCGCCCCACCAACATGACTTTTTGTTTTTGTTTATGTTTGTTTCTTTTACCGAAGATTGAGAAAGACTGCTTTTTAAAATTATATATATATATATATATAAATCGCCCCCCCCCCTCAAAAGTTCTGGATCCGCCTGTGGGTGGGCATCAAGTGGAAAAATAACATAGAGGTCCATGCGAGGAAAGCGCAAACAGGTATGTCCTCGTATAACCTCGCATAACCACACTGTCATGGAGGACCTCCTCAGAGCAGTGGACACCAGGTGGGAAGAGGCTTCAGACTTCTTTATGGAGACAGCTAGCAGCCCATTGCGCCGAACGGTGCGGGAGAATCTAGGTCTAAGTAAGTGACCTAGTTGTGTGAGATACGACCCTGTTTAGTATAGTATTTTACCCCTATTTCAGCTTTCGATAAAAAATATTTACATACAACTAAAATATGGTATTAAGCCAGCTATAGTGGCTGTGGCCAGGCGATAACAGATTCAATGTATAAGTCTGTTTTAATTTATTGTGATTAGAAACAAAGAATATCTAAAAGGATCTTTTTATTATTTTTTTTACCTGAAATATTTTGACTTTTCCAATTTACTCTCCAATAACTGGTGACTATGTCCAAAGTTAGGCTGGTCTCTAGGATGATATACATATAGATTGTGTGGACATTAGAGACTCTAGCAAAGTCGTATTCATATCTCCATAGACTTGATGGTAACATAGACGTCACGCACACGTCTTGCTGGGAACCTAGGAAAGAACATATATGCAAACGTCATTCAATTCGTAAAGAGAGAAAAGAGAGAAGTATGTAAACTGTTTGATGTAACCTTTCCTTTCAGCTATCCCTTTGTTAGACAGTTGGGTGCAGTTGGGGCTCCACGCAAGATTTGTCGACCGTCTATCTCCATTCTTCTCAGTCTTTTGCCTTGGATAAATTCTCTTTCAATAACAGGCTCGTCCATTCCTTTATATTTAATTCCAATCGCTTTCTACGTCTGCCTCTTCTAATTTTTCTTGGTACTGTTCCCTGAAAGAAGGTCTTTGCAAGCCACGAAGACTTGTAATGTAGCCGTAGAGTTCTAGCTTTGCGTATTTTTTACAATAGCTAGCTGATCATCGTGGGGTCCAACCACTGCAGTAACCCTGTCACTAATCTCTTCTCTTGTGATGCGGTCTTTAAATGTGATACCAATGATCCTTCTGTGGTATCTCAAGTCCATAACATGCAAGGTAAAAGATATGTAACTAATTTTTTCCACAATGCATTTTCACATTGGGTAATAGAACACTAAAAGTGAATCACAGTAATCTGCCTTTTGATTATACATTGATGTTTACGTTCTTTTAACAAATACAATATAATGAGAGAGAAAAAAAGCTATGTTAAAGACAATGATGTCATGATAAATATAATGATACCATGGTGAAGACAATGATGTCATGGTGAAGACAATGGTGTCGTGTTAAAGACAATAATGTCATGTTAAACACAATGATGTCATGGTGAAGACAATGGTGTCGTGTTAAAGACAATAATGTCATGTTAAACACAATGATGTCATGCTAAGGACAATAAAGTCATGTTAAAGACAATAAAGTCATGTTAAAGACAATAAAGTCATGTTAAAGACAATAAAGTTATGTTAAAGACAATTAAAGACAATAAAGTCATGTTAAAGACAATAAAGTCATGTTAAAGACAATTAAAGACGACATAGTCATGTTAAAGACAATAAAGTCATGTTAAAGACAATAAAGTCAATTTGATTGAAACGGACGGTGTGTTGGTCCGTAAAAGGTTATTATATCTATAGTCTGTACTAGTTTCTCGGACTTATTATTCAGTAGGATTTTTGGACCCCTGTTTAGGGGTGTCAGTGTTGGAGTTGTATATACTGAGCTCTATGCTAGTGTGGGCGTCGCTTGCCGTCTCAGAAATATATATTACAGTTTTCAGTGTCGTTGTCAAATTGGCGATCATCTGAGGTCTAACGTTACTATTACCGAGGTTGGCAGTTTTGTTACTCCAGTCGGTCAGAGTCTGGTGGACTATTAAACCAGGGTGACAAGTTGATAGAAGTAGCTAAGGTGCTTAAATTAATTATTGAATAATATCTTTATATATATATCTTGTGTCAATCAGACTGTTCATGTTTTATATATCAAAGTATACATTTCAACAGGGCCGGTCTTAGGCCAATGCAACCTATGCGGTCGCAGTGGGCCATATTCTCAACACATTTATGCAAACGGTTTTAGATATTTTGTTCAAAAATATATTTTTTTACAACTTTATTCAATATGACACTTAAATAAGGATTTTTTTTTTTATGAGGCTTTGAATAAGAGATTGAACCTATATCACATCCTATTTCACCTTCACTTTCACCTATCCCTTGGTCTGCTGGACCATTGGGGCACCACACAAGATATGTCAACCTACTTTCTCCATTCTTCACTGTCATTTGCTTTTGATAGAATTTCATTCCGATATTCTTTCTGAAAATATTACAACCTGCCATTTTACCTGCCTGGGTGGACCACTTCGGGGGCCGATTTTTTAGTTTGTGTTTCCACACAAACTGTCTTTGTAACCTTGTTTTATAAAGGCTTTAAATTCCCTTTCAGATTTATCTGCCTCAGTTGTGAAACAACCAAGTAAAATACTCAGAAAAGACAAAACTAAAACCACATTTCTTGTTCCATGTGGTAGAACAATATCGTGCAAGTGCCCCTTCCCCACTCACCCCCCGATGCGAAAAGAACATGCCAACATGGATTGTGTTGCCTGAATTAGTTACTTAAAAGAACGGCATAGGATAGTTTTAAGTATCTAAGTTGCATGCATTATGGTCTATTCGTGTGTTGGACGTGGTTATCTTTTCTGTAAGACAAGGATTGTGTTACAATATGCAGGCCGACACAGTAATAACTTGTAATTTAAATATGTAATGACCCAGTGCATCGTCAGGCATGCCCAAGTACAGATAACTCTTGTAAAGTGACATGGATAAAGGAAAACGAATTACCGTTCTTTGAAAGTAAGTTTGAGATGAGGAGGTATGGCGTCAGAGAGGTCCCTGTGTTGTACATCTCTAATGGATACACTAATGTAGAACTGGCCTGTACCATCGATTTGTTACTTAGGTACAGGACAATGGTCACGGGTTGACTGGAGTTAACCTCAATATACCAACCATATATATCTGTTATATTTAAATGATAAAATAATCTTTCCATATAACATAACTTATAAACAATAAAAAGATCATAGATGTATTTATATTTTAAATATTTGCATAAACACCGGATGTTAATATTGGGCTATATAAAGTTGTTCTGATAAACAGAAGATAAAACAAAAACTGTTGTGAGACCAGGATCACAATCTTAAGTGATTCCATTTAGTGTAGGCTAGATGTTTCCTCAGGCTTTTTCTTTAAAATATAATCCCAGCATTTGAAGGAAGTTATCAGTCTTACTCTACTACCACTACAGCCCAACATAACCAACACCTTGTACAGCAGAGGATGGCTGCCTGGTCGTGCGGTTTGCACGCTGGACAGTCGTTTGGATTTATCGATGGCCCCGGGTTCAAACCCTCCCCGCTCCTATCCCCCCGTCGTCCTGCGGGAGGTTTGGACTAGGAAATAAACTATCTTCAACTCTGAAGGAACATCCGAAACAAGTAAAACAAACAAACGAGAAATGTGCTTCGATCACGAAGAAGGAGCTATATAAATACAGGGAAGGCTATCAACCAGTGTCCTTCGATAAACACGATTCAGTCTTAATGTCAGATGCTTTTGTGAGTCTATTATTGAGGCTGCGTTGCTAGTGTGTGTTTAATCTATTTATAATCTCCACTTGAGGAATTAAATTGCTTTATTTCTTAAATAGCTTTTCTGTTATTCCTTCGCCTTGACAGCATGCTATGGACATTGGGTGATCGGAATAATTTTTCTGAATATTGCAGGACGTTTTGTATTGGACACCGAATTCCATTGTTACTGTAAGTCATAAGCAGCTCAATAGATAGAGCGAAAAGGTAATGCACCATTGTGAATACTACGCAATCTTTTCATTAAGAGCTGGCCGCAGGGGACGGAGGAAATTCCAGCTACCGTCGCCTCAGCGTGGCACCTCCGTGGAAACGTCTGCCAGGGGAGACAGATAGGCTAAGAACGGTAGTGCACATGGCTCTCAGTGGGCTACCCATGTACGGTCGAGAGACTGTACCTGAACGTGGTAGGGATGTAACAAAGGCTCACTAACCCGTCCAACCCCCCATCGATTCGTTCCCCAACGGGGGCCATACTCGCTGTGATGGACCCTCGCACGGGTTCGATGGGACATTATAGGCATACGAAAGGCCCCCACGCGGCTCGGCCTCGGCCTCGCACGGGAGGAGGAACCCGTGCTTGGCTCAAGGGGGTCGTGTCCAGCGACATACCGGACGTGAATATATGATCGTTTCGGATAAGGCGGGATTTCGGACAGAGGGATTGGTGAAGAGCCGATGCCTCATCCTGGCCATGGATAAAAGCCTTTCCTTGGTCAAGAGGTCCTTTAATAGGGAACTGGACGTTCTCGGACCTTCAGGACATCTGTATCAGGCCGCAGGGGAAGCAACTCGTTGCGACTCTGTAGGAATAAAGCTTTTCAAAGTTGTGGTTGTTGTGGTTTTATAGAATAAAAAAAAGAGGAATCGAGACTCAGGCGTCTTTATTTATTTTGTCATTATTGCCCTAAGACATTTATTCACCGGGGCTGGGACCATGTGACAGGAAATAAGTCATTCCTACCTGGCGTTGTCAGAAACACATTTTCATCTACAGTTGACAGCTGTTCTTGGCGCCAGAGGTAATATTGTTGTATTCTGGGAGCACTTGTTGTAGCTAAACTTGAACCTGATATAAATGACGTCAGGGTTGCTGGTGGTCACTTGAAGCTGTAGAAACGAGAATTTAAAGCAGCTGGGGCTGTTGGGGGGGGGGGGGGGGAATGTGAGTTTTAATCATAAATCTTTTTTTTAAGTTATCTACGAGCGATATTACATAAGGTTCAAGAGCGAGACTAAAAGGCTAAGTATGCAGGGATGATGCAAACTTAAAAAAAATGGTTTCAACATAAATCTCATAGCCCTTGAAGGAAGGAGTGGTGGATGAGTGGTTAATCGCTTGGCTTCCGGAGGTGTCTTGGGTTCGAATCTCGTTGAAAGCTGGGATTTGGTATCTCGGGATTTTTAGTCCATCCCTCTCTAATGGCTACCTGACATTAGTTAGAGAAAGTCAAGGCGGTAGGTCATTGTGAGGACAGAGTCAGATGACCTTTAGATCGCAAAGAAGAAGATTGGATTTCCCAGCTAGTGTAAATATTTTTCACCCACAGCCAACGTCTTGTACATAGAAAATGAGGTTGTGCGTACTGACCTTTAGAACCTTACTGGACTCAAATTAATACCAAAGACGTTAGGCTGAGGGACCTTAAAGACAACCGAAAATCTAGGATGAGATGGAAACTTAGTCCATACGTCTTTACTATTAATTCATACCATAGACTTATATATATTGATTCTAGACTGGACATGGAGATCTTTTAAAAGTACAAAAATGTGAATTTTTTTTAAAACCTGGATCAAGGCGTTGTTTTGTAAAGTGGTTATAAGAAGTAGGATATGTGTACTTTTCTCAACCCAACCTATGTAACATAAAATTTAATTTTTAGATAAAAATAAGAGTACTCTCGTCTCAAAATAATTATTTTGCAATTTTAGATACATAATCTAGAAATATCTAGGTAATCAATCTATAAAAATGTTTATATAATGATTAAAATCAACATGAATTATTTCGATTTGGACCTTTTAGAGATCTCAATGGAAACTAACAGGAATTGGCTTTGTTTCATATATTAGCGTGAATATATAGTTCTGTGATTAATAGCCCATTCTAAAGAAAATCCGAGAAATGATTTTGCATTATTTCTAAACTTTGAAAACTAAAGATCATTAGAAGAGAAAAGATGTAGTTAACAAGACTGTCATCTATGTTTGTAATGTCATCACAGTTATCAGCGAGCATCTTTTACAGTTAACCTTTCATAGAGTTACTCGCCCTTTATTGGGTGCATAAATGAATATGTACTTATGTTATTTGAAGTCTTCTAGACTTTAAAAACTGTCTTGAGCTTTCTGTGCTATTGTTTAAAAAAAAATGTTGTATTGATGTAATTATCATTACTTTTATTAGTATTACATCAACCCAGTAAGGGCACTGACCTGTCTGGCAGACAAATCCATTGAGCTCTTGACCAGTCCTGGCCTCCCACACGATCCCTGCACCTGTGGTGTATCTCCACAACACGTAGCTGCTAGAGCCAGTGCTGTCATTCAGAAATGTGAAGCCAGTGTACACGGTCATGTTACTGACCGCCCATCGGTACTGACTTTTGTATTCAAGTTGTTAGCTCCTATCCAACCTGTTTAGGTTTTACATAGCCAACAAGTTAGGAGTTATAGCAATGGCAGTGAATTGTTTTGGAAAGATACTTAATCTTATCTTATCTTATCTTATAAAATACAGACGTTATTTAGAAAAAAAAGAAGATAATTACGTCCTATGTGCCATGCATCTAGTCATGCTTGTTACCAAATGACTTAAATTCTGTCAAGTCACTGGTTTTCTGGCTGGTTCAGGCAAGCCAATCCATGCTCTAATAGCACTAGGGAACATGGAGCATTTGTACACATTTGTCCTAGCATATGGGACGAGGAATGAGCCTTTATCTTTGTGTCTTTCTCAGTATTTTATTAGATTTTGGTTTTGTATTTGAAGATTATGGTTCAGTGTTTTATGTATAATTGCTACTTTACTTTTAAGTCTTCTCTCCTAAAGGCTTTCTAAATTTAGTGATTTTATTAAAGGTGTTACTCTAGTCAAATGTGAATATTCGTTTGTTATGAATCTCACTGCTCTATTTTGTGTCTGTTCCAGTTTCTTAATGTTTCTTGAGGGGTCCCAAACAGAGGATGCATATTCTATTATTGGTCTAACCAAGTTTAAATAACATTTTAGTTTTATGATCTTATTTGATTTATAGAAATTTCTTTTAATAAACCCTAATGTATTGTTTGATTTTTTATAGTTTCATCAATATGTAGATTCTATGATACTTTTTTATTTATAATAACACGTAGGTATTTTGCGTTTTTTTAGTCTGTGTTACTGGTTTACCATGAAAAAGATATGTTGAATCTCATTACACTTTTCTGTCAAAATACCTCAACTTATAGCATATTGATCTGATGCATACTATTGGAAAAACAACGCTATAAAGACCTAGCTTTTTGGCCTATCCTGTTTACATACCAAAGGTTATTTTGATAAGCCATGTTTTTAAAGGTATAAAAATAACTGTATTTTTAGGTCTCATCAAATTTTCCAAGCTCTTCAGTTTATAACACAAAATAATTTCAATAAGAAGGGAGCTTTAGATTTTCACTCGAGGGCTTACAACTTATTTAAAAACAAATGGGCAACTAACAAGCGATAATAACGGAGATTGGATGCGTTGATCAACTGCCATGTATTGAATTTTTGTTACATTGTAGATTAATATGTGTTAATTATTAATTATTTGGTTGTCAAAAGTAAACTCCCGTTTAGGAGAAAGGTGAGGTAAGTCTATAATACATTCCGAGTCAATGTACTGTCCAATGTTTTTTTTTCACAACTTCCGTTTTGACTTTTTCGTAAACTTATTTCAACGCAGATATTAAATATACACTTTGTACACATTCACCTGCCACACACTATTGTTCAAAATCCTGATTTGTTTTTGAAATGCCTCAAAACTTATGACATCATTTCTAACGCAAGATTCAACCGCAGCTGTAGTTGTACACTGCAGTAGCTTAAAAACGCTTTCAACTTTCAACATATGGTAATATCACTACCCAGGCAGTGTCAGGGAAAGATTACCCTCACATGATTAAAAAAAATCATAAATTAAGCTCTAAATTAATTTAACTATTAAAGTGTGTTTTTTTCGTGAAGGATTTAGTTAACTTTATGTGTATAATCGTGTTTAATTACACAAGGCAACACAATTTTTGTGTCTCTGAAATAACTATGATTTCCTGTTAGCTTATACATCCAAATGATCAAAAATAGTATTTGTTTTTCCAAAAGTTTGGGATTGTGGTCAGGACATTGATAGTTCAGATCACGTATTGGATAGCATTATACAACGTTTAAAATACATGTAAGACTTATAATACACTTATGATGTTTGACAAAGTCTTCACAAACATGGTCCATACAGATGAATAAAAGTCAAAAATTGCATGTTCTTTTAGACTGACGATTATAGACTAAATCACTATCACGGACTAGGCCCCAGATATAGTCCCCCATCATATTCTCGGTATACTGTCCTTGGTATCGACGTTCAAATTCCTTCAGGTCTTGATGGAACCTTTCTCCTTGTTCCTCTGAGTATGCTCCCATATTCTCCTTGAAATTACGCAGATGAGCATCTAGGATGTGAACCTTTAGCGACATTCTGCATCCCATAGAATGATAGTTTCTCACAAGTGTCTCCACCAGCTCCACATAATTCTCGGCCTTATGAATCCCTGAACAACTGCGATGAAGCTGCCCCAAGCTGCCTTCTGGATGTCTGTGAGACTGTTAAGAAATTGCTGAGACTCCATTATTTTCTTTATTTTTGGTCCCACAAAGATCCCAGCTTTCACTTTGGCCTCTGATAACTTGGGGAAGAATTCTTCTAGGTATTTCACAGCTGCCGACTCTTTACCCAGAGCTGTAACAAACTGCTTCATGAGCCCCAGCTTGATGTGCAAAGGAGGCATTAGAACTTTCTTAGGATCCACTAGAGGCTCCCACTTGACATTGCTACTCCCAATGGTAAAGTTGGTCCGTTCTGGCCAATCCCGACGATGGTAGTGTTGCTTGGTGTCTCTGCTATCCTAATGACAAAGATAGCATGGAAACTTGGTGAAAACCACCCTGAAGACCCATTAAGAATGCCACCATCTTAAAATCACCAATTACCTCCCAACCATACTGTTCATAGTTTAGAGCCTGTAGAAGCTGTCTGACGCTATTGTACTCCTCCTTAAGTTGTGCTGAGTGAGTCACAGGGATAGAAGGTAGCTGATTGCCATTGTGGAGAAGAACAGCTTTCAGGCTGCGGGAAGAACTATCGATGAAGAGACGCCAATCCTGTGGGTTGCAGGGTATCCCTATTGCATCGAACAGACCTTTCACATCATGGCAGTAGCAAAGGTTATCATGAAGGGTGAAAAAGACTGAAAATCTTTGATGACGTTTTCTCTGACATGTAACTTGAACACTCTCATCTAACAGGTTCCACTGTTTCAGTCGGGATGTCAGAAGCTCAGCTTTAGCTTTGGTGAGACCAAGATCTCTCACTAAATCATTGAGGTCATCTTGGTAAGGAAAGTGAGGTATTCCTTCATCATCCGCTTGAAAAACATCAACATCCTCAGCATCACTAGCGATACTGCTGTCTTCCGAGGGCAGTGTATTCTGCGGTGGTTTGGGAATGGGAAGATCAGGGGAATGTGGAACTGGGGCGATCGAAGAAGGGATATTAGGATAGAGCACAGCAGCTGCATTTTTTGCCAGATCGACGCTTTGATGGATCTACCATGCAAAAATAGCAGTTGTTCAGATGATCTGTAGGCTCTCGCCAAAATTCTTGGTATCGCAAACTTCATGCTTCTCTTCTCCCCCCTGAACCAACCTTCTAAAGTCTTCTTGCAGC
Source organism: Biomphalaria pfeifferi (assembly GCA_030265305.1). Lineage (NCBI taxonomy): Eukaryota > Metazoa > Mollusca > Gastropoda > Planorbidae > Biomphalaria > Biomphalaria pfeifferi. Next base: position 83,504 of record JASAOG010000003.1, on the reverse strand, counting down.
AGTCACAACTCACATGTGGAGCCCAAGATTTATCTAGATCTCCAACTGGCATGCCAAAGTAGGATTTATATGCTTCCTTCATTGTTGCTGATGTTGTCAAAGAATGTTTCTTCGCACGTTTCTTTATGAATTCGCCGCCAACATAACAGAAGGCATCTGCTGGATAGGTGCAACCTCTAGATGCCATATTTTACATAAAGTCAATGAAGTCACTGATTTCAATCAACAATCAATATTCACAATGATTTTATCTGAAAAATCTTTAAAAATTCAGACATATATTTAAAGGTACAAAATCAATTCATACATGTAAATGCATATACACTGCAAAACAGAAAATGTTAGACAGCAGTGACAAAACCAAAGTTTTGCCTGAATAAATGAATTATAATAGATGTTCTGGACCTAAGAAATAAGAGAAGAACAATTTCTTGTAGGGAACAAGAAAAATTTTGTTGTTGTTGCCTTGTGTTATCTATATCTATATATATATATTGAGGGCTGTTCATGTACAACTGTGTAGAAAATGCTGGACAGAAGTCTGGGCCAGATTTACCTTTAACTTACCTGTTCGGTTCTGGAGGTAATCTTGAAGAAATGTCTCCATCTGCGCAGTCTCGGGCTCGGCCAGGTAAGAGTTTAGTTTCAGACAATATAACTGACATAGTTGAGAGAGAGAGTAGAAGCCAATATATATATAGCAATGTATCATTACTGTAGATAATAGAGAAAACAAGATGTCAGGATAAGTTCAGCGAATTAATTTAGATCAGAACCGCTACTGATATACAGAAGTTTTTAGCTAACTTGAAGTATGATTTGTTGCTTAACTTACTACTATTTTAAACTTTACAATGAATTTCAATCCATCTAGCGGATATTTAATATTAATCTTTTAAAAAAATTGAAATAGATGAAAAAGAAGCAGTAATGTAGCTAGGGTGGAGGTGGAAGGGGTCCGAATTTGAAAATCACCTCGGGCCCCTACTAGAGGAGCGGAGCCCCAAATGAGTGTCCGAAATACGTTTTTGCATTAAATACTACGCCGTTATCTCATGTCATGAGGTCGAACGTCAAAATGCTGGGCCCCTAAAGAGGTCAAGCCCCCTGGCCCCCAAATCTCTAGTTACGCCACTGAAATAAAGCTTAAAGAACGGAAACTGAAGATTGTATAATTGTTATTTCCTTTTCTCAAGGTATAGATAGTTTAGGCATGGCATAGGTTCCTAAACTTTTGTTGGCTTATAAGTTCTATTTAGTTTCGTAACTGAAGAGTATAAACTATAAAGAATGTGTTATTTTTTCTCTAATAAAGGCTTCAATGAAAAATAACTTTAAAATAGTTTGATATTATCAAAATGACTTACACTGGCCATTGACCAAGACAACTGAAGATCGACATATTTGTAACATTGACCAAAACCGTAGACAGCGCCTGGCAAGTAAGTACTGCAAATATTGCCGAGAGCTGAAATCAAATTTTGATGAATGACATTGGAACGTGTTGATTAAAGTCTTTCTTTCTAAATGTCTTTCTTTCTAAATGTCTTTATTTCTAAAAGTCTTTCCTAATAAATGGATTTCAACTTATTTGGTAGATTATTAAGAATTGGACTATGTCCTAGTATTACGAACGAAAATAAAATATTTCCACACTTTATCTTATTAGCTATTTTTCCATGAGTAAAATTAGCAATGATTCTAGTTAAACATTACTATATGAGAATAAACTTTGAAGAGCCAATTGAATCAATTCATTAAATCAGTGATTCACAGCCTACGACACGTGGGTCCATCTCGTGACATTATCTGGCATCATTCACTTCACGCTAGATAGATCGCAAAGTCTGAAAGGAGAACTTTATTTTTTTTTTTATTCAGACCACAGCGTAAGGTAAATCTGTAGAGACTCGGCTCCATTGAACTCGACTATTGTTAATTGAATGCCCTTAGGCAGTCCCAGTCCTGAAGTGGACACCGTCAAAAATGCAGCATTAGTAAAATGTTTAATGCACTTTATTGTGTTGGTGCAAAAAGTGTTCTACTTGTTCTTTGTGTTAGAGAACTCGGAGCATAGACATAAATAAATATAGACTGGCTGATGAAAGAGTTTCATGAAACGAAAATTTGTGACTTGCAATTTTGTGTACTTTATTATAACATTTATGAGCAGAATAGTTTTGTTTAATCTCTAAGACTGAAGACCATGCAACTTTTCAGAATTCGGAAATCCGACAACAATAGATGTACATGTTTTCAAGTTACATGAAGTTATTTCCCTTTTCCAGTCTATATTTATTTGTGTCTATGCTCTGGAGTAAGATGTTGGAGTTTCTTGCTTTGTTTTGTTTCGGTCTTTTTCACCGTGGTAGGGTAAGAACGAGCTCTGCTTTTTAAATGACCGTCTGTTAGTTCTGATAGTTAAGATATTCGAGTCCCTTCTGCTAGATGTTAGTGTACAAGTGCGTGTTTCTTTCATTTTTCTGTAGGGAAGCTGGCTGGGGTTAGCACTGTACAGCAGGTTGATGTACTGTCTGTGATGTATGCATTGGGTCACAGTTGTGGCTGAAATTAGATACGTTAACTGTCTTACGTCTTCTGTATGATTGGATTGTGATACCGCGAGGTGTGGATTGGTATTTTACAATGTTTGTTTAAATTATCAACATTTGGCTATATCATCAGTATCTATATGAAGTATTCGTATCAACAAAGTCTGATTATTACCAACATTATCATCCTCTGCATCTATTGTAAAAATCCATTGTATTAACTATTTCATCTGTGCCTCAAAGAGTTCTTCAGTCATTTAATTGATGTTCGTTTGTCACATGTTACTTTAAAGAATGTCAGGGTGCCCGGGCAAAGGAGCCAAGTCTTAAAAATCAACCATGACAGTCCCTACAACCACTACAGCCCAACATAACCAACATGGAAGTGATGAACAGCTGAAGAAAACAGCACGATTCTTGTTCTTTGGCGCAGACTGCAGAACAGCCTGAAGTTCATCAACAGAAGCTGGCTAGTAGAGGAAAAAGAAAAGGTCGGTGATGCGACACGTTTCATTAATCGGCCGCTATATCGAAGAAAAGTTAGGTGCTAGAGAATTATATCATAGATTTGGTAAATTTTCAAAAGCTACCTATTTTACAGAAGAAAGGTAAACTTGAGTTGCAGTTAGAGGCGGTGAGCAAGGAGCTTCTGGAACTCATGGACACGCAGTAATTTGCTGAGACACTTGGTTCGTGGTCTCCCACCAGTTTGATGAGATGATCTTCTTCTGCCTCATCCATTCAAATGTCCCGGTAGACTTGAAGTCGTTAGCGCCAACAAAATGTAATGAATCGATACGTAATAGAGTTTGTACTCGCTATGTAATAATGTTGTTTGTAATCGCTATGTAATAGAGTTTGTAATCGCTATGTAATAGAGTTTGTAATCGATATGTAAAAGAGTTTGTCATCAGTTTTATAAATGAAATTGTCAATTTGTATGTACAGGAGTCTTAGTTTAAGCTTTTTTAATATATATTTTATAAGGGCTTCATTTGACGAGGGTGTCATGTGACTAGCAAACGATCACCCGCCTTAACTATTATCTACTTAGGTCTGGTACAATTACTGTTAGGTTGAGCTCAGAATCCCGAGGTTAATACCACAGTCTTCACTGGGATTCTAAATCGTAACTTTTTGGTTGGGTGGTCAAGCTCTTTGGCCCTACCTCTCAACGCCTCCTAAATAAAATGTTTAAACGTGGACAACAGCAACAAAAATGTCCAAATGTTGACCGTAAAGTTTTGCCAAGACACACACACAAAAAAAGTACCAAGAAGTGCATCAAGTAAACTTGAGCAAAGAGATTGACAGAAGTCAAACAAAGGAGACAGAGAAACAAACAGAAATGAAGAGAAAGAGAAAAAGAAAAAGGGAGAAAAAGAGATTTTAAAAAAAAAAAAAAGAGACATACAAAACAAAACTACAAATGTACTCACACAATCTGTTGTTTTGTAAAGTTGACGAGAGTGTCTTTAAGATCGTAGAGTCTGAATGAAACTTCTGCCAGATTTCCCCCTAGTCCCTTGTACATAGCCTGTTGAAAGACGTAAACATACACACGCGCACACACACACACACAGAGATAGAGACTTTTGTTAATTTAGAAATAAACAGTAAAAACATTTACAGGCTTTTTTTGTTTTTACTTCTTAAACATTTTTATCAAAACCATTTTTTTTTTCAAGTTTATTGTGTATATACCGCCATTACTATAAGCAGATTATTCGTGCGAACTAACGGAACATCAGTCAATTTTTTTCATTATATAAAGGCAAGATTGTCATTTAAATAAAATAACGTTTTCATACTTTTGAAATTTTTAATACTTTAAGACAACTTTTTCGAAACCTTAAGACAACTTTTTCAATACTTTAAAACACCATTTTCACTACTGTAAGACAACTGTAATCATTTGTTTTTGGAAAGTAGTATTGCCTCTCAAATAATGCGACATACGCGAGTTCGTAAGTGCCTCTGACTTTATTTAAAAACACCGAAGAAATAGTGTAGACTATAGTTCCTGGAGTTTAATGTCTACAAACTCATGACAATAAATCAAGTGATCCAGCGATGAACTGATTCCTATAAAACATAAATCACTTATACATACAGTACAAGAATTCAACTGAAGTATAATACTATTGTTAAATCAATAGCTACGGATCAATGAATGTAGACCACATAATCCCTGATAGCTACCTTTGCTTTCCTTACATATCCTCCCAAAAAAAACTTGTCTGGATTTCGACACAGTTCTTAACATTTCCTTCAACTTTCTATCTTTTTTGGTCTATCTAAATGAATGTTTACATAACTTTTTTTCCTTACTTTAATAGAACTTTTTAAAACCTTAAAAGAACGTTTTCAATTATTTAAGAAAACTTGTCGATGCCTTAATTGCAAATACGAAATAAGATTTTTCTGGGAGACTTTAGGCCTTTAAGATAAATGATGTGCAGAACAGTTCTGCCGCCACTGTTGACGTGTGGCCAGATCTGACAGCACTTAATCAATATCCACAGCTTTCCTAATGTCAGGTGCTATTCATGCTGCTATTTTTTTCCTAGCGCTAATCATCTTACAATCAGACGTTTCCACCGGAGGCGCCACGCTGAGGCGATGGGTAGATGGAATCCTCCGGTTTGTATACAGATTCCTCAGCCACTCTGTCCCCCCCCCCCAAAACATAATTCTACTATTTGAAACCAATAAATGTGTACTACCTGGCTCCCGTTGAAGTTCGCCACCACCAGTGATGGTATTAACCGTGTGTTTAAACCCAACAATCCAGCTAGAAGAATAGAACAAATAGTGGACAATTTGACAACTTAAAACAGTGAACAACAAGTTTAAGGACTATAAATGAGATACATCAAATGTTCAAGATATTAAAACTACATAGTGATCTTTACAGTTTGATAATATTATAAAACACAGGTCCCCAATGATGATTACAAGGCAGCCTAGGTAGGGTATCTCTTTATTTATTTCAATTTTGACCGATTTTGAAAAGGTCATCTGCTGACCTTTGTCCTACTCTCAGAGTTTTAGTGAACTTAACCGACTGACGCATAGGCGGGGCCGGATTTAAAACTGTCCAAGATTGTGGCGCCGTTTCTGACTTCCCCCTTAAAAGAAGCCTCCACATTTCAAAAATATATTTTTTTAAACAAAACATACATATTAGATATAACAAAATAAGGGAAATGATCTTAAATTTTTTTAATACTTTAAATGACAACTTGTTAAATTCTTTAAGAAGTGCATTTATATTGAAGCTGGATGAGGGTTTATATAGTGAAGCTTGATGGGTGTTGGGGCCTTGACGAAAATCCTCCTCAGGCCTCCACTTTGTAGAATTCGGTACTATGTACGTAGACTTAGATATTTACCAAGTTTATATCAACTCAGTCTGTCTGTCTGGGGCAAAATGTGTACACGTTATTTCTTCATATTCCCGTTCTCGAACCAAGTTAAAACTTTTCACTATTATACATTGTCCCTAACAAACTATGAATCAATTTTAAAAACAAATAACCAATTAGTGTATTAATTAGTGGTAACTATTTTTTTAAAGAAAAAAGGGAAGTAAATGTTACAGTGTTGAGACATATAGCAGTAAATGTACAGTTTTTTCCTCTATATAAGTTTGTGGGGAGGGCTAGTATTTTATTTATATTATGCTGGTCTCAATGGCGGATCCAGGGGTGGCGGTAGGGGCGATCGCCCCCCACCACTCGGCCGACCCCCCCCCCCCCATAATATGTGGGGTATCTTACCTTTTAAAGAACAAATCGGTTGTAAATGCATTGTATTAAGGGACTATAAATTCATATTAGAATATTTTTCCACATTATTCAAAAGGTCTTTATAATAGAATGAAAAATGAGCTGTAGGTCAGGAGAATGCGTTACTGCAGTGAAGAATGCTAGAAAACGCTTTTAGCGTCGAGGCTTCGTCCCGAACCTCACTGATGAATAATAAGCTGTAGATGTCAGGAGAATGCGTTTCTGCAGTGAAAAATGCAAGAAAACGCTTTTGGGTGTCGGGGCTTCGCCTCGAACCCCACTGAGGAATCTTACAGCGCTCTCCCAGACCTACAAGCTTGCAAGAGAAAGGCCTCAACATGACTGGGTTTTTTTTTCTGTTTTTTTTCGCCGAAGATTTTTCTCATATATCGAATATATATATATATATATATATATATATATATATATATATATATATATATATATATATATATATATATACGCTGTACGCACGTTTATGCATAGGGTTAGGGTTTACTGGGCGATAGGGTTAGGGTTTGGAAAAAAATCGCCCCCCTCCCCACTCCAAAGTTCTGGATCCGCCAGTGGTGGTCTACAAATGGGTTTAATAAATAATTACAAACATTTTATGTAGTAGTACATGTAGTGAAAATATTAAACAAACTATTGTTGGCCCACCAGTGTCACAGATGTAATATAGCTCTGAGGTACAGGAGACGTAGTCTAGCAGTAGAGAGGCCGTTATAGCCACACAACGTTGACCAATTCAGAGGGCCAGATCTAGCCCACTGGTTCGGTGCTATAGTCAAACTAGGAGTAGTTGCCCAGTAGAAGGATCTATTTGTGTGCGTGTCTTGGGCACCAACCCAAACTATGAATACATAAACAAACTTTAACATATGCGTGTGCAAAAAAAGTTCTCTATAACCGTTGAGAGGTTGAGGGGGTTAAGCGTTCGTCTACCGAGTTAACGGTAAGGTTCGATTCTCATGACATCTGAATAAAATAAGATTTTCTTTAGACCAGCAAAGAAAATAGAATGAATATTTTTTTCACTCATTTAGTGACGTCACTACCTTCTTTTCTTTCGTACTTCTATATGGCCAGATTTTAGGGGTTTGAAAAGCGTCAGACAGCAGAGGGCTTTGAGGTTAAGGGCCTCCCGAAAGCTGTTCTTCTGCTTCCCCAAATCCTTTAGCTGTTAGCTGGTAGGGCGCAATAATGAGACTTCCATTGACTCCAAAAAAGTCCGCGCCCATTTGTATAGTAATAGTTTGTTTCTTTTACCATATTTTGTTATTCTTTTAATTTCGTGTTCTAATTTTTATAAATTTATTTTTAACTTACACTTTTTTCAAATGTCACTAGGTCAAAGGTCACTAATGACATTCATATGTAAAAAGGCGCTTTTGTAATCTAATTTCATGATTTGTTCAACATGCTAAAAAATATCAAAACCTATATTACTTACCTAATATGGGTCCATAAGAGCCGTTTATGAGTTTGTGTGAACACAAACCCTTTTTGTTATCTTGTTTTAAATATGTTTAACTTACACTGGTCGATGCCAAGTCGTCTACTTTAGGCACTAAGTCTCATTCTTTCGTTTTCATTCAACATTTGTACCAGAGACGTGTTGTGAATGTTACTGCATGTCGCCTGATGGATACAGAACAAAATAAACCTGTGTATGTGACATACATCCTCAACACTATCATTAGCACTATTTGTTTTAAACTCTTATTTAGCTCCTTATTATTGGGTCAGACACCATTCCCACGTGGATGACTGCATGCTAAAAGCGATTTTTTTTTTATTTTTTTTTTTTACTAGCTTAGAGGAAGACTGTGTAACAGGCAGGGCCGCCGCGAGGGTTGTGGCAGCCTGCGTGCAAAATTTTAAAATGCGCCCTCCCCCCTTTTTTTGTAGAAAAAAAATGTTCAACGAGTGAGCTGCACAATGTATTAAAGCGCCCGCTGATTTAAATCCAATTTTGTAGATCATTTTTTTTTCCATTTCATCTTCGCACCGTTGTCGTATCCCTCGTCTTCTCTAAGATGTTTTATTTCCAATTTTAACTTAGCATGTTTCTATTACGAAGTCATTCTCCAGTTGTATCAGTAATTTTTTTTAATTGGGCGAAACCCCAGAAAAGTGTATGTATTGCAACATGTGATATCTTTAAAGAAACAGAAGCAATAATAATAGTTATTAGTTTGGTGTGAGACATATCTGGTGTACAATCTAATGTTCTGTGAATTGTGAAAGTATTTGTGTGATTATATCTACAATCTCAAGGATTTTATTTTCTATTTCACTAAAATTTTAAAATTGCCTGTATTTATTGATACAAACACCCTTTTGTGTGTTTGTCAAATAAACTATTTGTGGATCCTTTCAAAGCGAGACATTGCCGATAATAATTCGTTCTATCAAGGATTGCTAAGGCTGCTTTTTAAAATCATGGATTCTTTAATGCGTTGCATCTATTATTGTTTTCTTTTCAAGAGCAATTTTAATACATTCTCTTTCTGCATTATATTTTTGTCTTTTCAGAATCATTTACTCCTTTTGTACCTGTAATGGGCCATGAAATGCAGAATAAACTGACCCAAAACACAAACGCCATTGACTGTGAAACTTTCCAACGTTTCGTCAACTTTGATAATGTATTGTATTGTATATTGGAGAGATGTGCATTGTGTCCACAATCATCTAACATACGTGGATTCGGAGGTGCCTACAAATTTATCCAACACACCTCTAGGAAAAAAATGAAGCAACTAAACGTTGAATGACATTAAATAAATAATCCTAAGTACCAGTCACTTAAACAATGACTTAAAATAAAACACATTAAGGCAGTGTTTCTTAAACATTTCCGAATTGCTAACACTAGAAGGAAGAATAGCGTTGCCTACATAATTTTTAAGCGTTTTCTGGCATTTTCAGCCTCAGAAATTCTTTTTCCTTACGTTTAAAACGCCTTTTTCTTGTAATAAGAAGAATGAATATAAAAAATAGGCCAACATTGATGAGTTTTCTTATAAAGCCTGCACTATTCATCCTAGCAAAAAAAAAGTCTTATAATAAAGAGGTAGCCCTGTTCAAAAGTATTATTCGAGGGACATTCTAGGTATATATAGCACAAGGACGTCTGTAGGAGGTGTGATCTTCGTGCTACGTAAGACGTCTCAGTCGCGGACCTTTTTTTCACACAAAAATCGTCATTATAATGAAGTGCAATAGTCGGAAGAAATTCGACCAATCCCAGATCAGAAAATCAAGAAGAATTAAACTAGCGGAGACGTTTTCACATGTTTTCTTCAAAAAGTTTTAACCCATATTGCTGCATACGCCTCTCTCCAAAAAAAAAAGGTCTACATTTATTGACAAGGTCTTATTAGAAGATTAAACGACGTCTCTTATTTAAAATATTTTAATTTGTAAACAGTGGTAATATTCAGACACGGATTAATATGCCTAACTACAATGAATTGTTTTTTTTATTTCGCCGCCCACCCTCTTTTGTTGTTGGTCGGTCTCTGGCTTGTTGCTCCAAACAACTGATAGCCATATTTTAATGTAAATCTACATTGATAAGGACCCAAAAATATTCTACGCTTATCTAACAGCCATTTAACATAGAATTGAATATGCTTTTAACATTGAGTTTTTAATTACTAGATCTACTTACACTGTTGGGTATTCGACTAAACAACAATATTAAAATATAGTAAGTAGATACTAACAATAAAAAAAGTTTTTGACTGATCTGTTTCTGTAAGCGTCATTCTTACCAAATATTACAGGCAACCCGCGAAAATTCAAGGTCAGAAATCTATATGCGCTTACGGAAAAACACGCGAATCTCTCGCGCGCCGCTCAATTTTTTTAATTCAATGTTTCAAAAATAGCTTCTTAAGTACGAATATTGTTTTTTTTTAAATAGTTTGAAGAGGGTAATGGAATAATTAGAATTTATATATATAGTATTAAAATATTGAAGTAATCTTTTTTTTAATTAAACTAAAAAAAATATTTTAAAAAAAGGTAACCTTGGAATAACGATTTGACCGCACCCTACATGGGACCGCCTGTGTATGCACACATTGCACAATAGGTAGCGGCGGACCTGGTAACAGATATGCACTCACACAACCCGGAAGTGCTACACCTGAAAGAGACAGCTGGAGAGCTCTCACCTCACGAAGGTGACAGGACACACAACTGAGAACCAACAAAAAGTCCTTGCCGAAGACACGCACAGAAAACAAAAAGGAAACGGCTTTGATTGCATTACATGTGGCAAAAAATGTAGGTCATAACTAGGCTTGCGCGGCCAGGTGAAATAATGCACTCACCCGGTTAAGACGAATTTTGGTAAAGAAATCATTCAATTTGTATACGAATTTATTATTTATGTTAATAATATATACTAATTATTGATATTTCAACATATTTTTAGATTATTTCAACCCCCCCCCCTCTAGTATGTTAGCCGATTTGGTGGGATGGGGAGGTGGCGATTACATCAATTCCGCCCACTTCAACCATAAACTTTCGAGTGGGGGGGGCGGTACAATTTATTTGTAGAAATCACAGCTTGTTAACAGAATCAATAAAATATCTATATAATTAAAACTTGTTATTGATATTATAACCGATCTTTATATTATGTCGTTCTCCTGTTGGCCGATTTGGGTGGGGTAGGGGGTGGACGAATATATATTATGTCGCACACACACACACATCTCAAATTTTATCATTAGTAAATATAAAAGGAAAAAGGGTTGTACCAGGTGGGAGGGGCAATACATCCAATCGCCTTCCGCCCATGGCACGAACCAATAGAATTTTTTTTTTGTATTTTAGTTAAGAAATTACAAAATTTTAAAAAATTGTCACTAATATAATTTATATATGCTATTAATTAAATTCTTATATTGAAGAATTCTTTAATACCAAATGCAATCATTAGCAGGAATTAGAAAAAGGAGCGAGGATTAACGTTTTCACTCTACCGTCCTCTCCCCTTTCCAGGCGAAAACATGACTTTTTAAAACAGAATAGTCAAATATGGCGTCAAAGGTTATGTAATCGCACACGAATTTATCATAGTTATTTTAAGAAAGACCTTGTTTTAGAAAATTTAGAATTCAAACAAAATTTTTCATTATAAGAATAACAATTGAGATGAGTTCTGAACGAAAATATTATTTTCCTAGTCACTTTTTCCAACCTTTTCTAATAGTGATATTTAAAAAAAAATTGGGGACTATAACTAACAATACCTACTTGAATCCTAAAAATGCAACAAAAAAAAATAGAGTAGAATCTAATTGGTCCACTCAATTTCTCCTCCCAATTCCGAATGTTGTTTTTTTTAGAGCTTTGAATTCTAGTTCTGTAACTAAACAAAGTTACAATCATACCTATTGAACAAAATGTATCCCTTATAAATTAGCTTTTTTTTAAAAAATATTATTTTTCGAATAATTTTTTTCGGCGGCGATCCTCAAAGTCTTAATCTAAATATCTTTTCAAGGAACTAATCGGCTGAATTCGCAAAGTATTAAGGGCCTGTAAATTCATATTAGAATATTTTTCAAGTTAAACATTATTGAAAAGGTCCTTTTAAATAGGATGAACAATGTGCTCCAGATCTCAGGAGAATGCGTTTCTGCAGTGGCGTCGGGGCTGTCAAAAGAAAAGTTTCATCATGGCTGTTTTTTTTTGTTGTTGTTTTTCGCCGAAGGTTGAGAAACACTGCTTTCATTTTTTATTCTTGCATATATATATATATATATATATATTAGCTGTACTTAGGGTTAGGGTTTACTGGGCGTTAGCGTTAGCGTTAGGATTTGGAAAAAATTGCCCCCCCCCCCCCCACTCCAAAGTTCTGGATCCGCTAGTGTTCTCAAGCCGGTCCGCAGACGAGACGACCGAAGGGAGGTCCGCAGAAAGATGAAAATTGTATACAATAAAACAAAAACGGCTTTACTAAAAGTCAGTTTATCCAATTGGATCAACTGGCCCCTCACTACTGTTTAATCTGTTTATTACGTACCTATGGGACGACCAAAACCAAGGATTTGAAAATATTCCTTGCATAAATATTCTCGACTGGGTATTGAACCCTTTAGCGCGTCGACAAACTCAGGTCCCAAGCACAGATGCATCCTATTATATTAATACAGAAGCACCTTAATGAAATGTTATAGCTTTCATTTAGCGCTACTTTCCTGCTTATAACACGCTCAAGTTGCTATGGTCCAATCTGGGGTGTCGGGTCGGGTGTCGAACCTCGAGCCCCCTTCATAGGTAGCCAAGGCAAGCCAAGTTCAAGCCAAATATTTACAAACAAGGAACTAAAACGAACGTTTGTGCTAGGATAGCACTAAATCTGTTTATAAAATTCCATTTTACATTCTGCATTATGGGAAGAAGTTGTTCCCGTGTTCTTATTTGGTACAACGTGGATTTATTGTATTAATTATCACCATCCTCATATCAGGTTTTTCTCAATTTTATTTTAAACAAAAGATATCACCTCAATAAACACTCCATCAACAAAATATGGGGGAGTGGGGTCATTTGTAGCTTATATACTATCTGTCGGTGCGTAAGTTATGGCATTCTAGCACCAATGTGTATTAAGTGCACAATTTTTGAACGCACCTTCTTTTTGTTGCCTTGCTTGTAAGCTGATAGAGTGTTTTTGTTATGCTGGTGTAACGTTTGTTGAGATTCTTCTGTGTTCCCCTGTTTAGGGTGAGTATCTAAGGCATGACTGCGTTTCGCAGTTGTTTCGATGCCATAGTGATAGTCTACTAGACCTTTTTACTTTGTCTTTACTTTGTCTTTACAGGTAGTTAGTATGAGATTGGAGTTCTACACTAAGTACTAGATTCAGCAGTGTGTTTTGGTGTGATTGCGAGCATATATGTGTCATGTGGTCGGATAGCAAGGTGTAGAATTATTGTTTAATTAATAGATTCACAATATTAGAATGTTCCAAATTCAATGTCATTACTCCATTAGTTTGTCATCATAACTTATATTCATATCATTAAATATTTACATTGTTAACAGTTAGTCATTTATTTATTGCAAGCACGAAGGTGCCTGGTTAAATGTCAGGGGCCCGGGCAAACGAGCTAAGGCCTTAACATAACCCTGACACTATCCATTTATGTAGCTTTTTCACTTAGGAATCCGTGTGCACGTTTTGGCTATATAAATGGTCCCGGGGTCAAAATATTTGAGAACCACTGTCATAGGATCTACTGTACTGCATAAAGCAAAGTTTTCAAGATAATTTGCTCCCTTTCCTTGCCTGTGATTTACGAGATTCTAAAATGTGAACTTTTCGATAACACCAATCAGTCTGATGTACCAAACATGGTTCTTAACTGAGCTGAAGTCCAGTTCGTGGTCAAATTGAACATTTTCAGACATTGTCCATCGGCGTAATCTGCATCGCTCCACGGGAAACAGCGGTCAACGTACACACTCAGTTGAGCTGGACGAAGAACATTTTAATCAGACATCAATGTCAATTATTATTGTACAAAATCTCCGTCTAGATGTGCTGCATCAACCCTTTCCACTAGAGGTGGTGCACCAACCCTTTCCACTAGAGGTGGTGCACCAACCCTTTCCACTAGCGGTGGTGCACCAACACTTTCCACTAGATGTGGTGCACAAACACTTTCCACTAGAGGTGGTGCACCAACACTTTCCACTAGAGGTGGTGCACAGAAAATAATAGAGAAAAAAGGTTAACAGATCTTGTGTGGTGCCCCCAGCGGTCCAGCAGACCAAAGGATAGGTGAAAGTGAATGTGAAGTTAGATGGGAACCTGGCCTAACTGATGTCTTATAATGAATATCTAATTGATCTAATTGTTTAGTAAAGGGCCAATCTCTTTTTCCTCAAGAATAAAATATTTCCGTGAAAAAAAAAATCAAAAAAAAATATTTTTTTCCTTTGGTTAGGTGCTTAAAAATTATAACAGAGGACGGTAGTTCACGTAATAATATGAAAAACTACTTATTACTTATTATTTTAAATTATGTCTAACTAATAACTAAATAATATTTTCTCTTTAAAAAAAATATAAACATTTTTTGTGTGTAAATATATGTCTTAGTATAACAGTACTTACATAAACAATACAATACAAATATAAAAAATATACAAATATAAAAAAATATTTTGACAAAAAATCTAAAACCGTTTGCATAAATGTGTTCAAAATCGAGTATATGTATGTGTATGTCTCCCCCAATAAGGAGCATCAAGTGTTTGTTACTATTAATAGTGAATAGTTCTAAAAGTGGTGTATTTTTATGAAAAAAACTTCTTGCATTAGATTTTTCGCTTTCTGAAAAGAAAAAGTAGCTTTTGCATCAGAACATTGAATGGTCTACAATATTGTGATGTCGGATTTTCACTATCTTTTATAGTTTACGAGATCTAAACGGGACAGACGGACAGACAGGCCACACAAAACTAATAGCGTATTTTCCCCTTTCGGGGGCCTCTAAAAAGAAGAAAGAAGAAAGCAGACGTGAACAACAGTAAAACAAGAGCAGCAAAAGGAAAGCACAAAAATATTATGCTGAAATAGATAGGAATGTCAAGCGTAGCATCAGAAAAGACAGGCGGAACTACATTGAAGCACTGGGAAAAGAAGCAGAAGAAGCAGCCCTTCAGAACAGCACCAAAGACCTGTACTCAGTCATCAAAAAGTTATCTGGAAAATGTGCCAAGTCAGTGAGAGCAGTAAAGGACAAAAGTGGTGACGTGATAACAGACGAAGAAGGACATAAGAAGAGATGGATTGAACATTTCCAGGAGCTTCTTAACAGACCTAATCCTGCAAACCTATTAGAGATACTGCCAGCTGCAAAAGACCTACCTAACAAGTGCAGTGCACCCACCAAGGAAGAGATTCACAGAGCGTTCAAGAAATTTGAAGAATGGCAAATCTGCAGGACCTGACAGCATCCCAGTTGAAGCACTAAAGGCAGACATTAATACAGTGTGAAGTTACTCTACCCTCTCTTCTGCAAGATATGGGAAAAAGAAGAAGTACCACCAGAATGGAAGCAGGGCTACCTCATCAAACTTCTAAAGAAAGGCGATCTTAGTTCCTGCTCCAACTATCGAGGAATAACACTGCTGTACTTTCCGGGAAAAGTGTTTAACCGCATTCTGCTAAACCGAGTGAAAGATGTTGTAGATCCACATCTCTGTGACCAACAAGCAAGCATAACGTGTTTTAAATCTGGTATGATCAATCAACATCTAAATCAATCAACCAAACAAGGCATCTAGCTACATACCTATGAACAAATCACTCAGAAAACGAATTCACCTACCTACCCATGTGCCAAACAATTAATCAACGGAGCCTCTTACCAATGTATTAAAAAATCAATCAACCATCTATATGTATCTATGTATCTATGTATCTACCTATCTATATATATATATGTATATATATATATATATATATATATATATATATATATATACATATATATATATATATATATTTATACATGTATGTCTATCTACTATCTATCTCTAAACGACAATGTCTAGCTGACTATCTAAATGACAATGTTTACCTGTCTAATTAACACTGTTCACCTTTCTATCTAAATGACAATGCTTACCTGTCTAATCGTCAAGTTTGCCTGTCTATCTAAATGTTAATGTTTACCTGTATAAATGACAATGTTTACCTGTCTAAATGACAATGTTTACCTGTCTGGCACATGAAGGTCATAGGGGTTTCACAGAACCAATCATCAAGGTTAAAATTGTGCGACCTCCACAATGCAACACAGTCCTGATTACCGTAATTGTCGGGCTGGGCCTGGTCCCATTATGAAGTCAGAGAAGCATTCCTTTCATCTGAGGCCCAGACAAATGATCCTTCAAAGATAAGGTCTGTTTTCCTTATTTATTTCTCACAAATAAATTGCGCCATTACAAATGCGATTTCCCCATCGCAAAAGGGGAGCTCAACAGCTAGAGAATTCTTTGTTTTTAAACTGCGATATACAAAATGTTACATAAGGTTTCGTAGTCACTATAGCTTTGTATGATCTAATGTTAGATGCACCATAGATGACGGACTTTGAACGCGACATTTGGTGATGTCACGGCTCGTGGGAGTTTGGCATTTTTATGTAAATATTAGTTTTGATTAGAACAACATTGATTACTGAAACAGACTCGATTGTGGCCTTTGCTTATTAAGCATTGACCAAGTTATTTAACAGTCTGGACTTAGTTTTACACTTGTTATTGTGATAGTGTGTGTCTGTTACATCGAACTTGCAAAACTACACCCGTACTAGAGTCTCAAACATCTCTTTAGTAATACGTAAGTCATATAGACGTATACAACTACAAGACAAACCTGTTACACAGATCTTAGTTTTATGAAAATGAAATTATACACTTCTAATTTCATTCATTTCATTGTTTTTTTTATTCGCTTGCACATTTTGGTCACTAGGAGCACGCCTAACAAGATTAACAAAAGCTCCCCTTTCAGACCATGAGATCTATAGGGCAGATGATGTTTAAAGGTCATCTGTTTCTAAGGCCAAAGGCTAATGAATAGGGTGTCATGTGGCCAGCACAACGACCAACCGCCTTTGCTTTCCCTAACTTAAGTCAGTTACCCATTAGAGTTGGGTGGACTCAGGGGCGCCCTAAAAATCCCGAAATTCAAAATTCCAGGCTTCACCGAGATTGAATCTAGGAGGACCACAGGTTCGAAAGCCAAGGCTTAACCAGTTCACCTCCGCGTCCTCTAACAAGATTAACAAATGCTGAAATAGTTTGATAAATGTGTAATATATACTCTAGGTTTAATCTTTGTCAAGCGTCCATTATGCCAAGAATATTAATTTAAGATATTACGTTGAAATCAGACTATCGCCAGCGTACTTTGTTGTTCTGTTGGTCAGAAACAATTCCGTAATTCAATGAGACAACGTCTAACTGCCAGAAACAAGTGAGCTAACCATATGTTAATAAATCTAGACGTTTTATGTATCCAATATAAATAGTTTAGTACGAAAAAATAAAGGAATTCGTATTGTAATGATAAATATCAACAAAATCACAAAACTACAATTGAACAGGTCACAGGTTGAATAGCTCTTGATAGCGTCATTAACGTGATAGGCCAAGACTTTTAATTGGTGTAAATTATCTAGATCCATTATATTTCGTAACACAATCATCGACGATTTCCAATGAATTAGATTTTTACATATTCAGCCACAAAAAAAAATCATTATCATGAATTAGGCCCTGCACTTAGAACTTTCTGTCTTACAGTCCCACTGGTCACTTCCATAAAGAGGTCAAATTGTAGTCATTGTACTCCAAACAATACGGCAATGTAATAATATAACAAGTAAATATAAAAATATTTTTTATTTAAAAAAAAATCGAAGGCTATATTGATTAAAATTGCATCAATTATTTTGAATCCATCATGTAATTAATTATTAATAGGTCTAGACTGACAATTATGAATTTGTACGATTAGAAATGGTTTTATGAATTTTTTTTTATTTAGGGCAACTTGTATGCTTTTAGCAGGCCCAGTGCGCTATGGTCCAAACACTTAAGTTGATCAGTTGAGCGAGGAAGGGGGTATCTTAGAGAAAGTTTTGTGCTAAGT
Source organism: Biomphalaria pfeifferi (assembly GCA_030265305.1). Taxonomy (NCBI): domain Eukaryota; kingdom Metazoa; phylum Mollusca; class Gastropoda; family Planorbidae; genus Biomphalaria; species Biomphalaria pfeifferi. The sequence continues at coordinate 65,454 of JASAOG010000003.1, read as the reverse complement.
TTCAACTTAATAAAAGAATGGGAAATGAAAGAAATAACCTGCACAAGATTCCACCCAGACAGACAGACGAAGTGAGTTAATATAAGCTGGATAAATAAATACGGAAATATCGACAAATACTAAAAGTAGCTCGGTTGTTGTTTTCTTACTGTCGAGTTTTTTCTGAACCATGACAGACACAGTCCATACAGCAGACGAGCGTTTGAAGCCCGTACTTAACCCTTACCCCAAACACCAAATGGCAAATCTCTGCATCAGTCAAGCGGACAGGGGCAAGCTAAGAAGAGCCGGAGGCCCTTTTTGGGAATGCAGGTATTTTTCCGTGCTGCCTTTAGGCGTTCAGTAAACACAACTCTGACCGAGTCGGGTGTCGAACCTCGAGCCCCCTTCATATGTAGCCAAGCCAAGTCCAAGCGCACGTAGACTCTCGACCACGCTTTTTAAGGGTGAACTTACCCCAGTTACGCGAAGACACTACAAGGAGGTCAGCGGGCACTGTCTCCCAGAAAGGAACAGAAATAACTTCAATTTTTTTTTCTAGATTAATGGCGAACTCGTAGAGATCAGTCATCATAAATCTAACAATTCTTTTGAAATTTTTGTTGAACTCTAGAGAATTAAACTTACTATATTCAATGTAAACTAAAGATTTCGCTAAAGCCTTGGCCGCTCTCATTTCCAATTCATTGACTGGTTCCACTAACGTGCCGTTGTAGAAAGTTTGCCGACAAAAGTTCTGTAAAAGACAAATTGACTTAAAGTACAGAACGTTTACAAGTGATAGAAGTTGGAACTAGTTTTACACATTCAAACGTTCTGTACTAAAACTATGTATAACTGTTTCTTTCATCGACTAGACTCTCTCAACTGAGCACTATTTGTATGGCGTACATAGCAAATATTTCAAATACAATAATCGCTAACTTTTTTAAAGCAATAAATATGATGAAATCTTTTTGAAATTGCAAAAGATTCACAAAAGATTAATATACAACGAGAGCAAAAAATACTTTTAAAGAAAAATCTGATATTAAGTGTAATTGTTTCAATCAGCTTGGATTAGTCATGTGATAGCATGTACAATCGCCCTAAACATTATAAATCAGTGCGATTAAAAATATTTTTACCAATTGTTCTTGTTTAGATTTTTGCCTTCGTAATGCTCTATGATCTTATCACTTGTCTGGACCAGTTTTAAATGCATAAAAAATGTTCACTCAAGGCTCAGGGTCATCAAGGGGACTAATCCTACGTAAAACCACCAAATGTGTCAAGTACGATTTCTATCCCTTTTTCAAGATACCTAACAAAATAATCGTTATTAATTATTATAATTAATTTGGGTGTGTGGGAAATAAAGTGTAAAAACTTTTTACCATACAGATAGAGTTGATATAAGCTTTGTAAAAACTCAATACTTGTTAAGGCATTAAGATTTCCTTTTTGCTATAGTTATTCTCAAAACACACAACAAATGAAAAGTACATTTATCTTCAAATTAAATTTCGTAAACTAAGTTTTTTAAGAAGGCTTTTAAGGGCGCCTTTGATGTGCTGATCAAAACATCAACCTTCCATCCCTAGATTGGCTAGCCACCTTTTTATTATCTTAAACTGTCTATAAGTATGTGGGAGAGGTACTAATTGAAATTCTTAATAGAAGTAAAACAAATCCAAACCTGTGCGTTAGACCAAGTCAAGAAGATATTGGTGAATACTTTGACACATTTACCGTCAATAAATATTGTATCGGCTGCTCTCCTGCAAGCAGCTTCCGGAATTATGTCTGCGGAATGAAAAAAAAACGAAAAGGATGATTTTGAAAACCAAAAGCGACATCTACAGGATTGAGGGTGCTCAGGTTACCGATTTTCTTGCCGCGCTAAGGCGTCATGAGTCAATATGGACCTGGAATCCTTATCTGGCAAACAAATGGTTGAACTAGTGCACAACTCCTCGCGTTGAGAGTTGATTTGATTAGGCCACACAGGTCTGCGGACCATCTTGATTGCTTGGCTGACCAGCGCCCCAAAGTGGACTCAAAACTGTTGCATTGTCTGACCACCAAACATATTGACCAATTCTTGTCATTTCATAGGCTCCGACCCAGACTGCAATTGTTAAACATCAGAGGATCTAGGAATAATTACAGTTTAAATTCAATATCTAACTAAAAGGAAGGGAATTGTTGAATCATCACAAAAAGCAAACGCTTTAAGTTTTCAATATGGAAGTTGTAGCAATCAATGGTGCATTAATTCACAAACTAACCAGAAACATCAATGCTTTGGTATGTATGAAACTACAACCTGTTGCAAATCACCAATATTTTATTCATTAACACGTAACTATATTCTAGTAAGTAGCATCGTGTTTCTATAAATTTCAGACAAAATAAACATCGAACAAAAAAATGTCATACTGATGATGGGATTTAGATCATTGTTATTATTATTAATTATTAGGGGGGGTTAGTCATCTCTGAATGTTAAATAACCTTTAACCTTCTCTTTTCTAATAAACTATGCCTTCTAAGTGCGAACAAAGCAAAGATGTGATCAATAACCTAGTTTTGGTTAAATCAACAACACACACATTATTAAATTAAATCACATTAAATTATTGAATAAGAAATGCTCAATGCAAACATACCAACCTTTAAGAGCATAGCTTTTAAAAGGATATAAAATAGTTTTACTAGAAGGACACGTGACAGAAAGAAATACAAAGTTAACCAAAACAAAACAAATACATATTGGCAATATATCGACTATGAGGTGTCCACCAAACTAAACGGTAGAAATCCGAAATCCGGAATAACCAAAAAAAGGGCACATAACCTCCTCCCCTCCACCCCCAAAAAATCAAATCATATTACAAAAGAAGATATCGGTAAATTCAACAGAGAAATCTAAACAACTAGACTGATTGGTTTATCAGAGAGGAAAATTATAATAATAATTGTAAAAATTTAAAACTAGTCGCGTATGGCTCGCGGCTTTGGATTATGCTGATTTAGATTTAGTTCTATGTCAAACAATTTCACATTTTTGTATTTTGTAGAGTAGATTGTGAAAATGGGATTAGCCGATAATAATGTAATAATGTGAATACGGATTGAACCGAATTGTTGAACAGTTTCGTTCTTTACTCCAGATAAATTTTGGTAATTTTTATTTTTAGGGCCCCCGACAACAGTTTTTAGAAGGGACATTAAACATACACTACAACTACACTAAGGAACATTTCTACCTAGTTTTATCAAGTTCGGTCAAACGATTTTGATTTCTATGCTTGACATTTACATAAAACCTCCAATTTTTAAAAAAAAATGAGATCAAAACTACAATTGCCAAAGTTTATGATCCCATCCAGATGTTTTTGAGAAGTTCACCACTACCTCAAAAAAAAAAAAAAAAAAAAAAACTAAAGCAAAACTACAATTACACAATGCTATGATCGTAGAGAGGGGGGGGGGTGATGTTCAACTCCTCCCCAATAAAAGTTACTGGGCTCCATTAATATAATAAATCTAAAGCAATACTAAATAATACTGGCATTGCTTCAGAGACGAGGTTTGAGATTTAACCTCCCCATGAAAAAAAAAGAAAAGAAAAACTATATAAAATAAGAAAACATGCGATTGTAAGACTCTCAGTTTTCATTTGTTAAATGATCGTTTTACCTGTGCGTCTTGCCAGTTTAAACTCAAGTTGAAGAAGTTCATACATTTGTTGTTGATTAATGTGGTATCCTTCTCTAAGATGGAGCACATCGCAGGCCAACTGTCTCCTTTCACACGAAATATAAAAACGAGTTAGGCCTCCAATGGAATGGATTTGGGGAGGGGGGGAGAAGAGGTGTTTCAGTTAGATCATTTCCAGGTCTTCAGCCTACTTCAGCCTGCGACTTTTGCGGCGGCTTACGAAGACATTGTGGGGATTGCACTGCACATCCTTTAATCGCATAGTGAGCTGAAGTGGAAATGAAGATGTTTTGTTCAGAACTGAAGGCTGAAACTTTGGGTCGAAAGCTCAAGGTTGAAGCAGGAGTCAATGGACCACACAAACGTAGGGACCTGTGCCTTTTAATTTCAAAAGCACTCTTCTTACAAGTAGCCACAGATAGGGGAAAAAATAGTTCATGTTTCTTTGTCCCAAGGCTGAAGTAGGACTCATTTGTGTTGCCCTTCGACAAAAGTCAGGTACTTACTCAAGCAAATTTCAGGTACTTACTTTAAATGATTACCCTAACAGAATAAATCCCACTCATCCACCCTTTTGTAGACACTGCAACTATCCTTATTAAACGGCGTATCATATCCTATTTGAATTCTCCATTTTAATCCACCTTAGACAGACCCTACTACCACTGGAGCTCAACATAACAAACTCTCTGTATGGCAACACGTTATTTTTTCCTTGTACAAACTGCAAAAGAGCTTACAGCAGCAAGAAGCTGGCTAGAAGAAAAAGTCTGCCAAGCTTTGGGGTTTGTCTCACACACAGGGATATACATACCAGGTATTACGATTAACCAAAAATTCCAAAGCAGCGCTGTCCAAACCATCATAGAAATGTAACACAATGCTGGCTGGTATCTTTTCACCACAGACTTTTACATGTCATCAAAATCCTCATGATTAACAGATTATTTATACACGTCAACTAAAAATATTCATTTACTTCTAAACGTTTTTTCCTACCATTACAATTATGTACATATCAAAAAGACATTCATTGTCATATTTCTTAGTAAATGTAGAAGCCATCACTTAAAGGATCTCAAGTTACTAACAGCATGACAAATTGCTACGAGATATCTGGAAATGTTTAATCTACTTGGGATGAAAACAAATACCAAAAAAAAAGTTCTACAATCATCAGACATGAAATGTGTCTGACATTTACCTACACACACACACGCACACACATCAGCCAGCCATTTTGTTTCATCGCTCGTCCTAATTTATTATTCGAGCATACCGATTTAGCGAGAATGGAAAGTCACTTTCTGTGTAAGGTTGTTTTGTTGTTGTTTTAAACATTTTATACAAATGTTCAGTTTAAATTTGACTAGAAATGTGAAAACTCCAGACTTTCGTTGTAAGGGTGCTGTCACATTTAGCCTAACCATGTATCCATCACTTTCCAGGTTAGCAGCTGTTCTTGGTGGGACATCAGGGAGAGAGGCCGGCCCTTTCTTTTACCTTGTCCTGCTCCCTACACTGTACCTTAAAGGATGACTTTTGAAAAGTCTGACAATATAACCAAACTAGCTCAGCTTCTGTTTCTTCGATATGTTGAGTTTTTCTTTTCTTGCCATCTAGAGTGTTGACTTGTCAAAAGTACAAGTTCAAAGGCTTGCCTTCTTCTTTCAGTCTCAGTGTTCAGTGTCCAACGGTCACAACCATAAAGATGTTCTCATCATCTGGCAAAGAATTCAGCTTTAATTTGACTCGGAAGATGATGTTGCTCTTCCAGATTTTCAACAGTTAGCTCATTGTAGCTCATGCCAGGCTTAAACTATGATGTAAAAATAGGACACCCTAATGTCTGAGTGGTCTAGCTGACCAGGACTTTATGGACTTTTGCTTATTCTAACCAGTTTCTTTTATACTATCTAACCAGTTTATATTATACTATCTAACCAGTTTCTGTTATACTTTCTAACCAGTTTCTATTGTACTTTCTAACCAGTTTCTATTATACTATCTAACCAGTTTCTATTATACTATCTAACCAGTTTCTATTATACTATCTAACTAGTTTCTATTATACTTTCTAACCAGTTTCTGTTATACTATCTAACCAGTTTATATTATACTATCTAACCAGTTTATAATATACTTTCTAACCAGTTTCTATTATACTATCTAACCAGTTTCTTTTATACGATCTAACCAGTTTCTATCTCATCTAAAGCACAATAAAAGCTCTACACCACTTACTTAGTGGGCGATGTGTTCAAACAGCTCTTATGCATTTCAAACAATAAGATGCCAACTGCGACTTAGCGTAAGACGAGTATTACTACCTAACAGCTACTCTATTCATAGCGATGTCTTCAATAATGTTACTAAAAGGTGAACATACAATCCATGAATTAGGTATGAAGATTACATAATGGAAAATAACTGCATTTGATTTCATCACTGACCTGGAAACAACGACCTTTTATTTAGCCGCGCTGTATTGGGTTAAATGAGTTTTTTATTTATTTATTTTTGCGACTTTTAAAGAAAAGTTGTTTTTTTAATTACGCAATACAACAGAAGCAGTAACTGGATTTTTAACCATTGCAATATTAGCCCTAACCACAGAATATGTCTGTATTTTATATCTAAACATATCATATAGCTTACTTCCTTCTGTCCAGCTTTCTTTCTTTTCTCTCTTTCTGTGTCTTTCTTACTGTCTCTCTCTCTCACTCTCTCTCTCTTTCTCTCTCTCTCTCACTCTCTCTCTCTCTCTTTCTCTCTCTCTCTCTTTCTTTCTGTATCTCTCTCTCTCTCTTTCTCTGTCTCTCTCTCTCTTTCTCTCTCTCTCTCTCTCTCTCTCTCTCTTTCTCTCTCTCTCTCTCTTTTACAACTGCAAAAGATAGGATAAGAATACAAAATACATGTTTTATTCCCTCTGCTAGAACAAAGTCGTACAAACGCTCCTCTTTTCCTAGAGCCGACAGACCTGAAATGAACCTGAATCAGCCAGGAAACCCAACGACTCGGACGAGCTTAAGTCACTGATTAGCATGCATGACGAGTTGGCACATAAGATGCGTAGGACGTAATTATCTTCTCTTTTGACGCAACGATCTGTTAAACTCTGTGGTAGATGATATTTAGTTATTCTCTGGAACATAAGGAATGATGATGTCACATGACACGCGCAATGAATGATTATCTTTTTATCTTATATAATACAGACGTTACTTCAAAAAAGAAGATGATTACGTCCTACGCGTCATGCATTTAGTCATGCATATTAACCAATGACTTAAATTCTGCCAAGTCACCTGGCTTTCCTGGCTAGCTCAGGCAACCCAATTCCATGCTCTAATAGCACTAGGGAAGAAGGAGTATTTGTACAAATTTTTCCTAGCATATGGGACGAGGAATGTGCCTTTATCTTTGTGTCTTTCTGAGTATTTTATTAGATTTTGTTTTTGTATTTGAAGATTATGGTTCAGTGTTTTATGTATAATTGCTACTTTACTTTTGAGTCTTCTGTCCTGAAGGCTTTCTAAATTTAGTGATTTTACTAAAGGTGTTACTCTAGTCAAATTTGAATATTCGTTTGTTATGAATCTCACTGCTCTATTTTGTGTCTGTTCCAGTTTCTTAATGTTTTCTTGAGTTGAGGGGTCCCAAACGGAGGATGCATATTCTATTATTGGCCTAACCAAGGTTAAATAACATTTTAGTTTTATGTTCTTATTTGATTTATAGAAATTTCTTTTAATAAATCCTAATGCTTTGTTTGATTTTTTTATAGTTTTATCAATATGTGGATTCCATGACATTTTTTCATTTATCATAACACCTAGGTATTTTGCGTTTTTAGGTTCTATTGTCACAATCTACGTCTGTTCTCGGCAGTGGGGTTGTTTTGTTGTTGTTTTTTTTTGCTCTGAAATGTGTATCCCCTGCCTTTGCAAGAAATCTCCACCTGTCTCGTTCGATTCCCGCCTGTTGCCAGGTGCTCTCTTTTATGTCAGTTAAAGCAAGCTGGCACCTAAGGTGGTCTTTAAAGCGTTTCCGGGGTAAGGCACATCTGTTACGCCGACCACCTTTCAGCTCACCTTTGGCATTTAGTATTTATTAAGAAAACAAACAAAGCTCTGTCAGTTGTTTCATTTCTCTTATTGCATTCAGACCAAACATTTGCTTTTTAAATCATTCAACAAAATTATTTAATGTTCTCGATATTTGACTACGAAGGGAAACTGCATTGTCATATTTAGACAAAGTTAAAGAAAATTAGATGCGCAACTTCCAAGTTATTTGTGTTCAATTTGAGTGTGATCCTGAAAGGAACTGTACTCCCGTCGCCGTCCCTTTGCATTGATTGTATGATACAGCGAAGACATTAGGAACATTGATTTGAAAATGGGACATTTGTTACTAAGGTGTTTGTATTGCATAGGATTTAATAAAATAACTTGGCACTTCTTCTAGATCAGCTTCTGAATTTAAATTTAGACTTAGCTTTCTAGAAGATCTATAGATCTAGATCGAGTTCTAGAGTGGATACATATTGTAGGGATGTTACAATATCCGGTGACACGCCCCTTTTATTAAGTCAAAAAACTGTTTTGACTCTTTTCTGACATTCTTTTCCCATACCTTAAAGGGGCACTTTTGTAACCTATTAATTGAATACTTCTCCGTAAAAGAGTTATAGTTTTTGATTGACCAATAAAAATGGCTTCCGGGAATGAAATTACGCTTTTCCACGTGGAGTAGAAGGTTACTTTTTATTAGACTTAAATAAAGGTTCGATTTCCCTTGTGTAAAGTTTAAAAAGCTCAACATTCCCACGCCTTTTGACTCTCCAGTATTGTAGAGCATTTTTTTGGCTAAATTTCAGTGCTTTACTTTTCACATAATTCTGTGCACTTTGGATGCTATTACCTTTTAATATTTAGCAGTTGAATCCAATGCTGGAGGTCATTGTTAACGATTATAATTTTAGCATTCTTGTTTACATGCCAAGATAATAATGATTGGTCACATCGGTCATGTGACATCAAATAATTTTCTGATAGGTTGAATTATTATAGCAGTTAAAAAAAAACTTAGACTGAAATGATGTCAAAATGGCTGACATTGATTTATTTCTGTAGTTACGCATTTTGAAATAGATATAGATTTAGATCTAATGAGTATATAATATGCAGCTTAGTGTTCAGATATTTTAATAACAATAAACTTTCCTTTGAAACATGTTTTTAGACTAGTTGATTAATATATAAGAAATGACAAGCATATTTATTCAACACATTCAAATCTCTTCACATCGTGCCCATTGGTTGCTATGATAAGGACAAGCACACATAGAAAATTTATTTTCTTTCAACCAGGAATCATACTTACATAATTCATATAAATTTAGAATGCTCTTTCAAATCTACAACATACTAGGTAACAAGATTCTTAAAATAATTTTTCTGAAAAAAATTGTAACATCCCTACATATTGATATTCAATATAGATATGACATTATCTACTCTCCAGACTAGGCTATATTAATTTTAGAAAAATCTAGTCTAGACTTTGTACTAACTAAATCTAGGACTTTTTGTATATACAATCTATTATAGATGTAGATCTAGATTGAAAATTTAAAATAATCAAAATGTATTCTAGATCTATATTCTAATCTATTTAAATAATAGGTATTCTAGATTCAAGATATAGTCATTATAGCATCTAGATTAGATATAGTATCAATCAAATTTATATTTAACTAGATCTAAATAAAAAGTTGTCAAAATATTTTCAATGCTTTTTTGTGGATTCCTATTATTATTATACATATTGATGTTGTTTGGTATGTTATTTAATTAATTTATCTTTTTTTAAATGTGGAAAGCCTTGCTCCCTATTGAGGGCTATTAATCTTTTAGTCATTACGTCTTTATATCTCTGAATATGTTCATTCTCAAATAAAAATTGATACACCCATAATAATCTAGTTATGACTGTTGATAGTCCATGGTTCAATAGTTTATTTTCAAATGTTTTTTTTTATTTGTATTCAGAGGCAAGTGGAAAGAAGCCACAGCTGTTACAATCAGTATTGGCACATCGGTCTAACACACTGGGAACAAAACCTCCAATAAGATCTAGGACTTTGTTCATTTCTGTTATTGGGCTAACTGGTCAGCCTTAGGTAGGCAATCATTCTTCTTAAATTAAGTCACTAATTCTTTGTGGTGCTATTCAAGTTGGCCAAGTCCTCGTGGCTTGTAAGGTGTTTAAGTGAGACAGATATATATATCTAGTTCGTCCATCGTGTTTCGAAGATGACCACTTTGTCATCCAGGGTGTTGAAGTCTTTGCACTGGGGTTCTATGCCTCTTCAGGTGAGACCTATGTGAGCCCGGAATGTTCGGCTGCACACTGGGCAGGTTATTCCAGCTGGAGCTAGTGTCGTGAGCCTTGCGTTTCTTCTCTGGCGTTTCTCGTCTGCCAGTCTTACCATGGTTATGAAGTGAGACATATCTAACAGGTTACGTACAGTAAAATGGTGAACAGCCAAAACTACCTTTTTTTCCCCTATGTTAGGGCTGATAAGTAAAAGTTTGGGTGGGCGATGGAACGTCCTTGATTTCCGGTACTACTTAGAGGCTAACCCATGCATTCTGTTCGTCCAGCAAGGGCTCTAACCGAGACCATTCTGTGTCTGTGACGTAGCAACGAGCTATTGGTCTAATCTGCCCACGTTGCAGGTCAGTGTTTTTTATTTTTATTTGTAGAGATGTCAATAAAGTGAGTAGACATTAAAAATGTTAATTACGTATTAATTTTACATTAACATTTCAGTGGAATGGCTTTGTTCTTTTGTATGTTTTTTGTTTGTTTGTTTGCTGTTGTTTGTTCTGTTTTTATTTGTTTGTCTAGTGTCGTCAGTTTGTTGTTTTATTTTTTGATGTTTGTTTTGATTTGCTAGTCAAGTTTGTTTCTTTTTTTTTTGTTGTTGTTGTTTGTTGTTGTTGTTTTGTTGTGTCATTTGCTGTTTGTTTTGTTTGATGTTGATGTCATTTCTTTTGTAGAGTTGATTGTTGTTTTGTTTTAGTTTGTTTGTTTGTTTTGGCCAGGGTTGTTTGTTGTTATTGTTGACATAATTACTAAAACAGTTTTTATCATGTTGTTTTCTTTTTTTCAAGACGTTGATCACCAGATATGGCGAGGTTTGATTACGTTCTAGCTGTCACCATGGCTATCTCCTTAGTAAGTACATTCGAGTGTTAGTCGCCTCTGCCCTGTCTTGTGTCTTCTATGAAACAAATAACGTTTCGTGCCAAATTCCTAATCATGACAAGATAGATAGATAAATAGATAGATAGATAGATAGATAGATAGATAGATAGATAGATAGATAGATAGATAGATAGATAGATAGATAGATTGATTAATTGATTGATTGATTGATTGATTGATAGGTCGGCAGGTAGGTAGATAGATAGATAGATAGATAGATAGATAGATTGATTGATTGATTGATTGATTGATTGATTGATTGATTGATAGGTCGGTAGGTGGAGATTGATTGATTGATTGATTGATCATTTCTCAGATCTGGGGCATAGTGATCCTAGCCATGGGTACCGTCATTAAGTTTAACTTCGGCAAACTAGTAAGCGGTCAGCTTGAAGAACTGGATACTCTGGACCTGAGTAGCTGCAAAAGTGCCACGGGGCAGAGCATTTGTCCAGTCACCAAGAAAGTACCCGAGGATATTGATCTAGGAGACTGGTCAGTAGGACTTTGTACGTGCTGTCCAGTTTGTTTGTTTGTTTTGTTTTAGAATGGGTTTTAGGATTGGAAAACACCTTTCTGTTCTGTTGTGATTGTTATCATTTTAATCCGAGGCTTGAAGTTACATCCTTTCTAAAAGTCCAAGGCCTGCGATTCCTTTATTTTTATATAAGATAGTCCAGTGCATTGCTTGATTTAATTCTTATTATTAACTAGCCGGCCTTAGTTAACTGATCTAGTGAATCGGATTTAGAACTTTGTCAAACTTGGTGAATGTTCCCTTCACATTTTTTTTTATTTTGCCACGAAAATAAAAGTAGAGCGTGAAAATGGGTTTACCCGTTTAGCCGACAGGTTCCTATCAAATATAAATCACTGCGAAAGGTGTTTACCCGATTTGTTACAATAAAGATAATTAAAGTTGTTGTTTTATTTATATTTACCCCCCCCCCTCCAGGATGTGGTAGGGACATAAATATACACTACGGTCTCCGCCATGATCCAAGGAACATTTAATCCAAGTTTTATCAAGACTCTGGTCAAACGGTTTTCATTCCTATGGGGAAATTATATAAATTATATATATACATATCAGATAGAATGTCCGGTCCAAGAGCCAGTATTATTTCTATTAGAAATGGATAGTCCAGTCAGAATCTTGATACATTTAATTGTGTGTTGGCATTAGAAAGTACGGCCTGTTTCCATTTGAATAAATAGTTCAGTCAGAAGTTCGATACTATCGAATACCCAATAGATCATCCGCTAAAAGTCTTGAAAATATTTCTGTTTTTCGACTTCTCATTATTTTACCAGTATGATAATAGAGAGTGTGGCATTTTGCAGTTTTTGTCTGATTACTTTAAGATAATTGGCGATTTTAAGTAAAATAAGTGTTTTAACAAAATAGTAGAAACTAAAAAATACTGATTTGTGGTTTAAGCATGGGTCTTAGTATAAAAATGCGCCCCCCCCCCCCCATAAATAAAACAAAAATAAAACTTTCAAAAATAACAGGCGTGCTTCGTTATCGTGAAAGTATAATGTTCTCGTTTTCACTACGCCAGGGTTCATCTGATAGGAACCTTTGTCATTCTTTCCGGGGTTCTTGTCACCGTCTTCTCGGCCATCGGCTTTGTGGCAGCTCTGAAACACAGTACACCGTTGATTGTCTTGGTAAGTACTTACGTATTCTCGCTGAACCTTTAGTCACTGGTTCGAATCCAGAGGTTACTTTACAGAAAGAACAGTTCTAATGCCTAAATCCAACAAGCAAGATATAAAAAATCCTTCCTTAAAAACACAAAAGCATGTCTAAAGGGAAAGAACTGCGCCCTTAAAACTAAATCTATCAATAGTGTACAAGTTTTTTTCCTTATTTGATATCAAACAAAATAATTATATACAATAAATTAATTGACTAATTGGTTTTTTTTTTAAATTGATTTCTGTTTTGTTAGCTACAATAAAAATAATTGTTAAAGAATGCTGTGGGAGAAATAGCGTCAACAATTATTTAAGGGGTGTAAACCAAATAAATTAAGCCATAACTGTGAACACTGAAGGATTAGTTTCCCTTGTCGGTTTCGAACGAAATCATTCATTACTAGTAATTAATAGACTAATTGGTTACTTTTTTTTATTAATTCATGTCTTATCTATGTCAATAAATAATTATGTGAAATTTTAACTTGATCAGAGTATAGGTGTGTGAGAAATAACGTATACACACTTTTTACCAGACAGGCCGAGTAAGTTGATATAAGCTTTGTAAAAAGTTAGATTTTAGATGCATTTCCTAATCAGCAAAGACGAAACAAAACGATATTTCCGCACAAATAAAACAAAGCATTGTTTTTTCAATGTGTGTTGTGAGTATTCCTTAGTACCCTGGCCTCCTGTTGAAGGTACTAAGAAGGGGAAATTAATGGCAACAATTCTGAGGAAAAAAATATAAATATTCATTACAATGGTATTTTCAGCTTTAGAATAAACTATTAGAAATAAAGAGTAATTTAAATTATAGTTTTGAAAAACTAAACACATCCAGGAAACGAAACGAAAAAACGTTGAAACAAAATATTTTTTTAAATTGTTACTTTCAACAGAAATTTTTGTTGGTGTTTTCAGTTTATCGTGGTCTGTCTGGGAGCTACCAGTATACAGTTTTACTTGGTACAGGTAGCCACTTCAGAAGAAAACGGAGTAAGTAAACGTGTCTCTCTCCCTTCTGTAGAATCAATGGGATCAATCTTTAAAAAATAGAGACACCTGGGGTCAATGTTAAAAAAAAAAAAAATAGAGACACCTGGGATCAATCTTAAAAAATAGAGACACCTGGGGTCAATTTTTTAAAAATATAGTCTAGACATCTGGGGTCAATGTTAAAAATGTAGACACCTGGGGTCAATTTAAAAAAATAGGGACACCTTGGTTACTGTTAAAATATAGGGACAACTGGGCAAAAAAGCCCCCTTCCCCGTTACTGTGCCTAAGGAACGAGTCCATTGCACTGGAGGGGTTGGAAGAATGCCCCAACATGTCACTGTCCATACACAGTTCCTCCGGGGGGAGGGGCTTTGTTTTGGCAGACACCAGTACGTCTGATGTGTAATAGAGTAGGAACAGGGGAAGTTTCCTTGGCGTGCTTGGTCTTTGGCCTCGCTTCTAGTCCGAGCGTCCTGGGATACGAACCATTGGTAATAGGAATGTAATAATTTACATCTGCTTGGATCTTTCCCAGACAGAGAAGTTTGTTCAGACAGGCAGATGGAGAAAAGCTTCCAGAGGTATAAAGTTTCAAGAGTCTTAGACTAACTCTTAGGACAATTACAAAAAAAAAGGAGGTTACTATTAAAATATAGAGGCATTTGGGCTGTCCTGGGGGCCAGTTTTAAAATCCAAAAAAGTTGCTGTTTGTTTCGTGTAACATTAGAGAAGACATCAGTCAATCAGTTCTATTGTTTTATTTAGACGTTACTCTCTTCTCGTCTACGGACATCGACTGTCACAGAACATATATGTATTTCCCCGTTTCCAACAGCGTTGTCGTCAGAGGTTCTCACGATTTGTCACTTATATCCCCCTAACCCCCTCATCCAGCCCCAACCAAGTAAAATACAAGTAAAAATAAAAGTACCCTTTCAGACCTTGGGATCTATGGTGGCAGGTGATGTTAAGCTCATCTATTTCTATGGCTCCAGTTAGCGAGGGTGTCACTGGGCCAGCACAACTTCTTCAGCGTATGTCATACACTTATTAGAGTTAGCTGGACTCAGAGGCGTCCTGAAAATCACGATGCTCAAAATTCCAGCATTCCACCGGGTTCAAACTCCAGGCCCCTCGGCTAGGAAGCCAAGCGCTGTACCACTCAGCCACTACGTCAAACAGCTCAACTATATCTCCAAACGAAATGATTTAATTCAAAATGTAGAATAGTCAAAACTAAATGTATTCTCATCTTTGAAGTTCTTTGGCGCGAGGGGGGGGGGGGGGGGGGGGGATGTTGATCCATATTCCAAATCTTATCATTGTACTGCTTGTCTGTCCTTGTCTGTAATTATGATGTTATGCTCGTCAAATTCATTGCTAACAGTAAATGAATTCTTTTATTTTAGTAATATTTGGTAAATATTTTTTACAATACTAATTATAACTGTTATAATAATGGCAATGTTTTTGATTCCTAAGATTAAGGATGTGTGCAGTGTGTCACATGACCTCTTAAACCCACATCTGCGACCATATCTGAAGCAAACAAAGCCGTTTGTGGTTATGAGAGTTTGAGTGAGAAGCAGAAATATTTACTTTCACATCTTTACAATAACTAACAGGGACGGCTCTAGTACTTAGTGTTTTTGTGGCCAAGAAGTATTAGGTGTTGTTTTTTATTTTACTGCTACATGTAAAAAGGAGCGCTGCACTTTGCTTGTTTCCTATTATATATTTGTACGTGTGTGCCTTTGAATATACAAGTTACATGAAACTATAAATAGCATGGCACCTCATCTCATGTTTTGTTCAAATGCCTTTTTACAGCAAAGTTAGTCAGGTGTGCCTCTTTGCAGCATGGGTGGATGTAGATCTATCTTTACAGTAAAGGTAGAAATAAATCTTTGTCTTTACATCATAGGCGGATGTATATATGTCTTTACAGCATAGGTAGATCTATGTCTTTGCAGCATAATTAGATGTAAATCTATATGTCTTTTCAGTTCCACAATTCAGCCAAGACTCAACTCAAACACAAACTAAATAATGAATACACCATTGAAGGCACCAAAAGTACCTTCACGCTCGTCTTCAACGCAATCCAGATGACGGTAGGATAGTAGGGGAACTATTTTATTCAAGAGGAACGCCCTAACTAAAGGGGTGACAATGTTTAGACTCTTAAAGCCTTATCATCTTAGCAAAATTTAAACTCTTTTCTTAAACCAATAAAATAACTGGAGGCGTAGATATTCTACTAAAAATGAAACTGTATATTATAATTGAGATAAACGATCCCAAATTATAGTTTTGAAACAAGATTACAAAGAGAGTTTGTGTTATCACACAATCTCAGAGCCGGCCCCTGTCGACCAGGAAAATTCAAGCTTGTTTTGATCGTTTAAAGTAAAAGAATTTTAAAAACTTATTTGGCGTTATGTTTCACTTAAAAGCAAATAGGACAATACGTCATCGATAATAAGACTCTTCTAACTGTTCTGGAATAAGGATTTGAAATAGAGCTCCATTGAAAGCAGATCAGATCGCCTAAAGACAGCACGGAAACCCCCCAAATGATCAGTATTTCTTGATCTAGGTCAAATAAATCTCGTACTTGGAGGTAATAAGATACATTATGCTGTTCGCGTCCAATATGCTTCATATTGTGATATTACCGTAAACTTAATATATAAATCTGCACACTTAAGAGATCAGAAGCTAAGCTATTGCTTAATAATTTATAGATGTACATGGTGTTCAAATTATTAATACATAAATACATTCATATCCAAATATAGACCTGTCATCTATTTAGTCTAAATTAGATTGGTGTTCAGTGTATGATACGAATGTCAAAGCTGCAAGTTATATGCTTATAATTTGTATTTTTAACTTACAACTAAAACGAGGTGCCTATTGAAATTCTTTTACTTTAAACAACATTTGAATTAGTATTTCATTCGATGAGTTAGTTCGTAAATGGAAAATATATTTTTTAAATGAACCATTGATACTTTTTCCATTGACCTTACATGCATTTTGTTTTGTACAAATGCGTGAATCTATGAATGAAGCTTGAGTTATTAATGAAAAAGTTTGTAATCTTTTTTATTAAAAAATTACCTCCCTTGAATTTTTCATTTAAACGTGGTGTATTTTTTTTTAAATCATTCTTGCATGGTTAATTCTAAAAGTTAAATGGTTCACTTTTGAAAAAGAAAAAAGGAGCCGTTGTATCAGAACTTTGAAAGGTCTAAAATATCATGAAGTCCGATTTTCATTTTCTTTTCTTGTTTAGTTTATGAGATCTAAACGGGACGGACGGACAGACAGACCACACAAAATTAATAGCAGCAATTTTCCTTTCCGGGGCAACTAAAAACAAAATCCAGTAGCTTTTAATCTGTTGGCCTCCTTCCATCGTAGAACGACTATGCTTCGTCTCGTAAAACACTTTTTCATGTTTCTGTGGAGCGCTATTCACGAGAGACATTCCCGTCCATAAGTATCGCAGGTTAAGCTGGCCTTCCCTGTCTTTTTCATGTTTCCTTTTTTCCCCAGCTGGTTAATTTTGCAATAGACAGTCCATCGAAGTATAAGATAATACAAAAAAACTAATTAAATATGACAGAATTAGTTTCTGTGAGAGGTCATCGAAATAGCTTCAAATAAATTGCATTTCACTGCCTTCATACCAATATCTCACTAAATGCCTATTGTCAGGGACATAGAAACTATCAATCATAATAATAATTAACGCACAGAGATGTTTCTATGTTATAAATTCTCTGTCTGTGGCAATTTAACGTCTCGAGAGACGATCTTTTCTCTTTGCAACTTCTTGTGTGACTCAAGAGGCCAATCCTTGATACACAGCTGCGATCGCAGGTTGAGCATATGTGATAACCGTTGCATTTTCACCCTTCTTTCTGCTTCTGTTGTGTATGACATCTGCAATCTGTGACCCTTCCTTTATGCTCTCTCTCCGTGTGGATCTGTCCAGTGCTACTTTTCCCCAGCTGCTAGTGTCGATTTTGAAGAGCTTCTTGTCGCGTTTGCATACATCCGTGTAACGTAAGAGTGGGCAACCAGCGGCTTTCCTGCCTTCTATTAGATCGCCATACAGAATGTCTTGTGGAAGTCTACCTACTGGCATTCTATTGTACATTATAGGCACTTGGCTATATCACTTTTATACCATTGCTGACACCTTGTAAGAAAATGACTGCAAAAAAAAAAACGTAAGGGCTTCTCAATTCGCTCTGTAAGCCCGTGTGTCCCTCCCCCCCCCCCCTTTTCCAAACAAAAAAATAATTTTGCTCAGTCTCAATCAGTCATTTTGGTTTTACTTCTTTTTCTTGTAGTTGGGATGCTGCGGTATCAACGGCGTGAGAGATTTCAACAATTTGAGCTTCGTTGAGAAGTTTTCAGACTCAAAGCAGACCATCAGCACCAAGTCGTTTGCAGTAAGTAGTGCAGCGGTAGGAGACATTTGGTATGTGGATTTGGAAGCATTCGCGCAACAAGTAGTGCAGCGGTAGGAGACATTGAAGTGGCGACTCTCAGTGGTATTTAATGTCCTCAAAGTATTAATATAAAACAAAAAGATACTCCACTATAGTTGTAAAACGTTTTAAAATGCTCCTTTAAGTTTAAAATATTCAAAGCAAATAATGTTTAAAAAAATGTAGAGTGGCTGCTAGTCAACATCAAATCTAATTCTGACTCCGACGTTGGATGGCAAATACAGAATACAAATTTAAAAAAAACACTCTTAAAGAATTGCATAATTTTTATTAAAATCATAACATTATAAAGTCAAACAGAATGCCAAGGTAGAATACACATTAGAATTCAATTTCAAAACCTAATGCACAATAATTATACTGGATACTGCCGGGACATTCGCCCACTACATAGTCTGTCTATTTCTCCCGCTAAAAATTTTAAACTATAGACTATTGTAGACTATAGAAAAAAGTTCAATCTTTATATGTGCTTTTATAGCTCAGTAACTAACGCGTCGTAATTCCATGATGGAAGCTCGAGAACCCGAGTTCGAATTCAGAATTGAGCACCTTTTGTTTTTAATTGATTTTGAACAAGCAGCCATGGACACACTTTCTCAGATACCCCCTCCCCCCCCCCCCCCCAACTGGTCCACAAAAGTGATTGGACCACAGCGCACTGCGCTTGCTATAAGCATGAAAGTTGCACTAAACAAAAACAATGAATAAAAATATTTCCAATCTCACAAATGTATTTTTTGCTAGACTAGATCAATTAAAAAGTTGATTACATGATTGATTCAAAATAATTGATGCAATTTCACGCAACATAAGCTTAGTTTATTTTTTTCAAAGTATTGTTTATATTTGAATTGTATTTGCAGGTTCCACCATCTTGTTGTCGAAAGAACCGCTACTTCTGCACATCTTGCACTGATGCCAACTACATAGCACTGACACGCTGTGCCCAGATAGGAGCGTCTGGCACAGGCACGTCTGCAGTGAGCTCCAAGGTAACGCAATGATTCAGTTTAATATTTTAATTTTCGGTGTTGCTTGGAAATGTACACGAGTGAGATGTGGAGATGTACAAATATATTTTTAGGCAGTGCCGTAGATAGAGACCTGGGAAAGGGACTCCAATTGTTTTTCTCTCTCCTCTCATCTGCCCCTTGTCTTTCGTCGTAGGGGGCGCTGCGACAGTTTGCGTCACCAAATCATCCCTTTTCCCCGTCAACAGCTGTCCTGAGCAGGACATCAAGAGAGAGGGTGGGGTCCATTCTTGGATGTTATCCAGCCAGCTTTATTTGTACGTCCCTTTCTTCGTGCTCCCTCCACTGTACCTTGAAGTCATGTATGTACATTAATGATACTGATCGCGCGATGGCTGGTCGTGAGGTAAGCGCTCTGGAATGTCGTTTTGATAGTCCCTGGTTCAAAGCCTGCCACCACCCCTCCCCTTTCGTTCTGTGGGAGATTTTGGACTAGGTTGAAATAATCTTCAATTTTGACAAAACATCCGCAACGTAAATCAAAACCCTACCTCGTGCATGTCTAAATTGAAGGCCTATTAAACATACTCAAATTATAGTACTTTCCATAATAATAATAGGTCCAATGAATTAACATTTAAATACTAAAATTAAGAAGTATATAAGTTGTATAGGGAAATATATTTTAAATGTGCACTCCAGTACCTGGTCGTGACAAGCGATAGTATTACTTTCTCATAACATCTGTGGCTAGGCGGTAAAACTGGGGTCCCGGGTTCGAACCCTAGTGAAGACTTGAGTTTTTAATTTCGGGATTTATGGGCTCCTCTGAGTCCACCCAGCTCTAATAGGTACCTGACATTAGTTAGGGAAAGTCAAGACGGTTGGTCGTTGTGCTGGCCACGTGACACCCTGCTTGTTAACCGTAGGCCATAGAAACAATTTCCCTTTACATCATTTATAGACCACAAGGTCTGAAAGGGAAACTTTACCTTTTTTTTCTTTATAACAACTGTTGATTTGTTAGTTAGACAAACACAGCTAAGCTACACAGCTACAGCTATTTAGCTTCAGCTTTACAGCTAGTAACGTTGCATATTGGTGTTAATCTGGACACTGAATGAGGTAACTTAAGGCGGACAAAAGGCGCCTTTGTAGCATTGTACCACTTCTTAGTCACATAGTTCAATGGTCTTTTTATTATAAAGCTCATATCAACTCACTCTCTCTGTCTGGTAAAAAGTTATTTCTCCCACACCCATTCTCGGATCAAGCTGAATCTTCGCACAATAATTCATTGACATAGACAAGACATGAATAAAAAAAAGAGTAACCATTAAGACAATTACTGGTAATTAATTATTTTGTTTAATATTAACAAAGGAAACTAATTCTTTAGTTTTCACAGATATTGCTAAATTGGTTAAACAATTGTTAACGCTATTTCTTCCTCACACATTCTCCGATAAGTTGATACTTTAAACAATTATTTATTGTAACTAACAAAACATAAATCAATAAACAAAATTACTTAATTAGTCAATTAATTATTGGTAATTAATTATTTTGTTTGGTACCGAAGAAGGGCAATAACGTGTACATTATTGCTAGATATAGCTTTAAAGACGGAGTTCTTCCCCTTTAGATTATTTTTTTTAAAGGATTTTTTTTATTTTTTTATTTTTCTTGTTGTTTTGTTTTTTCTTTGCCAGGGCTGTTACAGAGTCATGTTTGAACAGGTCTCCGCTAATTCAGGTCACACGATCATGGGCATACTGCTCTTCATCATAGTATGGGAGGTAGGACTCACTGCACGCCTCGTCTACCATAGTCACTAACTGCCAGTCACTGCATGCCTAGGAAAACATGTTTCTATGACATGTGACATTAACCACCCTTTTCCTGTTCCCATGACAGTTTTATAAATTTATTGACAACGTAAAATATTTGATTATAAAACGACCGATATCCGCAAAAATGTATTTGAAATGATCATCAAACTGAGAATGTTTGCAATTTATTAAAATACTTCTTGACAATTATTTATTCTTCCTTACCGGAAAGTATTGTCACTGATGCAGATGTCATAATTTGTGTTTTTCTCGGCATTGATTTGCATACCATATGCTGCGGAGGTCTTGTCTATGGGCATCACCAAGGCAGATAATAAGCAGACCGTTAGTGCAAGTGTACTTCTCGAACAAGGGAAAGAAATTGTTATTGACTGAAGTGGCTGAATAAGCTAAATTAGTCCCGTTTTATAGGTCGTCGTCTGAATCTTAGTGAACACAAACCTGGAAAATTTGTCGAAACTATAGAAACAATAGATAACTATACAATCCTCCATGTTCATAAGCTTTCCACTAGTAGAGTGGTTACCGTGTTGGCCTGAGAAGCTCCGGAAGGCTTGAGCCGTGAATTCGAATTCACGTCCTTCCCCCCCCCCCCTTTGTTTATTTTTACATATGCGTTTTTATTGTTAGTCTAGATCTATTACAAATTTAATGACATGACTGATCCAGACTATTTGATACAAGTATTCTTAATACAAGCTTTGTTTTTTTTTTAAAGTATATAATTTTTTTGTTCTTGTTTGGTATATCCGGCGTACTAGAGGAGTATTGAAAAACTGTTTTTTTTAACAGTATATGACAATTGTGTGCACCTTTTAGCTAATAATATAATTATCAAATTTCCTAAGCTTGTAGCAGACAATCATTTCAATGTGGAGGAAGACTTTCACTCAATGACTTATTTTAAAACAAATGAGCTAATTGCTAATTGTTTCCCAAACTGTGTTCCGCGGAACCCTGGTGGTTCCACGAGGCCTGGCTAAGGTGTTCCACGAATTGGAATAATTAACTAATAGGCCGCCACGTGAATTAATCTCTCTGAAAAAAAATAAGCAAAGTGTTCCACCAAATACTCAGAACTTGCGGAGTGTTTCATTAAGGAAGCGTCCCGATACATGACGTTAAACTGCGCTCCTCTTTCCTTAGCACTTTTGGAGCTCAAAAGTGCCCTACTTCTTTTCTATCATGGTGTCTGCCTCCTCTTCTCCTCAGTCTGCCTTCATTGATCATCACTGTCTCCTTATCTTTAAAATCTCACTACGTCCTAGGCCAGTCCGTTTGCCGTGGACTGCGACGGGTAAGGGGGGAATAAAGAGATCCTGGTGTTTGAGTGGTGCCTATCTGAGGATAAACCACCACAACACAATACTTTGGCTCCAAGTTCCCCTAGACCTGAGGCCCAGATGGCCCGCTCTGGGTCAACCGGCTGGTCATGCCGAGAGCGGTGGCTGCAGGGTCAATCAGGGAGCTGCTGTATCGGACACATGTCCGATGCAGCAGCTGACTGAGTATAGCACCTGTGTAGCCCTGGCGGGCTCATTCTGGACTTCCGAATGGCCCGTCCCCTTGTTGGACTTGATGGCGGGTGGGGAGCACAGGTGCCGAATTAACAAGAAAATATATATGGATAAAAAAAAACCATTAAACTACTTGCCCCAGATTTAAGGAGGTCACAAAAAGCTGTACTACCTGGCCATCATTTTTGGTGGTCAGGTGCACAGAGGAGGGTAAAGGCTGACAAAGCTGAGCCCCTTTCATATCTATAAGGGACAAGTCAGTAGTGTGATCTCCAAGTGGAAGTCATGCCACACAAGAGTCTGAACACCAGCAGAGGTGTAATCAGCTCTAGGGACCTACTGGAATGTTCCGAGAAGGAAATAGTTGAGGGCATTGAAGGAGTCACCCATGCCCGGAGCATTACCAGGCGCAAGGATAGTGAGGAGGTCAAAACCGCCACTATTATCCTCACATTCGGAACTAGGACACCGCCAGAGTATGTGAAGGCAGGATACCTACGAGTTCCAGTGAGGCCCTACATACCTAACCCCATGAGGTGCTTCAAGTGCCAGGGTTATGGACACGGCGCGGCAGTCTGCAAGAGGAACACTGTGTGTGCCAGATGTGCTGGAGAGGGTCATGAGGACAAGGGCTGCACAGCCCAGTTCAAATGCCCAAACTGTCACGCTGGCCACTCAGCCTACTCCAAGGACTGCCCTGTGTGGAAACAGGAGGTTGCCGTGCAGGATGTACCTTCAGCCAGGCGAAATCGGCTGTGTTGGCCCTATCCAAGGGCATGTCAAAGCCAATACTCCGGGAGAACCCGGAGACATCATGTCTGACACAGGTTCTCCTCAGAGAACCCAGCCAGACACCCCAACCTCTACCGAATTAGAGGTTGACCAACTCCCTAAGGGGAGAAATCAAAGCGGAGAGGATGCCCGAGGTGAGAGAGGAGGAAATAACCTCCGCTCTAACCATAGGGATCTCCCCTCTCCAGAGAGAAAGACTTCACCCAAAAGGGGGTTGTCCTCCTCTCCATCCAAACCCAAGAATAAAAATACCAAGGTCACTGGAATAAAGGGAAACCCCACCGGGGGCCTCCCAAGGCAAAATAGCTCCAAGTAGGTCATCTAGAATAAGCCATGGATTCCAGAATTGTACAGTGGAATTGTAGAGGCCTCAAGGCCAATTATGAGGAAATGCAGCTACTGATGGACTCTGAGCCTCATGTAGCTGTCTGCTTACAGGAAACATTTCTGAAAGATAGCATCAGCTTCCGAAGATACAGTGCTTACAGCACTGTTGAGAATGCAGAGAGAGCATCAGGTGGAGTCTTGTGAAGGATAGCATCCACCATGAGAGGGTAGAACTACAGACCACACTACAGGCCGTAGCAGCTAGGATAACTCTTCACAAGGTTATCACTTGCTGCAGCCTGTATCTACCACCAGGCGCTCCATTAAACCAAACAGACATGGAGGACCTATTTAAACAACTCCCCCGGCCTTATATAATCCTTGGGGATTTCAATGCCCATAACACCATGTGGGGATCCAACAATACCGACACAAGAGGTCGTATGCTGGAGGATATCTTCCTCCAACATGATTTATGCATACTTAATGATGCATCACCGACCTACTTGCACCCAGGTACTGGATCTCTCATATGCATTGACCTCACCGTATGCGTCCCTGGACTTCTGGACGACTTTAAATGGTCAGTTAGCAATGATCTACGGGGCAGTGATCACTTCCCAATCATCATTACTAACAATCTGCCCTCATTGGGACGACCTCAGAGGTGGAAACTGAATAAGGCCGATTGGGAACAATTCCAAAAAAGATGCTCCGAGGATATCACAGAAAATATCCTCGATGAACAGAACCCAGCTGATACCTTTGCTAGCAAGCTACTTAGTATAGCCAGGAAAGTTGTCCCCCTAACCTCCGCAAATCCAAAACGGCCTAGCAAACCATGGTTTGATACAGCTTGCAAAAGTGCTATTGGCGATAGGAAAAAACGACTGGCTGCATTTATAAAGAATCCTTCCCAGGAAAACCTAAAGCTATTCAGGATAGCTAGAGCAAAGGCTAGACAAACCATACGGTCAGCCAAAATGAATTCCTGGAAAATTTTTGTCGGCAGTCTGGATGCCAAAACTTCTGCTAGAGCGGTTTGGAAGGCAATAAGGCGAATCAAAGGGAAAGAATCAAATGCAATACGGCATTTGAAAAACCAAGGACGAACTGTCACGTCCCCCAGAGAAATAGCTGACTGCCTTGCATCCACAATAGCAGAAAAGTCATCCACTGCACACTACACGCCAGAGTTCCAAAAAGTCAAAACCAGGGAGGAAAGACACCCCATTGATTTCAGGTCAGAGAACAATGAAGACTACAACAAACCGTTCTCGCTTGAGGAACTGAGGGAATCGCTAGACAAGTCACATGACACAGCGCCTGGAGAAGATAAAATCAATTACCAGTTCCTCGAGCACCTTCCCGAACCCTCATTGACAGTCCTGCTAGGGGTCTATAACTGTGTGTGGCAAACAGGCGCTTTCCCAAATAGCTGGAGGAAAGCCACAGTTATACCGATACCTAAACAGGGAAGAGACGGCTCTGACCCAGCTAACTATCGACCAATAGCACTAACAAGTTGCATCTGCAAAACCATGGAAAGAATGATTAACAGTAGGGTGGTCTGGTACCTGGAGAGGAATAAAGTGATCTCCAACTACCAGTGCGGATTCCGGCAGGGGCGGACAACAACTGACCACCTGGTAAGGCTGGAAGCTTATATTAGAAATGCATTACTCAGAACATCTAGTAGCTGTATTCTTCGATATAGAAAAGGCCTATGACACAACCTGGAAACATGGCATTCTACGTGACCTGGAGCTTATGGGGCTTAAGGGACACCTTCCCCGTTTTGTGGGGGAATTCCTGAAAGACCGAAAATTTCAGGTTCGAGTGGGCAACTCCGCTTCTGACACTCATGACCAGGAAATGGGTGTACCCTAGGGCAGTATTCTGTCAGTCACCCTGTTCAACATTAAAATAAATAGCATCATAAATGCTCTGTCCCCTGGCATAGAGTGCTCTTTGTAAGTTGATGACTTTGTCATTTTACTTATGGGAAAAACATGAACACCTTAGAAAGAAAATTACAGTTATGTTTAAACAAAATTCAAAATTGGGCAAACGATAATGGTTTTAAATTTATTTTTGGACTCCAAAACAGTTAGTATGCATTTTTGTAATTTAAGGGGACTCCACCCAAACCCTGAACTATTTATACACAAAAAGAAGATCCCTGTCGTGAAAACTACAAAATTTTTAGGTCTCACCCTAGATTCCAAATGTAATTTTCTCCCCCACATTAAGGAACTTAAGAAGAAATGCCAAAAGTCATTAAACATACTTAGAGTACTCAGCCATACGGACTGGGGAGCTGACAGAGATACCTTGCTGCTGCTATATCGGAGTCTAATTCGATCCAAGCTAGACTACGGATCCATAATATATGGAGCAGCAATGAAGTCTTATCTAAAAATACTGGAACCAATACAAAATGCTGCCCTGCGTCTCTGTCTCTGTGCGTTTCGTACATCACCTATCCCAAGTCTCCATGTGGAGGCTGGAGAACTCCCCATGGATATAAGAATGAAAAAGCTTGCAAAGCAGTATATTGTCAAGCTAAAATCCAACCCCACGAACCCTGCTTTCGACTCCATATTTAACCCCACAGAGGTAGAATTATACAATCGAAGGCCTAACGTCATACAGCCGTTGGGCCTTCGAATGAGAGAACCCATCCAAAATTTAACCCCACCCATTGACCAAATCTCTAAAATAGAAACCCCTCAGAATCCTCCTTGGCTAATGAATAAACCCAAATTAAATTTATCCCTCCTTAATTTCAAAAAAGAAAATACAGACCCAAGCATACTACAAGTTCACTTAAGGGAACTGCAGGAGAGCTACGGAGATTGTGGCACCATCTACACAGACAGATCCAAAATGGATGGAAAGGTCGCGTGCGCCTGCTCCTTTCGGAACAAAACAATATCCCGTAGATTCCCCGATGGCTGCTCCATCTTTACGGCCGAATTGCATGCAATATCACTTGCACTTATGACTGTTAAAGCATCAGAAATTTATAATCTGCTCCGACTCCAAATCTGCATTGCAAGCTTTGGGCGGATGAAGACTGACATCCTATTGGTACATAAGAGCCTGAAGCTGTTGGACCAAATAACAGCTGACCGTAGGGATGTCACCTTCATCAGGGTCCCCTCCCATGTTGGCATTCAGGGAAATGAAGCCGCAGACAGAGAAGCAAAGAGAGCCCTAAATCATGCGGTGTCAGGAACCCAAATTCCCTGCTCGGACCTGAGACAAAGTATTGACTCTGGCACCAATCGAGAGTAGCAGAACCGATGGGAGGCTGAGACTCACAATAAACTCAGGCAGATTGTGGCGGATGTCAGGTGGCGGCCCACATCTAAGGGTCTGACAAGGCGTGGTAGCACGACCATGTCCAGACTTAGGATTGGCCACACCTACATCACGCACTATTTTGTGCTGAAGAGAGAGCCCACTTTGTGAGTACTGTTACTCTCGCCTCACCGTGGAACATATCCTCGTTGATTGCCCCAGATACCAGGATGTCAGGGAGAAATATTTTAGAGCCGCTAACTTAAAAACACTATTTGATAATGTCGACCCTGGAAAGGTACTGGGCTTTATCCGGGAAGTGGGGTTATCTACGAAGATCTGATTTATGAATTTGTGAACATGTACTATTTACATTAGATTTTTACCAAATAATTAAATTTTTACTACCTTTACTATTTTAACTATAAATAGACCTTGATTTTAATGATATGACTGTATAGAATTTGGCCATTGTTGTTTAGAGAGAGAGTAGTCCTTAAGGGACTGCAGGCACGCCATGGCCTAAATTGTGCCGATGTGCCTAAAACCAAAATCAAATCAAATCACCATTAAGGAACTAGTTTGGCAATCACTGAGCTAACGTATTTTTTGAAACAAAGATCAACTGCCACGCATCTCTTTAGTGTTCATTTGTTAAGACTTCAGTTCAATGCAGCGTCCTTGGCATTGTTTCGATTATCGAGAAAATCTCCAATGTGCATTTGGGAAATAAGAAATCTTTTCCTGAAAATCTTTTTTTAATTATAATGAACTTAAAAATGCCAACTCTGGTTAAAAAAAACGAAAATTCTTTGAAAATTCACAAATTACTATAACTTTATCTTGAAACATGTAATGAGAAACTAGAAATAAGAAAGTTTATAGGTTAAATGAATGGGAAATTTTTTTGGGGGGAAAGGAAGGGGGGTGTGCAAGAAAGTTTTGTCAAGTTCTATTCAGTTTATCTCATACTTCCTGCACTGTACATGCGATGTTTCTATTAAACCATGGTTTGAATCGTTCCAACAACCAGATGCTCCAAATCGTCTTAGGCATACTTGTGAAGTTCACGCCTCCAGTTGTGGAGGAGCCCCCGCCACCACCCCCGCCGCCTCCAGAACCTGTCATCAGCCTACCCAAAATAGTTGAACCGGAGATTGAGGAGGAGAAATTTGTGGCCCACGCCAGGCCTAGCACGTTTGATCACCCGGATGTCAACCGGATTAAATCCACTGAGATTTGGTAGTAAGTATACCATCGTATAACGCCTGTTTTCCAACTCGTACGTCACGAGATGGCGCTTGCAAATAGCTTTTCGGTTTGTATAAGAGTGCAGACGATTTTAAAAGAAACTTTTTTGTCATAGTTTTTGAAAGACGTGTACAGTATAGTTGATTGAGGTTCATAGGTGTCACGTGATCAAAAACAAACACTACGTTTTGAATGTTAACTTCAATATGATGTTTACCACTTAGGCACAAATCTTCAATATAATGTTTACCACTTAGGCACAAATCTTCAATATGATGTTTACCACTTAGGCACAAATCTTCAATATGATGTTTACCACTTAGGCACAAATCTTCAATATGATGTTTAACACTTTGGGCAATATCCTTCAGCACGTTGAACATTTTTGGCAATATCCTTAAATTTGATGTTAAACACTTTGGGTAATAATATGATGTTTAACCCTTAATGTTTGGGCGGCGACTTTCAATATATTAAATGCTAGTTTTGAGCGATCATTTAATATAATGTTTCAAATATGAAGTCGTCTTGGCAATTCATCAAGTCAAGGGTATTACTTACATGGACAAAGGAGCATAACTTTTGTAATGTATAACAACAGAACTGTTTTTACAAGGCTTATATCAACTCGTTATGTCCGGTACAAAATTTAAACACGTCAGTTCTCCCATTCTCCAGTCCCAAATCAAGTTGAAATTTAGCACAATTATTCATTGTCATTAACAAAAAATCAAGCCAAAAATTAACCGATTAATTAAATTAAATATTAGTAATTAATTAAGTGTGTTTGATATCGAAACGGGGAATAAATACTACAGTATTGAGATAAATTGCTGTTAATGTGGAGTTCCTATCCTCAGATAAGCTTTTTTTTTATAACAATTTTTAAATGATTGCTTTTTTATTATTGGTGTAAGTATCTAGGAGTTGTCTGCCAGTGACGTTTTCGCCATTGTTGTGAATATCTTTAAACCTTTAACCTGCGTTTTCATAGAACTTAACTAGAGGTTACACAGATCGGGGAATTCGTTTGTCTCTGTGATCAATGGCCAAGGGTCATAACTATGTAGGACAGCCTTACGTTGCACAGAAAGAAAAGGTGGTCAAGGGTTTTAAAAGAGAGAGAGAGGGGTTCCAGAGAAAGAGAAGGGGAGAGAGAGAGAAAAGAAGAGAGGGACGTCATTCCAAGTCTTCCTCCTTAACTTTGTTTAAAGCTCAGTCAAACGTTTAATTGTTAATTGTTTCGTACTGAAATCTTTACTTATGAATATCAACAACATGTTGAGGTGTGCTTTTAACATTACAGATTCTTTACCATCCTGTACATTTGGGAAGTGGCCAAACTTGTGTGTCGATTGTCCTCACTCTTCTAGGATTGTCATTCCCATCCAGCGATTAAGTCATCAATCAATGATTGTGTGTTCCATCTACCATCGTTCAATGAATGTGCGTACAGTCTGTCATCAGTCATGTATTAATCCAAAGTGAGCAAACACAATCACTCTGGATCTCTAGAATGTTACAACTTTTTTTTTTGCTGGACAATGGATGTCTAGTTTCAAGACTAATGTATTCTTTTTTTTTTAAGTGCAAACTTTTTCAGAAAACTAGTTCTGTAAATGTAAAACAAAATTACTTTGTATCCATCAAGAAGTCAATACACTTTGCTTTCAGAAATAATGAAATTATAATCCGGTTTAAAATTTGCGTTTTTTTTTTAGCATGAAATTATGGATGGAGAAATTTTGTTTTGGAGATGCGGGTCTTGTATGTACATTTTGTACAGATATACTATTGTACAATCCTAGCAATAGTGCATTTCTTTGAATGCGTACAGTAAAGTCATTTGTCTATACAACTACCACGTCGGCTTCAACAGGTGTACACGTAGATGTACACATTTTAGACAATTTTTTGTACAAAGAAATCATTCGAATGGCGTGTTTAAATGAGTGTGTGTATGTGTGTGCACCCTAATAGGAACTTTTATGTAATGAAGGTAGAAATAGCAGATTGTTTTTATAATTAAACAAACTTAGGAATTACGTCTTTAATCTATTCATATACACATATATAAACACATATATAAACACATATATAAACACATATATAAACACATATATAAACACATATATAAACACATATATAAACATATACCTATATGCACATATACAAATATGAACAAAGCGAAAGTGAAAATGTCTCAAGAATTAACGGTTAATAAGACCTTTTATTTGGTACGCTCTAGTGTGTTCAACTGGGTTACTAGTTTATCTTTTCAATAGAAACATTGTTAGAAGAAATCGTCTAGGAAAACGTTAGGAAGAGAATACGTTTATTTTTTGTTGTGAATTTCTATTTTCAAGTCAGAGCTTTTGTTACTGGATTGTTATACAAATAGAAGAATACATTGTCAGTAATAGAGTTTAAACTGAAGAAAGAGAGTTATGAGAAGCCTTTGTGTGATTTATGTTTTAGTTCGGGCGTTGTTACTATGTAGTTAGCCTGTAGCGTCTGGGTACTGTGTACTTTCTGTGAAGCTAGTCAGTTGTCAAGTGTTTAGTTACTATGTTTGTTACTGTGTAGCTAAGGAGTTGTAAGTGTGTAGTTACTATGTTGGTACTGTGTAGCTATGGAGTTGTCAAGTGTGTAGTTACTGTGTTGTTACTGTGTAGCTATGGAGTATGGAGTTGTTACTGTGCTGTTATTATGTTTGTTACTGTGTAGCTATGGAGTTGTTAGTGTGCAGTAAGAATGTTGTTACTATCTGGCTAAGGAGTTTTCACTGTGCTGTTACTGTTTAGTTATAATACACTATAGCTCCTTCGAATCATGATGTAATTATTATTATAGTTGAACACTATACACAAGGAAACAATGAGCCCATTAAAAAATGAAGTATCACCTATGTCTTGCTTATTTCTTTTTCAATGAAAGTTTTGTTTGTTTGTATGTTTTTCAATTAAAGTTTGTTTGCTGTTATGTTTTTCAATTAAAGTTTGTATGTTCCTTTTTCTCGCCGCCTGGAATCTAGTTCTCACCTTACGTTACATAATTCAATGATATATTTAAAAATATTTGTTCATTCTGAAAATGTTTTTGACAATTAGTAAAAGTTTTCTCGAATTTCTATTAACACAACAGCAGCCAATCTCATCACACTTTCATCCAGCTTAAATGTTGGTCATTCGATGGGCCCTAACTTGAAACCCACTACTGGCCATTAAGTAGAACCTACTTGAAACCCACACGTGACGTTTTATCAATAGCAACAGACTTCTATTCTGTATATGATAAAAGAATGGCTTTATATTGCCCTTCCAGGTCAAATGTGTAAACTATATTTTTTCAACGAGTTTATTCGCAACATAATGTTTGTGCATAGACTGGCCCTCAAGGGTCTTTCCAAAGATTTGTAAGACACAAACTCCCTTCATTTTGTACTTAATGTTGTTGGTTTATTTTGGTTTTGGTCAAAAAAGTTTTTTGTTTCTCACAATTGTTTTATTATTTTGATCTGAATTTCAAAGTAAATACATTTCCCTTGAATAAGAAGATAGCATGGTTGTCTGGTTGTATGTTATGCACTCGGTACTGTTGTCGCTATGAGCGCAGCTTTAAACCCTGCCCTCTACAATGTCCTGCCTTCCAGGTTTGAGGCTAAGATGTAGCCCTTAGCAATGACTAAAAAGGATACTGCTAACATAACTTAACGATGTATATGGAAAGTACAATAGAGAGACTTGTAGAAAACCTTGCGGGACGAAAGTAAAAACAACGGACCTTTGGGTCAAGAGGCCGTCATCAGCGTGGACCTGTGGGAAGGGGGGGGGGAGGAGGTATTTAGGAAAAGGTTTCCGCGCTGCCTTAAAGCAAACGCAACTCAGCTCGAACCGGGATTGTAGCTCCGTCCCCTTGCTAGGTAGCCAAGCGGTTTGTTCCTCCCAGCCACACATCCCATTCATTGCATTGTTGTATGCCAGTTGTGAAAAAACAGTGGAACCCTATGTCATATGTCAGTGGTGAATACAGTGGTACCCCAATGTTATATGACAGTGGTGAAAACAGTGGTACCCAGAGTTGCATGAAAGTGGTGATAACAGTGGCACCCCTATGTTATATGTCAGTGGTGAAAACAGTGGTACCCCAATGTTATATGTCAGTGGTGAAAACAGTGGTACCCCAATGTTATATGTCAGTGGTGAAAACAGTGGTACCCCAATGTTATTTGTCAGTGGTGAAAACAGTGGTACCCCAATGTTATATGTCAGTGGTGAACACAGTGAAACCCCTTCGTTGTATTAAGTGGTGAAAACAGCGGTACCCTTATCTTGTATGAAATTGGTGAAAAAAAGTGGTACCCCAATGCTATATGACAATGGTGAAAAAAGTGGTACTCCTATGTCCAGGGCCGGTCTAACATTTGCGGGGCCCTATACGAAATGGAGTGCGCGGGGCCCAGTCAGGGTAGGGAAAAGGATAATAGGTTAAAATTAATATTTATTTTTATATGTAAATAAATAGTCTTTTCATTACATAAAAGTGCGGGCCCACTGCGGCTGCATAGGGTGCAGTGGCCCGCCCTGCCTATGTTGTATGTCAGTTGTGAAAACTGTGGTACCCCAGTGTTGTAGGTCAGTGGTAAAGACGGTGGTACTCTTATGTTATGTACTACAGATACATGCTTAGTTTCATCATTTCAAATATTTCCAGGGTGTGCTTGAAGTAGTGTTGTTAAGTTTCTAACCTTGTTTCAGACTTAGATGTATGCGAAAGTTTGCACTCGATTTGTGTAAGCAATAGCCCAGCACAGTGTTTTCTTAGAGACTTGGCTCCAGAGAAGCTCCCAGGTGTCTGGGCCATGGGACAAATATAATAGTGCTTTCCCTTTGATGAAGAATAAATAATAGTTGGGCGTTGCTATTTACAAAGCTTATATCAACTCTGTCCGTCTGTCTGTATGTCTGTCTGTCTGGACAAAAGTTTGTACACATTATTCCTCCCACACCCAATCTCGGATCAAGCTGACATTTTCCTCAATTATTTCTTTTACCTGACAACACAAGAATCTATTTTAAAAAAAACAATTAGCTAATTAACTATTGGTAAACATTTGAAATCGCGCATCATTAAATAAGAACAATCTGATATAAACTTTGTCACATGTAAATTAGGAGTGCGTCTGGTGTGAATGTACACTTTGGTTTCTTATAGTTATAATGTTTTTGTTTGGTGTAATGCACAAATTGTAAAACAAATTTCCATACGGACAATAAAGATTATTATTATTATTATTATTATATTAATCATTGTTAGTCTAGGTCTATTACAAACAAATTCAAACAAGAAGTTAATCCAGTTTCTTTCATTATTCAGTTTCAGTTTTTAAAAATGTAATTTTTTTATTGACTTTTTGACTATGGGACACACAGACATAGACCATAGACATAGATATTTATGTCTATGGATGGGACCATAGACAAATAAATATAGACTGGCCGATAAAAGAGTTTTATGAAACGAAAATTTGTGACATACAATTTTGTGTACTTTATTATACAGCAGTGTAGTTTTGTTTAATCTCTAAGACTGAAGACCATGCAACTTTTCAGAATTCGAAAATCCGACAACAATAGATGTACATGTTTTCAAGTTACATGAAGTTATTTCCTTTTTCCAGTCTATATTTATTTATTTCTATTAATGTGACATTTGTTCTTATTTTGATGAACTTCCGTATTAATTATATCCGGGTCGCCGTCTTGAAATGGCGGTGAGTTGTATTCATATACATAGATAAATATATATATGTCTATAGTTGTATTCTCATCTCTCTTACTTACGTGAACTTCCTGAGGTCTCGGGGAGAATGTTGCGAACGAGTCTAGAATCATTTAATCTGTTGTCATGCAATATGAATTAGGTTTCATTATAATATTTGTGTATAGATGTCTAAGTATATCTAGATAGATTCTAAATCCAATCTAGATCATCATGGTTTGGATAGATTAAATAGATATTACTTATTGGATATGCTGATATATCATCTACATGTTAGACTTCGATCTAGATCTACTTTCTTAGATTTTGATACTCCCATGCAATTTGGCATAATGGGCGACAAGCTGTCTCCATAGTAACCAGTCTACAGCGATGTTTGCTGCCTCTTCCGGACTCTTCCCAACTGCTGTTTAATTCACCCATGATGGTGTGCCGCCATGTGCTGACCTCTTCGTTTGCGTTTTCCTTGTTTTGAGGCTTGCAGGACATGCTCTCTAAGTTCTCCATCATCTAGATCAGGGAAACTCAAACTACGGTCAGCGGTCCAAATCTGACCCGTGAAAGGGTTCTATCCGACCCCTTGAAACTTGTATCCTCGGTGCATAATGAAACCTACCCTTCCTCCCAGAAAAAAAGGTTGTGCGTCGTTAATCTTGATGAAAGATCTAGAATCTAGATTTAATATACCAAGACTGAAACATACTTCAGTTGTATCAGTAGAGAGAGATAAAAAAAAAAACCTGCGATCCATTGCGATCCACAGTGTAGAATAGATATATGGTTCGTCCATCGTGGTTCGATGATGACCACTTTGTCATCCATGGGGCTGAGGGCTTTGCACTGGGGTTTTGTGCATCCTCATGTGGCTGGTGAGACCCATGTGAGCCCGGAATGTTCGGCCGCACACTGGGCAGGTTATTCCAGCTGGAGCTAGTGTCGTGGGCCTTGCTTTTCTTCTTTTCTTCTGCCAGCGTTGTTCTCTTTTCCTCAGCAATTTGATTTTACAAAGCATATATTAACTCACTCTGTCTGTTTGTCTGGTAAAAAATTTATACCTGTTATTTCTCCCACATCCATTTTCGGACTAAGTTTAAACTTCGCAAAATTATTCAATGGCATAAGAAGACATAAATAAAAACAATTAACCAACTAGTCAATTAATTAGTGGTATTTATATATTTTTGTTTGATACCATCAAGGCTAATTAATCTTTCAATATTCACGTATACTGCTTAAATATGTAGGGTTTCGTCCCCTTATATAATTTAATACGCTTTTTCTCCCACACCAATTCCCAATTCTATTACTTAAAGATGTAGGTGTAAGTGCGGAGTTCTTTCCCATAGATATATCTTTTTTTGTCTTGTTTCATATTACTTACAGTCAAATGTTTGAGATGTATCTCTGTTGCAGTCTGTGTTAGAACTCGGTGTCGCCATGTTCCTAGAGAGGCTCGCTCCCGCAGTCGCCTTTATGGTCATTGGTCAGCCATTGATAAGCCAGTAGTCCACCTCTGGTCATCCACTGGTCAGTTGAAAACATCACCCATCGCACACTACGAATCAAACTGAAATTTCGGAAACATGGGAAAATCAGTTGAAGTTTCTACATCTACAAACAAGAGTACCCAGGCTCCCCAGAGCAGATTCAATATGCTGGAACCCATAAATATACTTCTTATAACAATGATCATTTCTATGGTAACAACTTTGACTTAACAAAGCATATATTAACTCACTCTGTTTGTCTGGTAAAAAATGTGTACACGTTATTTCTCCCACATTCATTCTCGGGTCAAGTTGAAACTTAGCGCAATTATTCATTGACATGAATCAATTTTTAAAAAGTTACAAACTAGTTAATTAATTACTGGTAATTAATTATTTTGTTCAATACCAGAAAGGAAAGTAGTTTATCACTATTTACAGATATGATTAAATTTGTACGGTTTTGTCCCCTTAGATAATTGTACACTTTATTTTTCCAAAACCCATTATTGGATTAAGTTGAAACATTAAACTTTTAATGTACATAACAAAACATGAATAAATTTGAAAAATTAACCAATTATTGGTAATTAATTATTTAGTTTGATATCGAATAATGGGAAATAACTTCTAAATTATTGAGAGATATAAGTGTAGTGCGGAGTTCTTCTCTTTAGAGAAATTTTGTTTTTTTAAAAAGTATTTTTTTAAAGTATTTTTTTAAAAGCCAAATTGAGTAGATCTCCTTGCTATGCTAAAACAGTCCACTTCCACAGACATTACGTACAAATTAAACATTTGGTTACTTACTTATGTTAAATGAACTTTTTAAAAAAATTATTCGCACGTGCAAATATATACTATACTCTCTTTGTTAAACACGTTCATGTTGAAGTAGTGATTTCCCCTTGATGCAAATCATTTGTTTAACATGGCTGTCTTGGAGCGCCTCAAATCCTGTGTCATGTGTATTTGTTTCTGATTTTAGTTTTGGGGAACTTTTATGGTCATCAGTGGTTGCATAATAAGATTTGTCAGCTACACCTTGCTGAACGGTCTGATCGAATCCTCCAAGGAAATGTCGACGGAGAAGAAGTTTGCCAAGAATTCAGCTGGCCAGGATGTGACACCACTCATGACTGAAGCGAAGACTATGCCAGATATAGGAGACTGGTAAGAGGGAATAAAATTATTCATTGGCAAAGACAAGACATGAATCACTAACAAAAAAATAAAAATAACCAATTAGTCTATTAATTGCTGTTATATTTTTTTATATCCGCAAGGGAAATTAATTATTCCGTATCCAGAGATATGGCTAAATATTTAGGGTTTTATTCGCTTAGATAATTGTACATGTTATTTTACCCACGCCTATGCTAGGATCAAGTTGAAACTGTAAATAATTATTTATTGTACCTAATAAAACATATTTACATTTAAAAATCCACAAAGTCGATGGATTATTTTGGAAATTAATTTTTGAGAGATATAGTTGTAAGTACGGAGTGATTTCTTCCCCCTTAGATCATCTTATTTTTTCAAAGTATTTATTTGTTATACATTAGACTTTCGGCTTATTTCATCAACCTATATTTTCATCTCGTTTTGTTAAGCTAATCGTCTTAAGTACGAGTTTGTATTAACAAATTTTACTTTTCTTATTGACATTTTCAGGCTATTTGTCTTAGGTTCTGTGGTCATTTCTAACGGATCATTGACCATCATCTACTCTCTGCTTTGTTTCGTCGCCGCCTTTAAGGATTTGAAGATAATTCTTGCTGGTGTAAGTTCATCATCATGATGATCATCATCATCATCTTTCTTTTGCGTTTCTCGTGGAGCATAAGGCCTCAGTAAAGCACGCCACTCTCTATGGTCTCTTGCGAGTTTTTTAATGACTTCCCAGCTCTTTCCTGTTCTCTCAGCTTCATCTAGTACACTGCGTCGCCACGTTCTTTTTGGTTCATATCAGTTAATATCAATTTACTTTAGCTATGGCTAGTGCCCCCTTTCAAGACTATGAAGCTAATGACATAAGCTCGAGTTACTCTCCTGCTCCAAGAATTATGAAGCTTATTCTGGCTGGTCTGTGCTAAAATCCAACATTTGGTCTATTCCGCTTCCGTCAGTGTTTATATAATTTGTTAGCTCTCAACAAAGAACTTAACACCAGGAATAAATTGAAATCAGATGGTCAGTACTACCCAGAGCCAGATTTAAGACAGTGCAAGACTGTTCTACCACCAGTTGCCTTTACGTTTATTTTGTCAACAATACAATTTGATAATAAGGGCAATGGGGTTATGTATAAAAGTATTATATCTTTCTTCACAAATATAGCATGCTTTTATATTCATTAAAGAGGCGCGGTGGATGAGTGGTACGGCACTTCGCTTTCGAACCGAATTCGACTCCTATTGGTGAAGTCGCGAGGTAACGTGGGGTGACTTGACTCTGACACCTTCGCTCGCATATAGGGTCCCTAAAACTCTTCTAGAACCCAACGGAGCGTCACTCGTCTTTTCTAGTTAATCACATGACCGTTTCCAACGTGACTGGCCTGCGTAGTGTTCACTTTAGATGTTTCTCGATACTTAGCCAGTCATCGCGGTTGGCCTTCGCCACTCGTCACGGTTGACCGCTCGTGTATCGTTGACCAGAATTACAACACTGTATATATATCTTTGATGTCATAATTATTGTACAACATTTCCACACTTGATATTTCCAGGATATCGTCTTCATATTTGTCACCATTGCTCTGCTGGTCTACATCGTTCAAATTATTTACAATCCATTCTTCGGGGTAAGTTCAACAAAATTTGGCATCCAGAGGAGTGGTGGCTCAGTGGTAACGCGCTTGGCTTTCGAACAGGATGGTCCTAGGTTCAAATCCCAGTGAAGACTGGGATTTTTAATTCACCCAGCTCTAATAAGTCAGATTACATGGCATAAATTAACATTCTGCTGGCCACCTGACACCTTTGCTATCTTTTGATCACAGAAACAGATGACCTTAACATCATCTACCCTATAGATCTTCTATCCTATAGACCGCATGTTCTGAAAGAGGAGCTTTACTTTCACTCTTTTATTTAAATCCTTTGAGTGGATGATGGACCACGTATATTCAATACAATTCTCAACCAATCCAACAAAATCTTATCCACTTTTTAGTCATTGTATAGAGTTGCCAAACGTTTAAAAAAAATTATACTTCAGAGCGACACCAAATATTTTAAAATGCTGTTCCCGTTGATCTTATTACACTTAGTGTTGTTTCCTTTAGTAATTGTCAGAAAATCCTTAATTAAACCCATTTATCATCTTCATCGTCATCTAACTTCATGGGTGAAGTCTAGAGTCCTTATTAATAAAGTTTTGGACATAAAAAATCCTACACAATTAAAGTTAGTCACAAGTGTGAGAGTTTGGCTGACCAGGCCTGTCGTAATGGAATTCAGCAAGTCAAAAGTGGTATGAGACATAAGGTCGTCTTCATCCCCGCAGAATGGACACTGCGATTCGAAGTATGGCCTGAACATTGCAGTGTACGAATCAACGGGACAATGCCCCGCACTAAGCTGTAATTTTTTGTTCAAGCCTGGGCAGCTTCCACCATTGGGAGACACAGACAGGGCGCCTCATACTCATAGGGCTCCAAAACTTTGCAGGCTTTTTGTAGCTTCTTCCCGATATACTGGAAGGTTATTTTACATTGAGACGCACAGCATAACGGCGTTAATTCAATTTTGATACAGAACTACAAAATGTAGAGACTTGATACAGAACTACGAAATGTAGAGGCTTGATACAGAACTACAAAATGTAGAGATTGATACAGAACTACAAAATGTAGAGACTTGATACAGAACTACAAAATGTAGAGACTTGATACAGAACTACAAAATGTAGAGACTTGATACAGAACTACAAAATGTAGAGACTTGATACAGAACTACAAAATGTAGAGACTTGATACAGAGCTTCAAAATGTATAGACTTGATACAGATCTTCAAAATGTAGAGGCTTGATATAGAACTACAAAATGTAGAGACTTGATACAGATCTTCAAAATGTATAGACTTGATACAGAACTACAAAATGTAGAGACTTGATACAGAACTACAAAATGTAGAGACTTGATACAGAACTACAAAATGTAGAGACTTGATACAGAACTACAAAATGTATAGACTTGATACAGAACTACAAAATGTAGAGACTTGATACAGAACTACATAATGTAGAGACTCTATTAGGAAAAACCGAGACTAATCGTTACAGAAGGCCTGAATACTGACCTGCGACGACGAAACCTGTAGACAGTTTACACCAATAGTTCGTTGCCACGTCACATGACTTACGTCACGTATAAGAATCTCTTTCCGTGACCAAGGTATATGCCAGTTTAGGGTTAGAGTTTGGGTTAGGATCAGCGTTTTCTTTACTATATTTTTTTTTCCCTTCGAAAAAAAAATATTTTTATCTTTTGATGCAGTTTCATGAGATCGCTAAAAATCAATTGACCAGCAAAATTCAAAGCTCTTATACAATAGAATCTGGCAACAATACTTTCACAGCCATGATGAACTCTATTATGGTATTGGTGAGTTGATTTGATGCCATTCAAATGTGGTTAGTTAATTCCTGAACAAACTTCGTACCGTAACATGACTCCAATCACTTTTAATATACGACTAAAGCTGAGAATCTCTCCATCAATCTGTCGACATGTTTACCGGCGAATTGTGATGTTCATTGTAGGAGACGCGGTGACTGAGCGGTATAGCGCGTGTCTTCCGAACCGAGGTCTTGGGTTAGAATCTTGGGGAAGACTGGGAATTTTAATTTCGAGATCTTTGGGCGCCTCTGAGTCCACCCAGCTCTAATGGGTACCTGACATTAGGTGGGGAAAAGTAAAAGCGGTTGGTCGTTGTGCTGGCCACATGACACCCTCGTTAACCGTAGGCCACAGAAACAGATGACCTTTACATCATCTGCCCTTTAGATCGCAAGGTCTGAAAGGGGAATTTTACTTTTTTAACTTTTTAATGTTCATGGTAGACTGATGTGTAACATAAATTTTGGCGGGATATTTTAAATATTGGAAATTTTGAATAAGTTTTAATGATATCGAATTTAAAATAATGCGATGTTTGAAGATGCGAGTGTTTTGATACTTGTTAGTCATAATGAGGTCACATCGGGATGTAGTTTATCTTCAGAGTAGAATATAATCAACCTAGATCTTTATCCGACACGGCTCTTTCTAGGTTTCACTAGTGAAAACATCTGGCACTAATTCGGATACCAAAAGTCGGCTGTTAAGTAATCTGCGATAATAGATGCCATCAATATATAAACTTTCGACAATTATAGACAGTCCGCTACATACACAAGAAAAAGGGGTGTGATCGTTGTCGCAAGCTGACAACTACTTGGATCCACAAATGAGAGCCTCTAGGTGGAGACCAAGGTCAATGAGCTGCTCAGAGAGCACGACTGCCCAATTGACAGAGAAACGTGATTTGTTTAGCGTGACTGTTTTCCGGGGGGGGGGGGGGGGGGGGTCAGAGGATTTGGCATTTCTTTTTTTTTTCTTCCCCCTTTTTTTTAATTTAGTCGAAATAATGTGGAAAGGTCCTGATATAATAAGCGGCAGACGACTTCGTTTAACTCATATATATCTTGTGTCCCAACAGAAACAGTGTTGCGGTATCAGAGGAGCAGGTGATTTCAAAAATTTAACCTTTATTGACAACACATATAGTTACCCAGAGAAGTATCAGTTCATGGTAAGTTGACGTCATCAAAATGTGTGCGTCATTAAACCTTTTATTCAAGGTGTATGTAGTTTTCAAACTAAATGTGTCTACAAAAGTTTATAAAATGGAAAGAACCGCTCAATAACTGTCATTTCTCTTAACACTGCAAGAATTATTTCTTCTTATTATTATTACTATTGTAATATTTATTTTTGAGTGCTAGGATGTGATGAATTGTTGATGTTACAATAACAATATGTTGATCAGACAATGCGTTTCTGATTATGTAATTTATTAGAGATTTGTAATGTTAAACTAATAATGAACACTTAAATAATATCGTAATGCCAGAGATTCAAATGTTAACTATAAATTCAAAACAACTAAGATCATAATACAAAATATAAAGCTTTAATTCTGGAACTAGAAATTATTTTAATAAAATACACACTGTGGAATACAATTAATACTTTCACCGTTCCAGCTCCTCACTGAATATTCCCGTCCTTGAAATACGTTTGACCCTCTACCTCATGAGTCAAGTCACTGATAAACACGCATGACTAGATTGACACATAAAATATTTAGGACGTAATTATCTTCTTTGTTTTGAAGTGACGTCTGTAATCTATAAGATAATACACCTCTTTATAATTGGAAAACAATCAACCTGTCTCTTTTAATGGTATGGAATTAACTTGCCGCCGTTATGCAAATATTCAACCAATAAATTCATTAATAATGGACGTGCACGCCTCTGTTCCGTGAAACTAGACAACAATATAACCATGACCTTCCCTGCAGAAATCTAAAAAAATAAACTTAATTTTAACGACTGCTTTATGCTACATGA
Source organism: Biomphalaria pfeifferi (assembly GCA_030265305.1). Taxonomy (NCBI): domain Eukaryota; kingdom Metazoa; phylum Mollusca; class Gastropoda; family Planorbidae; genus Biomphalaria; species Biomphalaria pfeifferi. Next base: position 23,323 of record JASAOG010000003.1, on the reverse strand, counting down.
CACCTATAATTAATTAATTAACACGAATTGATCAACTGATTGGTTATTTTCTTTTATTGATTCCATGTGTTGCCAACGACAATGAATAATTGTGCAAAGTTTCAACTAGATCCGAGGAAGCGGAGTTGATATAAGCATTATAAAATCAAACTCAGAGAACTAAACACTTTCTTGCTACAAGTTACTTTCAATTTTTGAACACGAGTCCAGATCTGTCACGCTCTTTGAGAAAACGAATCGGGGGATAGTTTGATGGAGTGTCAAAATAAATTGAGAATAGAAACAATCGCATGGACGCCATATTGGCCACTGTTGCCAACTAAATAGCTGCCTGGTCGTGCGGTTTGTTCGCTGAACTGTTGTTCAGACTTATCAATGGTCCCTGGTTCTCCCATCCCCTGTCGTCCTGCGGGAGGATTGGACTAGGAAGTAGTTTATCTTCAAGGCACATCCGAAACCTGTAAAACAAACAAATTACAGTAATTACTTGGTGATATAAGCGAACTAGATCGAAATTTGATTCTTTAATGCTGAAATGTGCGCACCAATCATTATTAAAAGACTTTGCTTATCAATACTTACAAGCGTTCCTTTTTCTCTAGTGCCGTCAGAGAATGGAATGGGTTACCTGAATCAGCCAGGAAAACCAGCGACTTATCAGAGTTAAAGTCACTGATTAACATGCATGACTAGATGGACCCATGAAATTAGTAGGATTTAATTGTCTTTTAAAGTAACGTCTTTTAAAGTAGCGACCGTAATCTATAAGAAGAAGATAATAAACAAGACAATGTGAACGAACTCTGACTGTGATGACTATACTAAGGAGACCCGTACTTGTCAATTTTTCACTATGGCTCTGCTTGTCATGCCATGTGATTTTTCAGAGCACGGCCGAGGCAGAGCAAATGGAGTTTTGAGGTTTCGTTCTATATCTCCATGTTGTCCGTATCTCAAGCGCTCATTACGCATGCGCTGTTCGCCGCCATTATAATCATGAGATTTTTTTTTCCACAGCTCGTTCAGTTGAGTCTAATAAAAGTAGAAGCAGCTTTTCCGAGGCGCTTATATAGTAGCAGGTTTTCCGATGCGCTTAAGTTGAAACAGCTTTTCCGAAGCGCTAAAGTTGAAGCAGCTTTTCCGAGGCGCTTAAATAGGAGCAGCTTTTCGTCACATCCATAAATTTAGAGTATTCCTATTTAAATTGAAATTTGTACTGAATTTAAGATTTAAGTTCTAAAAAAAAGGGGGGGGGATGGAAAGAGAAAGGAGAGATCGTTTTACCCAGATCGAGCTCGCGCCTTCACGACTAACAGCTGTCCGTCTCCCTCAGCTACCACCTGCGTGCTGCAAGAGTTCTGTCTTCCTAGGAGAGAGCGAGCGAAAGATTTTCAGACAGCTGCTCAGCTGTGCGCAGAAAGGTTTGGATGATGCCAAGAATGTAAATCTAAAGGTCAGTGATTTCTGAAACATTTTGTTTTACTTCATACTTCTAATTAGTTGGTGCACGTGTTTTAAATAATTTGAGGTGGGGACTAATTCACAACAAAAACAAGGGACTTGACCTAGTATTTAACTAACATGTTCACTAATAGTAATTAGAAGGTTATCTAAAGGGAAAAACTTTACACTTACAACTATATTGATAGTGTAGGAGTTATTTCCCTTATTATCAAACAAAATAATTAATTAATTGACAAATTGCTTGATTTTTTAATTAATTATTGTTTTGTTAGGTACAATAAATAATTGTTTAAAATTTTAACTTGAATATGAGAATGGGTGTGGGAGAAATAATTGGCAAGATTATCTAAGGGACCAAACCCTACATGCCTATCTTTAGCCACATCTGTGAATACTGAAAGATTAATTCCCCATGTTGGTGTCAAACAAAAGAATTATTTTATCAATAATTAATTGATTCATGTCTTGTCTATACCAATGAATAATTGTGCATCTTTAACCTGTTGGCTGGATGTTGGAAACAGAGTGAGTTAATATACGTAAGCTTTGTAAAAACTATTTCCTAAATTTACCTAGTGTCGATGGATTTAGAGATGTAAACTCAAAGCGCATGATTCGGCATAATTAGACAACCAAACACCCTTTTTAATTACAAAGCTAATATCAACTCATTCTGTCTGTCTGTTTATCTGTCTGTCTAGTAAAAATTTTGAACATTTTTTTTCTCCAATTTCCCATTCTCGGATCAAGTTAAAACTTTACGATATTATTCATTAAACCTGACAAGACATGAATCAATCAAAAAATTAACCGGTTAATTAATTATTGTTGATTAATTATTTTGTTTGATATTGAAGTTAGGGGAATAAATACTGCTGAATGAGAGATGTGGATGTATAAATATATATGGATTTAATCCCCTTATTACGTTTTGACACATTTTTTTTCTTCCAAGTTGAAATTTTGCATAATTATTCATAATCGATGACAATACAAGAATCAATCAATTTACCAATTAAATAATTAATTGGTACTAATTAATTAATTTTGTTTTAAATAGCAGTAAGGGAGCTAAACACTGTCATTTTCAGATAAATTGCTGTAATAAGAGGTTCTGTCCCTTAGATAAGCTTTGTTTTTAAAAAAAATAATCTTTTTCTCTAGTGCTTGTTTTTTATTTTGTATAGGCATAAGTTATTCGGGGAGGGGGGGGGGGGCGGAGGGGGGCGGAGGGTTCTAATTAACAAAAATAATTGGTTTTCTGACCCTACATAAACAATGCTTTTTTTCTGGGTACCTGGATCTATTTCTCGACCATGGAATCGATCCATCAAAGAATGCCGTCAAATAGAAAAGCCAGCTAATAAAAAATGTCTAATAGAAAGCTGCCTAATATAAAATGTATAGAAAAACCGTCTAATAGAAAAGCCGTCTAATAGAAAGGCCATCTTGTTTGATTATTTTCTCAGGGCTGTTATGACGAAGTTTTCAGACATATTCAAGCTAGACATAGAGGTTGGCTCAGCACTGTCTTCATACTAATGATACTGATATCGGTAGGTCTGTTTCTTAATACCTTCAGTGTGTTCTTTCATGATGCAAGATACACATCTGAATGTGGATTTGTTTCGATTTACATATCTATGTCATAATAAGCTTATAGTAAGTTTAATTTATCAATCAGTTTGGACCACTCAAGTAAGACTAACAATAAGTAATCTGTGAGATTAGAAATATTTTTACCTATTGTGTTTGTTCAGCGCAATTTCATGTTTTTAGCTTTCTCGGTGCGCGAAATCGAGACGAACCCATTTGGGAATTTGTTTATGCCACAGACCTATATATATTATATCTATGGAAATCTTTTAAAACTACACAAAAAGTCGTGAAAAACGTCTTTACAAAGATGAAACTAGGCGTTGTTTTGTAAGGTAATTATAAGAAGTAAAGTTTTTTTTCAACCCTAACCTATGTAACATATAATGTAATGTTTATATCTAGATCTAGTAATTAAACGTCGAAAATAAGTGGCGGTATAAGCTGAATTAGTCCCCTTTATAGGTCGTCGTCTGAGTCTTAGTGACCACAACATGAAAAACAGAAGACCATAGAAACATTATATAATTATACCATCTAGCTTGTTCATAAGCTTTCTACTAGCAGAGTGGTTATCGTGTTGGCTTGAGAAGCGTGAGAAGACTTGAGCCATGAGTTCAAATTCAGGTCGTTCCTCCTTTTTTTAAAATCATTTTTTTTTTTTGTTTTTTTGTTTTTTGTGTGTGTTAGTCTGGATTACAAATTCAATGACATGACTGATCCAAACTAATTGATACAAGTACGCTTACTATAAGCTTTGTTTTTTGTTGTTTTAAGTATTGTTGTGTATATTTACTTCTGTACTTTCCCTTCTTCAGTCTCGTTCAAGTCATCCCATGATGCTGTCTTCCCATCACTTCTTTTGTCGGCCTCTCTTTCTTCACGAGCTTTGAGCAACCCGTGATGCTTAGAAATTGTTTGGCCTAATATAAGCTTAGTTTATAATGCTAAACAGATACTCTTTGCCGCTGAATTCAAGTATCACTTCCTCGAATGGAAAGAATCGATATATAATTGCTCCACATATAGTTTAGGCCCATGAATTTAAGTATCACTTCATCAATTCATTTTAACCTACTTGAGGGCTTTCTTTGGACAGGAGCGTTTGTCTGAATATCATTTTTTTAATGAGCTTCTTTGTTTGTCTGATGAGATCTCTATCCGGATCACATTTTGCAGGCTGGTCAAGTAGGCCTGACCATTCTTTCAATGCTGACAACTGGACCACCACCTCAAAAGATCATCTTCACATCTGTCCCGCAGGTGGACAAAAGGGACGCTGCGATTGAAGTGACCATGTCGCCCCTTTACGCACCAACACCGAGAGTCCCGGTATACATAGTGGAAGACGCGCCAGTCAAGGTCATATTAAAGAAAACCTTCAGGCCTTACAGTGTCGTCAGTGACTATCCCCAAGCGGACCCGAAGAGAATCCGGTCTACGGAGATCTGGTAGCTTAAGTCAGTATCCATTTTTGCGGCCTTCAAAAGGGGAAAAGACCCTATTAGTTTTGTGTGGCTTGTTTGTAGTCCATCCGTCTGTCCGTCCGTCCGTCTGTCCGTCCCGTTTAGATCTCATAAACTAGAAGAGAAAATCAAAATCGGACTTCATCATATTTTAGATTATTCAAAGTTCTGATGCAACGGCTGCTTTATCTTTTCCGAAAGTGAACCATCTTATTTTAAAAATTATCTATGCAAGCAGATTTTTTATAAGAATACACCACTTTTACAACTTTTCACTATTAATAGTAACAAACACGGGAGGCTCTTTAGTTGGGGAGATGACTATTTACCATATTTTTAACGCATTTATGCAAACGGTTTTAGATTTTTTGTCAAAAAAAATTTTTTTTTACATTTGTATTTCTAAGTTAAGTAAGTTCTGTCATACTAACTACCACATTTACACACAAAAAAATGTTAACAATTTTTTTAAAGAAAAAATCTATTTAGTATGCATATAAGTTGGACATAATTTAAAAGAACAATTAATATGTAGATTTTCATATTGTCGCGTGAACTGCACATGCGCGGTGGTCATAACTTTGAGGATTTCAATAAGAGATTGACCCTTTACAAAACAATTAGATCAATTAGATTTTCATCATAAGACATCAGTTAGGCCAGGTTCACATCTAACTTCACATTCACTTTCACCTATCCTTTGGACCGCTGGGGCACCACACAAGATCTGTCAACCCTTTTTATCCATTTTTCTCTGTCATTTTTCTTTGAATGAATTTCATTCTGATGTCCTTTCCGAAAATATTGAAACCTGCCTTTTTACCTACCTGGGTGGACCACTTCGGGGGCCGATTTTGAGTTTGTGTTTCCAGACAAACTGTCTTTGTAACCTAGTTATTTCAGCTTTTTTCTCGTTTTATTATTTCAGTTTTTTCTCTCTATATTATGAATTATATAGCCTATTTGAATAATAATATATTCTTGTGTCACTGCTAATGCGGAAATGGGAATGCTGTGAACAGTTTTAACAAGTTCCCTGATTATAACGGAATTCATGATTAGTTCCTTAAAGAGATAGAGATCGATGGATCAATAGATAGATATAGATAGATAGATAGATAGATAGATAGATAGATAGATAGATAGATAGATAGATAGATAGATAGATAGATAGATAGATAGATAGAAAGATAGATAGATAGATAGATAGATAGATAGATAGATAGATAGATAGATAGATAGATAGATAGATAGATAGATAGATAGATAGACTGACTGACTGACTGACTGACAGACAGTGGTGGGTTGGTTTATTGCCTCTTGGCTTGTGGTTCATGTTTTCAATTGTGTTCTAGTGACTTAGCCTCTGGAATCAGGCCAACTCATTCACTTGTGGGTCCGACTGTTTATTAAAACTGCCACGAGTAGGTACGAGGGTCTCGTTAGCATTGGTTGTCCCCCTCGGAGAAAGAAAATTCTAACGCATTAGGTGTCAACCTTGAGAAAAAATAACCAGAATCCGATGTCCCTTTGAACAGTTTATAACGCTATTTTAATGTCTTGCCACTGTTTTGTATGTTGAATTATATCAGAAGATGCATGTGTGTATATGTAGATGTGCGGGCGTATTTTGATGCAATTACAAAACATTCCCAAGACTGGAGATTAAAGTCCACCACAGATGACTTTAGTAAATCAGTGAAGACGAAGAAAGTGTACAAAATAGATGGGAGAGAGTTAAAGAGAGTTAAAGAGACACGTCATAGCAGGTGACCTTTGGAAAAGTAAAATATGCACGCAAAGACTGGATCCCAACCGAGACTATGCGAAAGAGAATATGGGCACACTTTGCACAAAGCACCAACTAGCATCACAAGGCAGGCATTGAAGTGGAACCCATAAGTCAAGAGAAAGAGAGGGCGTCCTAGAAATAACTGGTGGCGGGAACTAGAGGCAGACACGTTAAAAGTTTTGTTAAACCTGGCAAACTTACAAACTTCGACGCAGTATTCATTTGATGTAGATTTATTGTTTGCGGCACATACTCCGACAGTGGTGAAGGGGTGTAAGCAAGTAATTACCACACTTAAACGGTGTACATAATTCTAGTACAGAATGGGAACAGTGTATTTTCTTATCACTAATGAGATGTTTACGGTGTGAAGGTTCTACGCTTAATGCTTGTTTCCAAGCTATCTAGTCTCTGTTAAAAAAAAAGGACGTCATTAGTGTCGCGTTCACAGTGTGTCGTCTGATGTGCGTCTCAACGCAATGCTTCACTCAGAAAGATCCTGCTGCTGATCCCAAACCAAATCGGGTATTCGCCGGGTTTTTTGTTGTTTTTTTTTGGACCCATCAGCGGCCTCGAGCAGGGAAACTACTGGTCTATAGGGCGACAACGTTTCGATCCTAGCCAATGGGCTCCCGTTCAATGCCCCCAGTCTTACGTCTGAAGCCGGTTAACGAGTCTGCATCTCATCTCACTTCGGCCAAGACACCTAAAGGGGTGCAACGTCATAGGAAAAGACGGAAGGTTGGTACGTGGGAGGGGAGAAATGCTTGTTTTAGACACTTGAAATGTTAAGATGGGTTTTTTTTAAGCAAATTTACAAACTACTTCGATGCAATATTAATTTGATGTCTACAAATCATTTCATTGTAGATTTTAATACTTGTTTTGTTCTGTTTCCTTTGCAGGTACATCACATCTACACACCTCACAAATGTTTTCCGTAGAGAGTCATGGGATACAACTCCCGAGAGATAGTTGATTGGCCAGCTCTAGCCGCCTCAATGTTTGATGTCACTAATATACTTGTATTTGTATTTCTTAAATCTCAAACCTGTAACCTTAAAATGCCCTTTAACACGTATACACTTTCATAAGAACACATGGGGGCCCTTCCCTTCACTATATTGCAGTCTTGTCACCCACATTGATAGAACATGAGTGATAGAGCGTAACATGTTTTCATTTCTATATTCGAATAGAGACGTAATCAGGTATTGTTACAAAGACCACACGATACACAGACCACACGATACACAGACCACTCGATACCTTTACGAATCAGAAAACTGAAGAGGCTTGAACCATGCATTGGAAATCATACAGCTTAGATAAAATGTGATGGATTTAGAATTTTACAAATGGGCATCAAAACTTTAGTCTTGCAGATGTAGGCGAATGCTAGTGAAGACAATGTGCACAATGTTTTCAGCATTATTGTTATTATAATTGAATCAAACTTATCGTTGACGACAGGTAAAGATGGACAGTAGGGGATTAATTTCGAAAATAGCAGTATCTCAACAACGGCCGTATCTGTAAAGATATAAAACTATGCTTATCATCTGTAGGAAGTTCAACTCTGGGCTTATCATCCGTAGGAACTTTAACGTCAAAGCTTACCATCTTTAAGAACTGCAACTGTAGGTTAAATCTAAATAACTCAATTGTAGGCTTGTCTGCTCGTGATCTGTAGGCTTCGTGACAGTAACGATTAAAAAAAAAGATATTCAAAAAATAATATAAAATTCTGGTCTCATTTTCTCATGATTCAATTTTTCTTGTGCTTTTTTTTTGGTTATTGTTGTTTTTATTTATTAATTGACCGTAATAGTCTTTTCAGTATTTTGAAGAATTCAAACTATACAGATGACTAAATATATGTTTCTGTATGCATCATTATGCGGCTAAACCTAAACATTGAAAAGCCTTCGGGAGTCAACTTGTTGAAAAATCAGGGGCCAGTGTGAGTGAACCTTGAGCAGCTTACAACACACACTTCAACAGTCTGACAGAACCTGCGACACTGCTGATCCCAAACTGTATCGGCTATTGTCAGCCGTATTACCGTAATTATGCCATAACTGAGTATATTTAAAATTACGTGGCTTCTATTGTTACGTAAATCTAATATAAATTACAACTAGATCTGGAAGTAGTTCTAAACTTGACCTTAGGAGTTCTAAATCAGAACTTTAAGACTAGCGTTAGATCTAGATGCCCATATGATGATCATATGTCTGACTCGCCATGTTGGCTCGACCTAGATATATCATATAAGTCTCCAGAAAAATTTACATTTATTTTTTTTTACATTGAAAAATTGATAACGGTCAAACTAGGGTTTTCCCCGTGTGGCCAACGAGCTGGTCATTCTTTTCTCACGGCCATACAGCAACTGTTAAATTTCTAGGAAAATCGTTAGATGTGTTTTTGAGATCAGCTGTACATTTCTGAAAAACTCCATGAAGTTTTAACTTGACTAGAGGTATTGTAATAACAGAAAAATGAGAGAAACCGATACATGCAGTTGTACATTAAAATCTATGTACACTACGTGTTTGCTTGACATCTTCTCTAGGCCATGGTAATATTGGTAGTGGGTATTTCCGCTTAAAAGAATGCACCGAAAAAATAACCTACCGGAAATTTGTTTAAAGTGAATCAAAAGAAACATAATGTACATAGACATATAGGCTATATTTATATATGTCTATGATAATGCACTTTATGGCATGCTCCAGTTGCAATCGCAAGCTAGACCGATCTAGGTCTTCGTCGCGGTCTAGCTGATCAACCAGATTTTCATCATGCCAAGACCTTTACTATCTCTTTTGAAGTTTTTTAATTACATTACTGAATAAGAAACTTCGAAACTAAAATTGGTAGATCTAGATCTAATAATTTGATGTTGGTTAAAACAAACATGTTCAATTATCATGGAACCAACGTCCTAAGCCTACGTATTTGTATCAAGACCTTTCTCTCTAGCTAGAGGACTAGATCTAGAATATATAATTATTATATGCATAAAATCCATCTTTCTAGATATAATTAATTTAAAGATCTAGATTTGGCTTGACTTGTCAGTTAATCAAGATTTGATTTAAGTGGTCAGTTAATCTATGGATCTAGATTTGATCTGACTTGTCATTTAAATGTATAGACCAAGATTTGAATCGACTGGTCACATCTACAGTTATTCTAGATTCGACTTGACTGGTCACATAATTTATAAAGATATGACTCATTTGGTCACTTAATTCATAGATCTAGATTTGACTTAACTGGTCAGTTAATCTAGATTTGACTTAACTGGTCATTTAATCTATAGATCTAGATTTGATTTGACTGGTCAGTTTCAGACGCTTCTTAAAAATTAAGAGTATTATCTCCTAACTCAAATTTCCTGCAGGACTGCAAAGGGGTTTGAACTCGGGACTCTCTTAAAGACAGTCCGAAACGCACACGAAACACTATTAGACCTATCAGGCTCAAACTGTCTGTTACCCACTTTCTTTTGTCATTTCTCTGTGATGTCTACGTCAGTGATGCTAAGCTTACTAGTCGAGGGGCATAACTTCGTCCAGTGAGGTGGGCGCTATCTAGCTCCTTGCAACTCCTATCCACGTTGCATAATGGAGTCTTAAAGGGTCAGTTTCATTAAACTCAATCAGGTTTTGTTGAGATGCGGCCCATGGCTTGTGCATAGAAACTTGACTACCATGTCCAAATAGATTGGACAGCACTGATCTACGTCATCCTAGATTTATTTACTCATAGTATTTAACAACCCCGTGTGTTTCAAAAATTAAATACCCTTGTTTCTATTCATGCATATATAAATTTCATTAAAAAGTATGAAGTAAAGGATAAATTCAGTCTTCCACACGTTCCTATTTGGCTGTTACATCTCCGCGTATTTCTTATAAATGTTTGTTTCACTTGTCGCCTTTCTTACATTGCATTCCTTGAAATGTTCGAGATATTTGCGTAAGATTAGGTAATAAGTATTATGCTTTAACAGTTAGTATCATCTTTGATGAGCACCTGATTATGTAACTTAAATTTTTTTTCTATACGTAGGCCTATATTCAAGTTTTAAACACATTGAATTTTTTTTTTTAATGGTAATCAATGTTCGCCCATTTTGTGTCTCTAATTACTCTTATGGCGTCGCAGTGGCTGACTGGCTAAGCGCTTGGCATCTGAACCTGGGGTCCTAGATTCAAATCTCGGTGAAGACTGGGATTTTGAATTTTGATTTTTTTCATTAAGCCTCTGAGTCCACCAAACTCTAATGGATGCCTGACATTAGTTGGGGAAAGTAAAAGCGTTTGGTCGTTGTGCTGGCCTCCTGGCACACTGCTCGTTAACCGTTGGACAAAGAAACCTTAACATCATCTGCCCAATAGATCGCAAGGTCTGAAAGGGGAGGGAACTTGACTTTCCTTACTACTCTTAAGGTATGAACCAGAGCGTTTGAGCTTGCTCATTCTCTCCAACTATGAAGCGGACTCCAGCTGACTAAAGATACTTGAGTTTTTGTAAAAAGAAAGAGAATTTATTTTCTTACCAACATTACGATTAGGTCTCATTTCTAGTCGCAAGAAAACTATTGCTATAAAAATATAAGTAAACAAGCGTTTGTTTTCTATAGTAGTAAGGGAGAAAGAAAAAAAAAACAGAACTGACCAGATGAAATGTTGAATGCATTACCAACGTGGCGTTACTTTTCCCCAGAGTCTCTGCTAGTCTCAAGAGTCGATGGACTCAGATTAAGAATGTTGTACTCGAGCTTGTTCCAGTCTCTGTCTGCCTCCATGGTGGTCACCTTTGTAAGTTTGTGTAGTAGAGATGTTTTAAGACTGACCAAATGGCATGCAGCTTATTAAATCCATTTATTCCACACAAAAAAAGACCTGAATTCAAACTCGAGGACTCAAACTTCCTTAAGCCCATAAACTAGCCACAAGGCTAGCGATTCGCTTATGAAAATGGAAGGTTTTATAGTTATCTATTGTTGGCTTCAAACATTAAAGCGGAGACCTACAAAGTATTAAGGGGGCTAATTCAACTTCTCACCACATCAGTCAAGTACATTTATTTTCATTGTACAATGACAACAAAACAGTTAATTACCAATAGTTAATTATCTGATTGGTTAGTTCTTTAATGATTCTTTTTTTTTCAGGTAAAAGAAATAATTGTTCAAGATTTTAGCTTGATCCGAGATTGGGTGTGGGAGAAAAAACGTATACAAACGTTTTTACCAGACAGCCAGACAGACAGACAGAGTTCATATAATTTTTTTAAGAATTTTGTAACAAGATGCACATCTATTTAAAAACTATACATTAACTTAATCCAAATCTTTACCTTTCGTCATACAACAGAGCTTACATCAGCCACTTTCTGTTTGTTTGTTTGTCTATTTTTTCTGTTAAATAATTCATAAGTGAACAGTTGATTTTACAAAGCTTATATCAACTCTCTCTGTCTGTCTGGTAAAAAATTTGAACACAATAATACAAAGTTACAACAACTGTCTATCTGCCCCATCTATCTATTCTCGGATCAAGTTGAAACTTTGCTCAATTATTCATTGGCAAAGACAATACATGAATCAATTAAATAAAAAACAATTAGTAAATTCACCACCTTTACCTATCCCTTAGTCTGTTGGACTGTTGGGACAACACACAAGATCTGATGACCGTATTTCTCCATTCCTCTCTGTCCTTTGCATTTGATAGAATTTCATTCACTTACAGGTCTGTCAATTCTTTGATGTCGTCTTCCCATCGCTTTCACTGACTTCGTCTTTTTCTTTTTTTTTCCTGGTACTGTTCCCTGAAGGAAGGTCTTTGCAAACCTTGACGACTTTTTCCATTGAGTTTTAGTTTGCTTTTTGTTTACAATAGTTAGCAGGTCGTCGTGGGGTCCTTCCGCTGTAGTAACCATGCTTTTAATCTCGTCATTTGTGATGCGGTCTTTGTATGTAGAATGTTAGACTCTTTCTGTAGCATCTCAATTTCATTGCTAGGATCCTTCTCTCTAATTCTGCAGTCAGCGTCCAAGATTCGCATGCATATGAGAATGTGGCCATGACCGGGAGTGCATCAGACTGATTTTTGTGCAGAGAGCTATGCTTTGTCTTTCCATATTGTTTTTAGTTTTGCAAGTGCTGCTGTGCATTGTGCAATTCTGGCCAGTTGTTCAGGTTTAGTTCCTTCATCTGACACGATAGCTCCGAGGTAGGGCCGACCTTAGGCATAAACAAACTAGGGCCTCCAATAGGTGTGGGGCCTCCCAAGGACTAAAATAAATTTCGAGAAAAAATTGCGAAACTTGGATCATATCTCAAACTATGAGTCTATGACTCTATATTACTCTACTACGGAAATTGCGATATATGAATCTCAGTTATTTGTCGATTTAAATACAGACACAGTCAGGGTTTTTAGAAATTACGTAATTTTATGTTTTCGCTGTTTTGTTTTTCTCATTTCATTTAGGGCCTCCGACGAGCGTGAGACGGCGGTGTGTACTTCAAACATTAAACGGACTTTATCCAAGTATCAACGGAGCTTAACCAAACTTGATCCCTTGTTGAATACATACAGCATAACAGCCTCTTACCACTCATAAAAATACATATGCACGCGCAGACACACACACTCTCATAATACTTATAAATACAGGCTAGAAAATAAGAGATTACTACGCAATACATTGTGCGATTACGTCATTACATTACGAATATACATGTCTTCGAGTTACTGCCCTTCTGCTTCCCCTCTGTCACAGTTGTGCGGCGCCACTTTCTTCACAATTGGCCTGTTGATGACCTTCTGTCAAAAACTTATCATGGAGGACTTCCTGGATCCGGTGGTCAAGAAAGCTAACCTGACCCAACTACTGATCAACAGTTATGAATCAATCGTACCTACTAAGGTAACGCATCATATCTCCCAATACCTAGAACAGGGTTTCTCAAACTAGGAAGGAGGGGCCACATCGAATTTTGGAATTTTTATGGCACTCCTGAGTCCACCCAGCTCTAATGGGTACCTGACATTATTTGGGGAAAGTAAAGGCGGTTGGTTCATTGTGCTGGCCTCAAGAGACCCTCGTTAACTGTGGGTCACTGAAAAAGATTATTTTTACACTATCTGCACTTTATATTGCTAGGTCTGAAAGGCGACCTTTTTTTTTTGTTACTTTTAGAGGAAACCCTGTAACGTTGGACTCTAAGCTCTTGACATGAGTCTTTCTTCTTTATCGTTGAAAGTGCTTGAATATGTCGCAGGTGCTCTTGTTGAAGATAGTGCTGAGATGTGCTAAAGATATTACAAGAAGATACTGAGACGTGCCGGGGATTCTGTAGATGTATATCTCTAGATCTAAATGCTATCTTAGAGATTCAAAAAACGAAGATCCTTTATAATTCAAATACAGAACTTTAATTCAATAACTAGGAATCACTGTATTTACAGAATGTACAGAAATAAAACTGTATCAGATGAATAACTTTGTTTCAAAGTTCAATAATAAAAATATTTAAATTTACTACTAGATCTAATGAAAACATAGAGTTGAAGCTAGGTGCTGAAACGAATGATACATACATATATTAAACATAAATAAATAACAGCACCAGGGACCAAGTTTTTAAGAGAGAAAGTAGAGAATTAAAATGCTACGAAAATAAGGGCATGCGCCGACCGAGGCTCGAACCTGTGACTCTGGATTTGACACCACCGCCTAGCGATAACGCACCAAGCGAAACTAGCCTCTAGACCATCGGAATGTCCAAAAAAACATTCTTCTGATCCAGAGTAATTTCACCCGTATGCAAATTACCACCCCAGTGGTCAAAGGTCACAAGCTCCAGCCGGCCCCTCCCCCACGCTCGCAGCATCCCTTCTCTAACAACTTCGATAGAGCCGACACAGACAGCCGTTAGGCATGTATTAGACAAACGATGGCTCTATCTAATTGTGTATCTCTCACAAAGACAAGTGGACAACATAAACACATTACATATAGAAGCTTCAGTGGGTACGAGCAATAATGCTGTAAACGTAAACATAGAGTTGAAGCTAGGTGCTGAAACGAATGATACATACATATATTAAACATAAATAAATAACAGCACCAGGGACCAAGTTTTTAAGAGAGAAAGTAGAGAATTAAAATGCTACGAAAATAAGGGCATGCGCCGACCGAGGCTCAAACCTGTGACTCTGGATTTGACACCACCGCCTAGCGATAACGCACCAAGCGAAACTAGCCTCTAGACCATCGGAATGTCCAAAAAAACATTCTTCTGATCCAGAGTAATTTCACCCGTATGCAAATTACCACCCCAGTGGTCAAAGGTCACAAGCTCCAGCCGGCCCCTCCCCCACGCTCGCAGCATCCCTTCTCTAACAACTTCGATAGAGCCGACACAGACAGCCGTTAGGCATGTATTAGACAAACGATGGCTCTATCTAATTGTGTATCTCTCACAAAGACAAGTGGACAACATAAACACATTACATATAGAAGCTTCAGTGGGTACGAGCAATAATGCTGTAAACGTAAACATAGAGTTGAAGCTAGGTGCTGAAACGAATGATACATACATATATTAAACATAAATAAATAACAGCACCAGGGACCAAGTTTTTAAGAGAGAAAGTAGAGAATTGTGAGCTTGTGACCTTTGACCACTGGGGTGGTAATTTGCATACGGGTGAAATTACTCTGGATCAGAAAAATGTTTTTTTGGACATTCCGATGGTCTAGAGGCTAGTTTCGCTTGGTGCGTTATCGCTAGGCGGTGGAGTCACAGGTTCGAGCCTCGGTCGGCGCATGCCCTTATTTTCGTAGCATTTTAATTCTCTACTTTCTCTCTTAAAAACTTGGTCCCTGGTGCTGTTATTTATTTATGTTTAATATATGTAGATCTAATGAAATACAATATTTGTCTCTACAAAATCTAACTCACAACTACAATACGTCCTATCTCTACAAAGTTTACATTCCGATTGAAGGTTCGACATGGCGCCTTTTCTAATTTCCAAATTGACACTTGGCTTAACCAATGAAATTATTTTTTTCAACCAATCAAATCACTTCCTGTGAGATGTCACGCAAATTTGATTGACGTGTGTCATGGGTATATCCGACTCCTGCAGTCTGTTATTGCGTCCTTGGCATAGCTTATTTTAAATTATACTTTGATTTATTAAATTGATACGTGACACTCAAATCTCATGGTGACTTTGAATGGTCAAACACATCATGGCTGTTGCCTACTTGTGAAAAAGGCAAAACGTTACATTCACCCACTCATGCATGTGTTCGGTGTTCAGTACATTATCAAATACTTGACACAATAATTTTGAGGAAGTGTACGATCTGATGCTTTTCATGTTGCGGGCCAGACTTTGTGGCAATATCAGTGCCAATTAGGACACTCAGTTCACTCCTGACAACGATTAATATTTTTTAATTTTTATTTTTAATTTTGCCATTAGGATGACCTCCCGACGTCCGTGTACTTGGGCAGTTGGACCACTACTTTACCCTACGGGGTGCTGATCGTGGGAGTAGCCATGCTGGCCTTCTCCGTCTTCGGTAGTTTCGCTGCTCGCTTCATGTCTTCATTGCCACTAATCATTGTGAGTCCTAGTGTTGTTCTTGTTGTTTTTAGTAAAGGTTAGAGTTCATTGGATAGAGGAATGTTAAGAGTTAATTGTTAGATAACAGAATGTTAGGGTTAATTGCTGGTTAGAAAAATGTTAGTTATTCGTTGGATACAAGAATGTTACAGCTATTTTTTTTTGGATAGAATAAGTAGAGTAAAAGTAAAGTTCCCCTTTTAGACCTTGTGGTCTCTAGGGCAGATGATGTAAAGTTCATATGATTCTGTGGCCTACGGTTAACGAGGGTGTCATGTGGCCTGCACAACGACCAACCGCCTTTACTTTTCCCCAACTAACGTCAGGTACCCATTAGAGCTGGGTGGAATCAGAGGCGCCCGAAGATCCTGAAATTAAAAATCCCAGTCTTCACCAGGATTAGAACCCCGGACCTCGGTTCTGTAGTCAAGCGCTTTACTGCTCAGCCACTGCGCCTCCTGGATAGAATAATGTTACAGTTATTTGTTGGATAGAAAAATGTTAGATTTCATGTTTGGGTAGAAGAGTTGTTGACTTTCACGATCGAAACCGCAGCGGTTAAATTAATCATAAACGTTTCCTTAGTGGTAATATCGACACAAATGTTTTTGAAAGACGACAAAATACCAACATCGAAACTTCCTGTTGGCACCAGCTTATAGGCCAAATTGTAATTTTCATGCCAGCAGAAATATATTAACTCTTTTTATTTTATATTGGAGATAAATCCATTTGTTCGACCCAGTTGTGAATCAACTAGCAAAGAGCTTTCTATTTTGTAGCTAATTGCCATGCTGGTGATGACCATCAATGGGCAATACTGGTTGACCATCAATATTATGTACGTCACGTCAACGGTAAGGAGAAGTTTTAGAGAAATCTTTCTGTCATTTATAAGATACGGGGAATCGATAATAAAGTGATAGAGCAGTGTGGAGAATATTTAATAAAGTGATACAGCAGTGTGGAGAATATTTAAAAAAGTGATAGAGCAGTGTGTGGAATACTTAATAAAGTGATAGAGCAGTGTGGAGAATATTTAATAAAGTGATAGAGCAGTGTGGAGAATATTTAATAAAGTGATAGAGCAGTGTGTGGAATACTTAATAAAGTGATAGAGCAGTGTGGAGAATATTTAATAAAGTGATAGAGCAGTGTGGAGAATATTTAATAAAGTGATAGAGCAGTGTGGAGAATATTTAATAAAGTGATAGAGCAGTGTGGAGAATATTTAATAAAGTGATAGAGCAGTGTGGAGAATATTTAATAAAGTGATAGAGCAGTGTGGAGAATATTTAATAAAGTGATAGAGCAGTGTGGAGAATATTTAATAAAGTGATAGAGCAGTGTGGAGAATATTTAATAAAGTGATAGAGCAGTGTGGAGAATATTTAATAAAGTGATAGAGCAGTGTGAAGAATATTTAATAAAGTGATAGAGCAGTGTGGGGAATCGATACTAAAGGGATAGAGAAGTGTGGGGAATCGATACTAAAGTGATAGAGCAGTGTGGGGAATCGATACTAAAGTGATAGAGCAGTATGGGTAATCGATACTAAAATGATAGAGCAGTGTGGGGAATCGATACTAAAGTGATAGAGCAGTGTGGGGAATCGATACAAAAGTGATAGAGCAGGGAGAAGTAACGCAGACAAGAAAAGGGATAATGGAGACCCTGCTATTATGAATAGAGAGGATCCAGTTAAGCTACCTCTCTCGCAGATTAAATGTCTAATGTTCGTTACTAATTCCCCCCATTGGATTGTTTAAATTATCAGGCAGTAACCTGGAATAGGTTCTTTCTGGCATTAGTGGAACGACAGTAGATACCCCTTACTTCCCAGCTAGGGGTATAGCGCTTCCCCCCCCCTTACCCTAGCGCCAGGATTATTTCCTTTCTTTGTTACTTTGAAAAAAACGCCCCTATTCAATAAAATAAAAGTAACCAATTAGTTAATGAATTATTTACCAAATTAATCCTTCAGTATTCACAGATACCGTACAATATGAAGGGTTTGGCTCCGTTACATAGTTGTACACGTTTTTTTCCCCCACACCCAGTCTCGGATCAAGTTGAAACTATAAAAAAAAAAACATGTATTGTACCTATGACAAAACATGAATCAATGTAAAAATTACCTGTTAGTAAATTAATTATTGGTAATAAATTACTTTATTTGATATCGAATAAGGGGGGGAAATGCCCATTATTAAGAGATATATTAGTAAGTTCTGTGTTCTCTCCCTTAGATACATTATTAAGGGATTTTTTTTATACTTAACTTGTATTTTGGTCTTACTGTGAGCTTTGGTAACTTTCTTTTGTCTAATCGAGAAGTAGGTTTTTTTCTTTCTTGTATTCTTGTGAAAAAAAAAACGAGGACTGTTTCTTTTTTGTAAAGTACTTTTGTGGCACTATAGGAACTTTCCCATTTGATGTTCTATTAGACTTTTTTTAATCTTACATCATCAATTGATGTTTTAACTTTTAACTTGATTTAAGACCCTGCAGTTTTTGATGTTTTATTTTGTTTTTAGCTTCACTCGAGTACAAAACATGACCTTATGAAAACCTTACATGAAGATTATGAAGTTGGCGCAAAGACCAAGAACTCTTTCTCCTTCTTCATGAACTCCATTATGCTCATGGTATTGTGTCCATTTTATTAATCTCTACAGTAATCTGCTCTTTGTCTAGATAGAGGAGCCGTATAAAGGCTTGTAGTTTAGTAGTAAATCTTGCAGTACACACCTGTACACACGCCATTTCATTTAATCCCTGGTTTTAGAATGTTTATTTTGGCCGGAATACAGGGGCGGACTGGGTATCAAAATCGGCCCGGGCATTACCATATAAACCGGCCCACAAATGGCAGGTCATATATTTTCGGTGTGGGCGGGATATATATATATAGTGTGTGTATATATATAATTAATCTTCATTACATTCTAATCTTTCATTCTTTCAAACGTTTTTTTCTACGCTAGAATACGCTTACCCTATGATTAGTGGAAAGACAGTACACACCGCCAAATGGCAGCTAGGGAGCCCGGGGGAGCGCTGCGAGCTCCCCACATTGTGTCCGGGTCGAAGCCCCGGAACCAAGCATTATTTCCGTTATTTTAAGCTTTAAAAAATTCATATTCAGAGGTATCTACAATTCAATTAGACTGCTACTCTTCCGCTAAAAAATTCAAAAACCAAATCTGCTATTCAATGGAGTCAAGCGACTGATAGAAAATGGTAAAATGCTTTAGTTTTTGTATTGGAGGGGGAAAGAAAAATCACAAAAACCCTTTTGGCTACGCTCATAAAATTTGGTGACTGTAGTTTGCTGAAGTTGGCTGCCAGTAAGTAAAGTTTCCCTTTCAGACAAAGAGGTCTGAGGCAAGTGATGGTTTGAAGACTCTCCCCTTCCCGCTACGCCCATGTGTTATATTATAGGTGTAAGCCTAATTCTCTACAAAATATATAAAGTTTGATAACGCATCGAAAACTGGGTGTATGCATTCGTAGGATTACATAACGTATTCTATTTATACATGTATGTTGTCTGAAAACTATAAACAATACAATAGCCGCCTAATGAGTTTGAAGCTTTTTGGTATTACTTATAGATTACAGACGTTTCTTCAAAAAATAAGATTATTACGTCTTACGCATTTCATGTGTCAATCTAGTCATGTATGTTGATCTGTGACTTAAAATATGCTAAATCATTGATTTTCCTGGCTGACTCAGGTCAGGCAACCCATTCCATTAAAAGATAAGAGAAAGCAGAACGGTTAGAGACGCACTTACTTAATGTGAAAAGCTCTTGCTTACTCCTAGTACATTCTCAAAAACGCGATTTATATACCATGACCCATTATTTAAAATATAAATCTCCATTCATTAAATATCAAATGTGACAGCGCTTTATAAATTATTGTAATTATTGTAATAATTTTCATCATTAATGACTTCATACTAAGTTGCTCGACCTACTAACACACTCTTTAGTGGACGAGGTCTTATCTGATATTTGTTCTGCGACAATTACAAGAAAAATGCATAAGCAGAACTTAAACCTATACGCTGCCTTTGTGGACCTCACCAAGGCTTTCGACACAGTCAGTCGCGAGAGTTTGGCGGAACAGATCGCTCCGCCTGCTTACAAAAATCAGCATCTACCAGGCGGTGGTTCTCTCAACCCTTCTGTATGGCACCGAGACATGGACACTATACAGGAAACATCTAAGACTTCTTGAGCGCTTCCACCAAAGATGCTTGTGCTTCATCATGGACATACGTGGCAGGACCGCACTACTAACAGCGATGTCCTTGCGAACGCCGGTATGGACAGTATAAAGGGACTTCTTTTGGTCCGACAGTTACGCTGAGTAGGGCACGTATCCCGTATGGGAGACGAACATATGCCAAAGGTGGGGGGTTTTTTTGGTGAGCTAAAAGGTGGTCGACGTAACAGAGGCGCCCCACGGAAACGCTTCAAAGACCAGCTTAGGCGTCAACTTTCCTTGGCTGACATGCCAGGCCTCAGTACAAGACAGCTGGAGGTCACTCACGAAGGCCGCGGGATACACATTTGAGACCAAAAGAAAGTCTGCTGCCGAGGACAAACGCAGACGGCGAAAAGAAAATCTAAATCGACCACCTGCGGACAATGGTTATGTTTGCCCTGGATGTGGCAAAATATGTAGGTCTCAGCCTCACTAATCTTCGCACTGGAAGACTAGCTTTATTATTATTACTAGCATAAGTTTGCCATTAATTATAATAGTATAAAAATTGATTTAGATCTAGATTTAATTTTTTAATTAAATAATATTTTTTGTAAGCCCCAAGTGTAGTATTCTTAGATCTGTGTTATTAAAAATAAACAAAAAAAACTTACTTTTTTCTTTTCAAATCGCAGAAAGTAGAGTTTTTATTACCCATATTGAGTCTGTGAATAAGTTGTTATGGCTTGCAATTTCGCGGCTGTGTGTATGTGTTAAAGTTTAATTTCTATTAAGTATTGTTAAAGAGCTCATTGTCGCGCCTATTTTTAGTTTTTTTTTTTTTTGCTGCGTTATATCAATGTTTTCTAACTTAACCTCTCTCATCCCTCTTTTTGGTTAAATTTCATTGGAACCATTAAAAGACGGGGGAGGGAAGGAGCCAAAAAGAAAATGGGAGGCCATCAAGAGGGCCCATGGCCGACCAGCAAAACGAGTAGGGCCAAACACACCCTCGAAGACATCAAAGCAGTCCATGTCGCTCGTGCATAGCAGAACATACAGTCTAACGTTTTGCAAATGATAATACGTACAGTGAATAGTGTTGTTTTTTTTATATTCTTGTTGAATTTCAAACAAAATTTATTATAAGTATGAATTAAAAAAAAAAAAAAAAAAGAAAAACATGTTCGGGCCCTTTGTGTCTTGCTCTGCTGTCACTTTTTTTTAAGTTGTCTGCATTGTAATTTTTTTTTCTTTGGTCGCGACCAGACCGCCCATTTGGGTACCGGCCCAACGGGCATTTGCCCGTTTGCCCATATAGCCAGTCCGCCCCTGCCGGAATACCCACTTTTTCTTTTTAATAAACGGTCCCTCATTTTAAACGATAAACCTAATATTCTATTTTTAGCCCGTGAATTTAGTGTAACAGTGAAATTTTTAATGGGTCCACTCTCTCTTTCCTTGTCTCTCTCTCCTCTTTCACTCTCTGGAACCCCCCATTTTGTTTTTGTTTTTTTTTGTGTTTTTTACTTTTGCGCAGCGTAATTTCTCCTCCACATAATCTTTTGACGTTGATTTGGAAAGACCTGCTTCATAACGCAGCCCACCCGACACATATACGCACTCATATTTTGGGTTGATTTAGTAGCACTTTTACTTCCCCCCCCCCCCCCCACACACCACCCCTGCCAACAACAAAAAATTAGTCTACGCATTACTTCTTCTCCCTCTCTCTCTCTTCTCCCTCTCTCACTCTCCCTCTCTCTCTCTTTCCCTCTCTCTCTCCCTCTCTCTCTCGGCCTCTCTCTCCCTCTCTCTCTCTCTCCCTCTCTCTCCCTCCTCTCTCTCTCTCCCTCTCTCTCTCCCTCTCTCTCTCTCCGCTCCCTCTCTCTCCTCCTCTCTCTCTCCCCCTCTCCCTCTCTCTCTCCCTCTCTCTCTCCTCTCTCTCTCCCTCCCTCATCTCTCCCTCTCCTCTCCCTCTCTCTCTCTCCCTCTCTCTCTCCTCTCTCTCTCTCGCATCCTCTCTCTCTCCCTCCTCTCTCCTCTCTCATCTCTCTCTCTCCCTCTCTCTTCTCTCCACCCTCTCTCGTCTCTCTCTCCTCTCCTCTCTCGTCCCTCGCTCTCTCTCTCTTCCCTCTCTTCTCTCTCTCCCTCTCTCTCTCTCTCTCCCTCTCTCTCCCTCTCTCTCTCCCTCTCTCTCTCCCTCTCTCTCTCTCTCTACCTCTCTCTCCCTCACTCTCTCCGTCCCCTCTCTCTCTCCCTCTGCCCGCTCTTTCTCCCTCCCTCTCCTCTCTCCCTCTCCCTCTCTCTTCCCTCTCTCTCTCCCTCTCTCTCTCTCTCTCTCCCTCTCTCTCGTCCCTCTCTCTCCCCTCTCTCTCATCTCCTCTCTCTCACCCTCTCTCTCTCTCTCCCTCTCCTCTCTCGTCCCTCCCTCTCTCGTCCCTCTCTCTTCTCCCTCTCATCTCTCTCTCCCTCTCTCTCTCTCCCTCCCCTCTCTCCCTCTCTCCTCCCTCTCTCTCTTTCTTCCCAAAAATAAAACAACACTCTGATCTACAACGTAAATTCTATTAGAATTGGTTATTTTGTGATTTAGACCGCTTCTAAAAGGAATTTGGGGGCGCGGTGGTCGAATGGGTTCGAATCCCGGGTGAAGACTGGGGATTTTGAATTTCTGGATTTTTAGGGCGCCCCTGAGTCAACCCAACTCTAATGGGGTTACCTGACTTGAGTAAGAAAAAATCTGTGGCTTTAAAAATATGGAGTTCGTGATATTTTTTTTTTGTGTTGTAGGCCTATATGTAGAGCCATGGGTGACCATTGAAATCCCCCCCTTCGGGGGGCGGGGGGGGGGGGGGGAATCAGAATTCAGTAATTGATTTTTTGCTTTGATTTTGTTTATTTTGGGTGACATTTTTAATACTATGCCATCACTTTGCCCCAGCGCAGCCAAGGGGTTTTGAGTTAATTGGGGATTTTGAGTTTAAACCCCTCTCCTACAGTTTGCTTTTCTTAAAAGTTGAAAACCCCTCAGATGGTTTTGAGTTTTAAAACAAATTCTAAAGCAAACTACAGTTACCAAAGTATTATGAACGTAGCTAATTGGGGTTTTGAATT